>JAQFVV010006205.1:1995662-2320269 GCA_028023455.1 Epiperipatus broadwayi
AATTTAAAAAGTATATGATATAAAAAACACGAATCAAATTGTAATTTGTTGATTTTATTTTACATTTATTATTATCATTTAAACTGTATATGTTAATAAAAAATAATATTTAAAAAAGACAATTTTGTTTTGTTTTTATTTTCGCATTAAAAAAGCACAGAAAAATTATTAAAATCAACGGCCCGTGAATGTTCCTATTTTATAGTTTTAGCGTGAAAACGGCACCATCCAATGGCATCTTTAGCTATAAGACAAGCACCATATTAGATGAATAGGCATTAGAGAGAGATTTTGATGCAAACCTTCTAGCATCAATTGATTACCATGGCTAATATTGGGTAGTATTACTATATGGAGAGAGTTGCTACTATTTTAATAGTTTATGTAAGCATAAGAAATAATAATCATATAATGCTTTAATAAAACATCCCTTTATTTAGCTAAGATCAACTGAATCAAAGATCTTGTTATCTAAAGCATATACAGACTTTTTTTTGTTTATATTTTTTTTCTTCCAATAATAAAAATAATTAAATGGTTTGTCCCTAAGGCCATATTATGATCAAGGACTACAAGTGCTAATTAGTTGACCTAACATTTAGCTCTAGAGTTTGCCAGTCTAATATAGTACAAAATAATATAGGGTTTTTTTTCATTTATCAAGCATATATTAGCAGCAATACTTCTTATGCCATGACTTTTTTATAAAACTAGCTTGCATACTTGATAGTTTTCTTTTACTGCACACTGTCAATCTGTGAATAATTATCAGCACTGTCTTATTTTGAACAGCACAAATAACGGTAGTGTTCTGATCTATCGTGTCAGCCACTTGATGGTGTTGATGCTAAGCAAAAACACATTGATATAACGCTCCCGGGCCAGTGATTCTATACAACTACGATGTCCATAAAATTAAAAAAAATTCAAACAAAATATAAAAATGTAAACAGACTTTTTGGGACAGTAATTAATCAGAGACTGGCTTCATTTTTTGTGTGTGTCGATAAAAAATTACGTTACTTTCGAATAGCAAATAATAGTACACTGGAGATTTTTTTGGACAGTAATTCAAACAAAATTTTACAATGAAAGCCGACTTTAACCTTTTTGGGATAGTAATTAGTTTAGACAGTAATTAATCAGAGATGGGTTTTTAAGTAATTTACTCAGGCATTTACTGGATATTAATCTATATAATTAATTATTAGCAATAAAATGGAGTTTTTTTTTTCTTTGTTATAATATAAAAATAAGAATAAGATTTATATATGATTATTGAGAAATAATCATTTTCTTGAATAGTTAACATAACATTTAACAGTCCATTAAAAAAAAAAAAAATCATAATAAAATTAAAACCAAATAAAAATCAAAAATTTATTCAAACCATTAAGCTCAGATAAGAATAACATTGAAATATTCTTTAATAATATACAATGAACAGCTTAAATATATAATAAAAATTTCAAGTTTCTGAGGTAGTAGTAATAGCATAAAAGATAAATATTTTTTTTCTTTGATGGCTTTTGGAGTGACTTATGACAAATCATATATATTCAGTATATTTTACCAGCTGAAATAAAATCTGTTACAATGATACAAGTTATTTTTAGGGCCAATTTAACAAATCTAAGATGATTTTTATTACTATGTTAATGGGATAAATAAGTTGTATGTTTAGTTAATCAAGAGACCAACAGATATTTAACCATTAAAGTGACAGTCTGAGATTATTAATTTAAACTGCAATTTTTTTTATTTACTTTCTTCAAGTTTGAACTGATCTAGAATCCTTTATAACTTCAATCAGTTACCCTCACCATTTGACTAAAGAGCTCAGGTCTTCTGGCATAAAAAGACATAAAATATTCTGCCAAATATATAATCAAAATATTATTGTGATTACATATCTAAAGAGCAGCAATAGGTTAACAGTGATTCTATCTCCACAATTTAATCATGAGTGAGCTAAAAAAAATATGAGGTAATTATAACGTAGTCAGGCGTGGCCGTCAAAAACAATACAATGTACGGTTTTCGGGGCGCGTGATTTTTAAATCGCTGTTATAATTACCAAATATGATATTTAATTTTGGTACATGATATAAAAAGAAAACTACGCAACATTTAGATATATTTCAAAACATTTTATATATATATTTAAGCTGGTCATTCTCTCTATAAAAAAGTATTTATAAAGTTCACACACACATATATACATACAGAAACAGAAACAATGCATACCGCAAGCTGAAATCTATATAAAATATTTGAAATGCTCCATAGCTATATTATTCCAGCCACAGTCACCATTTAAATAAAGAAAGCTGGAATTTTCTTTTCAGTGTAGTGCTAAAATTCGAGCTTTTTTTATTTAAATGGTGAGTGTGGCTGGAGTAATATATCTGTGAGACATTTCAAACATATTACATATACATATGGGTTACATTGATTTTTCTATCCATTTATCAATTTGCAATAAATCAGCTTTATGATCCTCACTTTGCATGTCTTTGGAATAACATTCCACAAATTCAATTTTTAAAGGTGATAAGTGACTGAATTGAAAATCTTGACCATGTTTACCAAGGAAGGTATTATTATTATTACTGGATGAATCAGTAGATTCCAGAGCAGCAGATCTTGTCATCCGAACTGTATTTCTAAAACATTATTAATAAAAATTAAAACTTTCATGTTTTCATACATAAAAAAATTGGCAACAAAACAAAAATTAAACTTAATGTAATAGACGATAGATTAAATTTTTATAAAAATGCAATGAATATATTACAAACAATAAAAAATAAAAAAATCACATATTAGTTACAAACAGTATAAATAATTTACATCACTGTACACTATACACCTGAACAAAAATAAAGATTTTAAAGTTTAAGCTGGAATAATAATGATGTTTGACAGAGCAATCAAATATTACAAGACTGTAGCAAGAGATGGTTATTAATTGTCTACTAAAATTGATATACCTTCTGTGAATTTCAAGTATGGTTATGACATCATTTCTCATGGAAGGTGTATACTCAAACAATATGACAATTACTCATCAGTTATAAACAATGAGTTTACAGAAGAATGGTTAGAAATATTTAGTGCACATAAATAAGATTTAGAAATAGATAAATTAATCATTTTATGAAGGAAAAAGTCCACTATTTACATAATATTAAAAAAATAATTAAATGGTTACACATTTAGGCAGAATTCTAAAGCAAAGTAATGGTATCATCTAACTAAAGAACGAAAATATCACTAAAATAATTGACATTATCTTTGATATAAAACAAAAAAAATATTAATTGACTAAGAATAAAAATAATAAAGCATTTTGTAATTTAATATCTCTAGTGGTTGAATGAAAATATTTATTGATAATATATTTTATGAAAATTATTCAAAGATTAGATGTTCTTTCCTTTAAATCTGAATTATCATTTTTTAATTTTTTTATTGGCTACCAAAATAAGTTCTAAGACTATTAATAAGAACAGTTCTAATGGTATAGTGGAGTCATGATATCTGAAACATTTTGTTCCAAGCTTCCTTCATGTACAACATACATTGCATATAGTAACTCACATTTTGTTGATAAGCACTGATTACATTAGAATATACAGTGTTTATTAAATTGCAAATGTATGATATTTTTCAACATGCACTTATATATATATAACAGAGACACTTCTTTATATGTGTGGTATCGATGTGTAATTTAAGATTATAGTACAAACAAAATTTAAAAAAAAAATTGAATCTAGAAATTGAGGGAATACATAAGCATATATTTTTATTATATGTTCTCATTCATCTTCACTTAAAATTTAAAAAAACTTATAATGTGTCTTTAATTTTTTAAAATAAAATGAATAGTGGAACTTGTAATTAAATACATTCATAAATGATATCCTTTTTCTTCAATAACTTATTTCCCCTGATTTCATAATAGCAATCTCTTATCAGTAGACTATGCTATCTCTAGTTACTTCTGGTGCTTTTAAATTCGAATTGGTTTTATTAATGTTATTAAATTTCATAAAACTTTTAGCATTATATTTAAAGAACATTTTATTATATGAAATATTGTATATCAAATTCAGAAAAGAAAATAAACTAAAAAATAAAATGAATGTACTTTCATCATAATATGAAGAAATGTTATCAATCATCAAGATTTCTGGTGCTCCAAGACAGAAAAATGGCTACTAGTACATTATAAAATTTATTATTATTTTTTTTTTTTATGTGATCACTTACAGCAATTCAAGATGAAAAAAGGACTGCAGTTGTATTATAAAATTTACTAACTTTGTAAATTTTTCTTTTTTGGATCATTTATTTATATATATGTATTTTTTGGATAACATATAAGTGAAGTAGCATATAGCGTATACCATGGTTTTACTGTATTAATGAAAATATATTTATCAGATAGATAAATAAAGGATTTCTCATCATGCCTTCAACTTGTGTACTGTATATAAATTGAAATTTCTTTGATAGTTAAAAAAGAAGGGATTAGACTTAAATAAATATAAATTCAATTCCAATAGTTAATATATCAACATTTTCAGTATCTTAATAATTAATAAATTATGTCAATAGCAATATGAATTTATATACCATAGACACATTTTGGGTAAACATAAAAGAATTAAAATTTAGGGAACTGCAACTTGAAATTAATTTCATTCATTATTTATAAATTTAATAACATAAAGTATGCATATACAAGTTTCAAACAACTCTTAAGCTTACATATAATATTTTTGTGGGTGAAACAAAAAAAAAATTTTTTTTCTATAAATTTTACTTTTAATTATCCAGTAAATACAATAAATTTGTAGTATAATATTTATCAATGAAAAAAAATCATTTATGTAAATATGAAGATATAATATATTTAAATTTACTAAAGTGACTTGAATTACTATGTTCTCAGTCAACTTGTTCAAATTTAGAGTATATTTTGCGCATTTTAATAATAATAAAGTTTTCAGATTGCTCCTGTGTTTACTTTTCACATAATTCATTGAAGAAAACATAATATGTGGTACGCTATTTTAAATTTAAGCCATTCACACTCATCACCATAATTTATATACATTTGTATTAATTATATTATAATAAAAATAATACAATTAGTTTCAAATATATATTAGTATACTTATATAAAATATTATTTTATAATATATTAAATTTTTAATAAAATTTATACATATATACATTTTTTATCCAAAATAAGAGAACGCATGTGGCTCCAGAGTCACCAGTTCCCGATCACTGCATTAAGATGTTAAAAATCAGATATTGTCAGATTTTCATAAAGGATATAACACTAATGTAGTTAAATTTCTAGGTCAAGATCATTTGATTTGTTTAATGTTCTCAGTATCCTAAAGAAAAGTAGACTTTTACAAAGAACTAAATATGGTGATAAATAAATCATATAACAAAATGAATATTAGTTTAATAAAATAATTTTAAAAAATTCTAGATTTTAAAAAAATAGAAAATCTATATTTCGTTATATAAAATTGTAGAATTTTATAAAGGAGTTTATTGAAAAACAAAAATTAAATTGCAATTCACAACAAAAGAAGAACTTAGTAATGATATCACATATATCAATCCAAAATGATTTACAAAAATATTTAATTAAAAAAAATTCAAAACAAAATTATTGATAGTTAGTAGTAAAAAACAGATTAAAGCATTTTGTGATTTAGTAAAATATAATTATAATTCAAAAGATATATAATTACAAAAAATATATCTTTAACATTAATCAAATTTGGTCAATTTATTAGAAAAGTGCTTGCAAAAATTATTAGTGAAAAAAAAAAAAGAATAACCAGTAATGAGATAAATGAGTGCTACTATTGCAATGATTGTGTCTGTGAATATGCTGAAAAACAAATCCATCTGGAGAAATGTTATTCAAATGATTGTCATGTGATAGTGCTGACTAAATGGCATATAATAATAACAAATTATATACACTCAATAAACAATTAACTTTCCAAGCAGTGTTTTCTCTAATGTTGAACCTACTATGCAAATGAAAATTTAGACACTTTGTTTAAATTTTAAATCTTTTTAGAAATTAAAAAAAAAATTAATAAAATGTCTATAACTTACATTTCTTTTTCAAGTTGGCTTTGGATTACTTTTGCAGACTTTGATAGAGTTATATCTACAGGGAGGAAAAACAATAAACATTAATTTATAAATATATTAATCAGGATTTGTTGCAAATTATGTTTTTCTACTCAAAATTTATACTAAAAAATAAAATAAAGTCAATTTTTCAAGAATGTTTTTGCAATATCTAAAAATATGGCTATTATTTACAAATTCTTGATAATACATATATACTTTCTCTATTCACAGTTCCATGTTTAAATACAATGCCTGAATTTAATCATCTATTTAATACTGTTTTAATATGTGGAACAAGGAAACTATAGAAGAGAATAAAATTTTCAAAAGTATAAAATACTATCTTGGAATTTGTAAGAAATTTATTTCTGTGATAAAAAAAATGGAATTATTAATTTAAAAAAAAAGAGATGGCATTAAAAAATGTGTTGAAGAGATCCACAAAGAATATCCCCTACAATAACTACATTTTCTAAATTGCTCAATATTTTGAATGAAGAAGTGAGACATGCAATTAGATCTAAGAAGAAAAGCTCTAGGTAATGATGAAATTATAATTGATATCTTAAAAGAAGCAAGAGAAGAAATAGAAAAATTGTTGACAAAATTATGTACCAAATATTTAAATGATAATGATGTATCAAATGATTAAAAGAACACAGTAGTAATATTAAGATTTGAAAAAAATAATTAGAAGTTAAAGACCTATCAGTCTTTTATCAATTCTATATAAATTTTTTTACCAAGATAATACAACTTATCTGTAGCAAACTTTGATAACCAACCTAAAGAACAAGCAAAATTTAAAAGTGGTTTTAGCACAGTGGAAATATTGAGAGTAGCTATAGAAAGAACCAATGAATATAAATTGTTATTATGCTTTGGATTTGTGTATTATAAAAAGTCATTTGATTTTATCTATAAGTATTTCTACAATGGTTAAAAATTTGATCATCAAGATATTGTCATATTCGGAAGAATATTTATCAAAATGCAACAGCAATGGTTACATTATGTAGTGATATTAAGAATAACATTGTGAAGGGTGTACAGTAGGATGACTCCATATCTCAAAACCTTTTATGACAGTTTTACAGTATTTTGTTGATTAAAATAAAAAGCTACAGGATTAAATCATCTAGATTTTGCAGATGCTGTAGTTATTTTTGCAATAATGCTTCAGAACTTCAGAAAATGTAAGTTATTAGATGAAATTAATAAAATAGGACTAACAATAAAAACTAAAAATACTAAAGTAATGTTCAACGAATTTTCTAAAAAAAAAAAAAGTAAGAATTGATAATGATGAATTAGAAGTTAACAACTCCTTGATTAGATTATTAGTACAGTTGAATGCATAATGGATGAAATTAATCAGAATTAAACTTGGATGGAGTGTTTGTATTAGAACTAATATTATAAGAAAATATGCCTATGTGTTTGAAAAGAAAGATTTTTTAATTAATATATTTTATTAAAACTTGGTTACTTAACAAAAAAGCAGTAAGTGGCATCTGACAACTCATGAAGTAGGAATAACAAGAATGGATTGAAAATGAATTACATGGATGAGAGAACAAACAGATACTACTGATATCACTGAAAAAATTAAGAGACTGAAGTGGCGGTGGGTTGGACATATTGCTGGATGATAATGGATGGACAGTTGAAATATTAAACTGGATCCCAAGAAATTGTAAAACACTTAGAAGAGACTACATGTGAGATGGATAGATAAAATAAGAAGGTTTGTTGCAGTGATGTGAAAAAGAGAGACTAAATATCAGAGAAACTGGATTAAACTTGGGAGATCTTCATCCTGCTGGAGACACATGATGCTGCTATAATTAGCAGAAAAATAAAAAATAAGCTTAACTAAAATGAAAAATTCTTCTTATATTATTTATAAACCATATAGAGTGTATTTTCCTACTATATATTTGATAATACTATATTTAGCTAACATTTGCAAATTATGTTATAATCTTAATGAAAGATGAAAGTAAAGAGAGAAAATTATATGATGCTTTAGTATAATACTTGTACTAAATGAACTTTTTATGTTTGGAAGTACTATATAATTCATATTAAACTATATCAGTTTTTATATAATTGAATAAACTGCAAAAGAGTGTGACTATATCTATGTTTTAGTTTAAAAACAATTTAGAAGTAAAACTTAAATATCTAAAAATAAACAACACTTAATAATCAGGAAAAAATAATGTTTGAAAATACTATATAATTAATTCACATTGAAGTGTTACTTTTAGATATTTGAGAAAGGATATATCATAAATAAATTGCAGGTGAATGTGTATGAAAACAATTGGGAAAAAAAAACTTAGATATTTAAAAATAAATATCATTTAATATTAATCAGGAAAAAAAATATATTAAAATTTAAAACAAAAAATTAAGGTGAAAAAGCAAATTTTCCACGACTATTTTTTTAAAAAAAACTTATAATTTAAATTTTGTCTAAAAGTTTACTTTGGATGTAGCATTAATAATAAGCAAAGATTAGAAGAAAAAAAAGTAAAAACATTGGAGGCTTTTGAAATGTAGATTTAAAATAAACAATATATATATATAAAATGTGCAATGTTCAAGAGCAAATGAAAAGATATTTATTTATTGAAAGAATTATAAAAACAAAAACAAATTATGCTATGCATACATTTAAGGGCAGAGGAATTATGGAGAATATGTTGAAAGATTCTGTGGATGGTGAAAGAAAATAATTAAAGACAAAAAGATTAGGGTGATGGACAGAAAGACTTGAAGACAATTGTTGGGTTGATGTCCAAGCTTTTTGCAAATAACTATTGATTAAGGTCTCTGCTATGTGGTAGAAGATTTAATCTTCGTATATACATATAAAAAGTCTTTATAATACAGAGATAGGCATTCATCTGTTAACTATAACTATAACCTGTTAAATCCTGGACAGGAAAATATTTAAAAAATAAAAAAAGTTAAAGCAGTCTTAAAATGATTCACTGTATGCCAAAAGTCACAATGAATAAGATGGCATTATTCATCAGGATAAGCAACAGCTGGATGATGAGATCTTAAAAAAATTTTAACCTTGTTTTGCTCTCTAACTACTTTTAGCTACATAATAATTTATTATCTACTGGTTGGATGATTAGCTAGAATGCATATAGATTAATTAATTGAAAGAAAAATTCTAAGCTAATTATAATCTGGAAAAAATATTCAAATTTCACTAGTTCGAATTCAAACTTCAGATCATAGCAAAACTGATAGAAAACCTCATTATTCCACTTTGAAGATGAATGTAATTTTTTTTTTTAAATCTCCAAATAATGGTAAAAAATATTGTGATAAACTACCACTGAGTATTTAATTACTTTATCAAAATTAAATAAATAAATAGTGTTAAAATGAGTAAAATTAGTTAAAAACAAAATAAAAAGGAAATGTGATCTCTACCTTGTTTATTACATGCGATCAAAATTTTGTGACAATTATTGAATACAACTTTATCTGTAAGAATAGAATACAATAACCTACAAATAGATGAAAAAAACATTCAATGTTCTAAAAAAATATAAAATGAATATTATTCTGATATTTTGTGTGTAAAGTAATAAAATAAATCTTACTCAGCAACATCTTTCAGATCTTTTGGAAAATTCAAACTATCAATCACAAAGATTATTCCTCTAAAAAGAAACAAAATAATTGAAAAATTAATATAAAATTATTATCTACAACATCATAAAATAATAAGTAAAAAACAAACAAACCTTGCATTATTTTTATATTTATCCCAAACCTGTATTCGAAGTCTCTCATGCCCTGGTAAATCAATGATGGTTATAGATTTGCCATTCTTAAAACAAATTTTAAAAATATTGTGAAAATTCTTATATTTGTCTAAATCATATATCAAAAAAAAAAAATTGTATTATTTAAATATTACATTAAAATAAAAAATTACAATATTTATTTAATAATAATTAATTACTGTAATTAGAATAAAATAAAGAATAAGCTAGGATTACACTAGCCATCCAAAACATCTTAGAATAAATCTACTTTACTAACTTCTAATATTTGATGTAGGTTCTTGTACAAAGTGAATCTTATCAAAATAATAACTACAATCTTCTAATATGAAAAGATGTAAAATGAACATGTACAGTGATTTGAAATATGTGAAATGAGTTAGTTAAAATGATCCAAATTGACAAAAAAAAAAGTATAATTTTTTATTAAGCAAATACATTTTTCTTAGATATTCTACTAATGCTTAATAATTCAATAAAGTACATTTCATAAATTTAAATGTCATGAACTCTTATAGTAAATACACTAAAAATAATTATGTAATCTTTTATAAGCATTTAAAATTTTAATTAATGTTCAAAATGATTTAGGTTGATAATTGGGATGATTTCTGCTAATAAACAACTATGAGAAATTACTTAAATAACAATAACAAAGATTTATTTACAGCAAAATAACAAAATTTACAATTAATCCATCTTTAAGTCCACATAAATGATCATGTCAAGATGGGATTTACTCATAAAAAAAAAAACTAGAAAACTCTGTGGACATGTTAGTCATGGTCATGTCGGAAAGCACTGTAAACATCCTGGTGGTCAATATCATCATAGAATAAACTTTGATAAATATTACCCAGGTTACTATGGCAAAGTGAGTATGCAACATTAACCATTTATTGAGGAATCAATATTATTGTCCAATTATTAATGTTGATAGATTGTGGTCGTTTATCGATGAAAAAAATATGTTTAAAATATGACAATCATCCTGATAATTTAGAACCCATTACTGATGTACTTCAATCAGGTTTTCATAAAGTTCTTGGAAAGCCGGCCTCTATTTTAACTGACCATGCTATTGCATTTATATCCAGCACATGGAAAAAGTAGATTCAGAAGCAAAACTTTAAACATTTTATGAGTTCCATTTAGAATCCTCAGTCAAATCCATGTGAGAAGCAAAAATTAGGGAGATTATTCGGAGTGTATATTGAACAAAATCAGAGACAATGGGTCATTAGGCTATTTGATTCATTAATTATATTCATGTCACAGTTAATGAATCTACAAAGTTTACTCCAATGTGATTGCATTTTGAGAGATCTGAGCCATTGCTTATCAAAATTCCTTTACCTGTCATTCTTGAGAATGTTAACAGTGTGCATGATAAGAAGGCCAGAATAAATCTCAAAAAGATGAGTCAAAAACGAATTCATCAATCCCGATCAGGTCTGCATCCTTTCAAAGTTCAGGACTATGTATTAGTTCAAACCCCTCATTTAAGCAATCCTCAAAAGAATTCATTTCAAATAATAAGTCAAGAAAAAATGCATTTATGCTCTCCACACCTGATGGAACAAGAGGTGCCTACAATGCATGCAGCCTACAACTTCTTCCATGTGAAATAAATAATTAAACAATTATTTTTTGTAGAAATAAATTGTTAAGTTGATTGTAAAGTGAAACTGACTATATTTAATCACATGGTAATAGTGATGAAGTTTTTCTTCTTCTAAATTGTTGTTAAAGTTTATTGTATTATACTAATTGAGGTTAGTGTTTATCCCCCCCCCCCCATGAGCTATGGGGAATTATAATCTAACTTTGGCAGAAGCTAAATGTTTAGCTAAATTTTTGTGTCAAGATGTCTAAAAAAAAAAAATTATATAGTTTAATTTTATTACAAATAAATTGTTGCTAATATTTTATAATGCTATAGTTGTTACATGTGAAAGCTGCTATATCAGTATTTTATTTATTATCCAACTGTAAAATAATTTTTACACAGTTTAAACAATGAGTTTTAATTTAAATAAATGTTTCAGATATTAAACATCTTTAAATTTTTCAACAGGTGGTAATGTTAATGATAAAAAGCATAATTTAGAGTTAAAAATGCTAGTTTAGTTTTGGTTTAACTGTAAAAATATTTAAAAAGCTTATATTAATTTTTAAAATTAAGAAATCAAGTTCAAAACATATATTTTGGTTTGCTGGATTAAAACTAAAGCTATAATATTTAATTAACTTTGAATGTAAAGCAGAATATTCTAGTTAAATATTAAAAAAAAAAAAAAAAACAAATTTAATTATAAAAAGAGTTTAATAAAGTTAGCAATTAAATTAGGAGTTTTATTAGTTGAATAAATAGATAAATATTATATTTATTTGATGTTATTTTGTTTAAATATTCATAAAAATAATTTTAATTTAAAACATATTCCGAGATATTTGTGTAGATTAAAACAGTAATAAATAAATGTATTAAATTGTGTTAATATGTGATTTAGTTAGACATGGTATAAATTTCATATTATGTAATATTTTATTTTTAATTAATTATTTTTATTCAAATTAGGAAGTGTTTTTAATTAATTTCAAGCATCCAGACAAAAATTGATTTATTCCAAGTTAAAATTTTAATTAAATACTTTTTTGATTAACAACCTTCCTTGGTGATAGATAGGTCAAGGATTCATTCTAATTAGAGGAGAGGTTGTAAGTTCAAAGATAAATAAATAATCTGGTAAAATAGTCATATGACAAAGATATAAATAAGGTAAGACAGACGTCCGACACCAGTGTCTTCATTTTCTCAAGGTTCTCAATCAATTTAATTTTGTAACAGTTGAATTTTAAACTCTACTAAATTTTTAAAAAAGTGTAATTTTTTTTTAAACTTTTGTTTT
Organism: Epiperipatus broadwayi; assembly: GCA_028023455.1. Classification (NCBI taxonomy): domain Eukaryota; kingdom Metazoa; phylum Onychophora; class Udeonychophora; order Euonychophora; family Peripatidae; genus Epiperipatus; species Epiperipatus broadwayi. Next base: position 2,008,576 of record JAQFVV010006205.1, read on the forward strand.
ATTAAATTCAGTATGTTAGGCTAAACTTATATCTTGACACAATTGTCTGAACAAAAACACAAGGGAACTGAAGTCTCAGTAACTGCTGGTAATATAATTCATTATTATAATATTTTAGAATATTTTTTAAATTTTCAACCATGGAAAACTTTGAAAATTATTGTTATTGCTATGACTAAAGAACAATTGTTAATTTTAGAAATAAATTGAACGTCTATTTTATAATTAAAATTGCCAAGGAATACCTAATTCTACTATTGGCATACCAAAAATTAATTTCATAAAAGCTTGTAATTCAAATAAAAACTATAATTAACATTACAAATATTTTTAGATGTTCAATAATAATTAATTCGGCAAAAAAAAAAAAAAATAATTGACTAAAATAATATCACAATAATAATAATTAATTTGTGCTGAATCATTATTTTTAAAAAAGCTATATACTATTGTTTAAAAAGCATAAAGATATTTTATTATTATTATTATTATTACAATAATTTTCATTTACTTTTCCCCTGAAAGAGGAAAAAATTTCTCTTCAGGTGGGATGATAAAATTTAACTTACTACAAATGGTTTGATAAAATATGTGAATTTTAAAATGTTTTACTTCCTAAAATGAAAATATCAAATTTTTCTTGTGTTAGTGATATTCCATTTAATGAATTGAAAGAACTTCTTTATATTTTAAATATTTTTTCTACTTTTCATTATTTATACTGCCTGCACAAATGTTTAAAACTCATAAATGATTTCTTCCCTCTGTGCATTGTTATGGAAACTGCTGAGGTCTAGAAGATAATAGTTGAGTCAAACATTCTCTCCTGCAAATGTTCAACAATGTTAATAAATAAATAATAATTGAAGTGCTTTATTGTCCTATATGATATCGCTAATACTAACCTAGAATACTTTGCACAATGGATTAATTTAATTTAATAAACCTAAATTAAGGATTTGTAATATATTTACTATAATACTTTGAAATCTTCAGTACACTTTAAATCTATGAATACAGTGAATAATGGCCATTAACTTAATAATAAAATGAATTGAATTTACCTGGGATATCTAAAGAAATGCATTATATATTTTCTAATTATGTTATAAATTATAGTATTTTAATGATATTATCTTATATAATGGATGTGAGCTGTCCATAAGATGCTATTGCAAGTCTTTATCATATTCAAATAATGAAGAATTGATCAAAAATGAAACAGAATATTATCATTTAATATAATTTATTTGTGGCAAAAAAATGTATTTATCTTATGATTTTATACTATGTTATGATATGCATATATATATATATTATAACATTTTCCGTATTTCTAGGCCTCTATATGCATTATAAATGCGCAAGTTGATCAAGTTATGTAAAAGAAAAATAAATGTTCATTTATTTTATTTAAAAAAAAGGTTTCATTATTATTCTAAAAACATAACTATCTTTCCTGATCAGCTCGCCTAGAATTATTACCGAGTACAATTGTGAGCTGGATCAGTTTTTAATTTCTACATGAGGGCACCAGAGTCGTTAGACCCACTGAGCCTGCGTCGAACATATTGTAACTCGTAAAGTAATAATTATACGATCTGGATTAAAATTCCCGTTAAGTAGAAGATATTCCCCTTTGACTTAATTAAGAAAAATAAATCTATTTAGCAAAGGTAATTTGTATACTAATTTGAATTTAAATAACTAAATATAAAACTTAAATATAATAACATTAATTTTATACACGTACAATGAAAGTTAAGCTAATAATAAAGATTTATTCTAGCCCATCAAACATTTAATATTTAAGATTAAGACAAAATTATAATATTGGAAAGTATTGTGCATATGAATTTAATAATTTGATTTAAATATTGAAGTAATCACTAGTTGGTGTCTTATTTTTCCGTGGTAATAGTTTCGGTCACTTCTCAGTTCGCAAATCTTTTGATCAAAAAATTATGGGATAACATTTCATTCAAATCTCTATTCATAAAGCTTTATGTAAAAGTTATGGCCATTAACTTACCGGTAAGTTGATATTTAAGGTCATTGATCCTCCGACGTCCAATTCAATTAGTGGGTAGTCCGCAGTAGTTGTTTTTTTTAGTTTTACTTCCAAATCTCCGATCAAATTGAGGTAGAGCCAGACGACGATCTAGGTGACTTTTCTCGAGAGAAAGTGTCGGCAAACGATAGAGTTCTACTCACTCATGGTGAGCAATTTCAGTTCGTATCTAAGTGGACACATTTTATTAATATTTTTTTTTGTATAAAAAAAATACGAGGCACTTCAAATTGCTCAACACTCTCTGGAACAACAAGACAAAAGACACCTTTCAAACCTGTTGGCTCCTTTTATATCCTCCGATTCTTTTTTGAAGTTCTGCGCATATTCCTTTTTACCTTTTGTTCTATTTTATACTACATTATTTCTCATTTTTTTATTACAAAGTCTCTTTTCTCGTTATGAATTTCTGCCATTTTTAATTACTATCAGAAAGTTGTTTCTGATAGCAATCTTTTGCCTTTGAAATTTCCTTTCACTATTTGAATCAATTATTCAGTATGCACTTTCCAACATTGAATTTATTTTAGTTCTTATATTAAAAAAAGAAAAATTAAACTTTCACTATACGTTTTTCTTAAAACATATTACAAAAAAAAAATTAAAAATCGGGTTCTCTCTTTTTTGATTTAAATGATACACACAATATATATAAATAAATGGTACAATACCACCGGGGCAGGGGAACGAGAATAAAAATAGAGGTTTGAACTAATTTTATTCTTAATAAGTCTTTATGGAGTACTTCTAACCCATGTCCTAGTCTTATACGGTTTCAGTGACTTAGCATTATAGGTACCCCTTTCTCCTTTACCATTCTCTAAAGTGAAAGCATTTGGACTATCCCATCGGCTGATTTGGTAAGGTCCCTCGTACAAATTTTGGAACTTTTTAAAAATATGCTTCCCAGTTTGGCTCACAGGGTTCGTTTTGACCCATACTGTATCCCCTGTTTTAAACTTATCAGTCAGGCCTCCTTTCCGCCGGGTCCGGAGCTTGACGCAGTGTTCCAATTTTTTTCTTGCTTCTTCGTGATCTCTCCCTTTATCAATGTTTTCTGGACTAGCGGGTATCGTGGATTTATACAATCGAGGTATCGCTTGTCCGAATTGAAGTCTTACAGGTGCAAATCCAGTAGATTCATTATGAGTCCAATTTATGAAATTTAACACCCTTGGGAGTTATTTCACCCATCCTCTATGGTTGGACGCAGTATATACCCTGAAGAGGCGTCCTAACTCTCTCATCACCCGCTCGCAAGGGTTTGAGTGCGGATTTCGTATGGATGACAATATGTGTTTTACCTACATCCTCTCTATCCACTGTTGTCAATCATAAGATGTGAAAGGCGTATCGTGGTCTGACAAAATAGCTTTTGGTTTGCCTACCCTTTTAAAATATCGTACCTCAAGGGCTCCTATGGCATTCCTAGTATTGGCCTGGGTCACCGGATGTGCCAACACCCATTTTGAAAAAAGGTCATATACTACTAGTAGATATTTCATTTTCCCAAAAGCTGGAAATGGTCCATAGAAATCAATAGCCACCAGGTCATTGGGTTCTTTAGGGATGATAGGATTCAATGGACCTTGATATGACTTGTTTGCTGGTTTTGTCTTCTGACACATTTCGCATGAGCTTACTATCCTGGTGACCTGTGCTCTCATATTCGGCCAATGGAACCATGTCCTCAATAAGCCTTCCACTTTATTTACACCATAGTGCCCATACAAACGATGGGTATACTCAATAAGTCCTTCCTGTATGGTATAATCATTTTCCACTAATCCCTTTGCGGGTCAGTGATATACCACAGTATTCCTTCTTTCAGGCGGTATTTCTCACCAGCATCAGTGTCTGCTGTTTCTCCCACTTCATCTTTGTCTTCTAGTTGGTCAATAATTTTCTTGTAGGTAGGGCTTTGCCGTTGTACCTTTCTAAGTGTCTCAATCCTTCTTCTACTACAGTGTCTGTTTCTAATTCTACACGTCAAACCGATATCTTCCATCTGCAGATGGTCCTGGGCATCAGGAACAATATTCCGGCTCAATGTGTCTGCTACCACATTTTCAGTGGCCTTACAATACTGGATGGAATAATTGAACTCCTAGAGAAAAAGGCTCCATCGGATTAGCCTACTATTTGTTAAATAACTGTGGTTTAAGAATTCCAGGCTCTTATGATCTGTCCTAACAATCGTTTCCAATCCTATCAAGAATTGGCGGAACTTCTGAAATGCCCACACCAGAGCCAAGGCCTCTTTCTCTGTTACACAGTAATTAATCTCTGCACCTCTCAATGGTCTGCTGACAAAATAAATTACGCCCAAGGTACCATCCTCTTGAGCTTGTATAAGAGCCGCACCTAACCCATACCCACTACTGTCTACCTGAACAATAAACGGTTTTCTTAGGTCAGCGTAAACCAACATCACTTGGCTAAGGAATTTCTCTTTAATAACCCTAAAATTGGTCTCATGCTCTTCCGTCCATTTCCATGACGTTCCCTTATGTAATAATTGCAGCAGAGGCTCCATGTCTGAAGCAAAGTTCTTGTAAAATTTATTGTAGAAATTACACAGGCCCAAAAATGATCTCACCTGTTTTGGTGTTCGAGGGGCTGGGAAATCTCGTATTGCCTGGATTTTGTCCGGGTGGGGTCTGATTCCATTAGCATTAATTAAGTGCCCTAAGAAATTCACTTCTTCCGCTGCTAAACAGCTTTTTTTTGTAAATTAATGTGAATATCCTTCATATTGCACTCTTGTAGAAACAACTTGAGGTGTTGTAAGTGCTCCTGAGAGTTATTGGATGCAATAATCACATCATCCATGTAGATAGTGATTAACTTTTTGATCTCAGGGGACAGCACACGGTCAAGACATTTTAGCAGGCCTGCTCCACTATTCTTGAGACCAAAAGGCATTCTGTTAAATTGGTACAATATACCATTATATCGAAATGCTGTGTACTTCCGGTCAGCAGGTGTAACTTGATCTGCCAATAGCTGGCAGTCAGATCTAACATGGAAAATATCTTTTTTCCCCAGAATTTATTTACCAACTCATTAATTGGAGGTGGAACATTTTGATCTGGTCATGTAATCTTGTTCAATTGCCTGGCATCCAAACACAGTCTTATGGCTCCATCTTTTTTTTTTACAACCACCAATGGGTTATTATATGCTGACGAACCCTTAGTGATAATATCCCACTCCTCCATTTTAGCTAATTCTCTCTCTATCTCAGCTCTATATTGGTGGGGTACTGGGTATGATCTTGCCTGGTATGGTGTACTGTCAGCGACCTTGATCCTGTGCTCATACCCTTTAATAATCCCTGGTTTATCTCAAAATTCAATTTATATTCAATTAGAACTTCTTTTAGGTCCTCTTTCCATTCTTCATTCACTTCATTTATTATCTCTTCAATCCGTGCCTCTATTGAAGGCTAGAACTATCCCAACCTCCATATTACATACGTTTTGCTGGTTCATTCTCATCTGCGACCCAAACTCCACTTCTTCCCCATCGCAGATAATCTTTTCATCTTTATAATTGATCACACACCCAGTTTTGTGCATAAAATCTGACCCCAATATGGCTTCATGTACCAACCCTTTTAGAATTGATAGCGTGTGGGGCATAATTTTATCCCCTATTTTAATTTGCACCCAAACTTGTTTTGAGCCCAATTGTGCCTTATTGTTATTTGCCAATGTTATTTGCATGTTTTTCACTGGTAGAGTTGGTATATCTTTATGGGTTGGCTCCGCATGCGTTCATATGTTGTTTCCGACATTACTGATATCTGGCTGCCAGAATCCCACAATGTCTCTACCTTGACATCGTTCATTTGCAAAACAACCTTTGAGCATTCTTGAGACGTGTACTTAATCGATTCGCTGTCCCACTCACAAATAAAATTATCTATCCTCTTTTCTTCTGTTGTTCTACTGATCACTTTATTTCTTCTCTTTTTTTTTTTACTGGTTCTTTTATTTCTTCTTTTAATTCTCTGACCATCTCTGCCGTTTCTTTCTTTATATCTTCAATGAATTCCATTTTGAATTCGTGTAATAGTTTTCTTATGAAGGGTTCCACGCCCTCTTTCTATTCTTTCTCGCCTGCCATATTATGTATATTTTTACTACTTCTCAATTTCATATATGCCGTGTTGTTTATTTTTGCTGCAGTAAACAAAATCTTAACTTCATCAATTGTTACGATATAAATTCAATATTTTATTTTGCTAATAAATTCGTTCACCGACACCCCTCTCTTTTATCACCCTATAATCTCCCGTCCCTCTCTACCTTTACTGTCATTACTTGCCTTTGATCGATTTTATTTATTATTTAATTTATCTGCTATTATTTTGTTTCAATATAAACTTATTTAAAATCTTATATTCTTAAAAAAAAACTTTCGTAATCGTACGCAATAACTTTTTAGGCTTGCGCACTATTTGTGGTCATATTTATTTTCTGGCTACGGACATTAAATTCTAATTTTATACTGTTTTTTAAATTTTCTCAGGTTGTGGGGTTTTTTTTTTTTTTTCGTATGCCTGAGTTGGGCAAGCCATTATAACGTTTTCCGTTTTGCTAGACCTCTACACGCTGATATAAACTGCGGCCGAGTTTGATGAGGAAATATAGTTATGTTTTTTAGAAATAGAAATACAACTTTCTTCTTTTCGACATAACTTGATCAACTCGCACGCAGTTTATATCAGCGTGTAGAGGCCTAGCAAAACGGAAAACGTTATAATATATTGATGTTAAATGCTATATATTTTAAAATATCAAAGTTTAAATTTCTCAGAAGGGTACTTTATCATATGAACATATTTTGAATAGTATGTATATTTTTAAAAATATGAATAATTTATTTATAAAGGTATATTATGTTGCTGTAAGCTAAATAAGCAGATGTATATTTCTATGATTTATTACCTAATGTTAATAGAACTATATCTGATGTTAATTAATTATTGTTACTTATCATATTTCATATTGGTTAGCTGTGATAGCATTTTGTTATAGATAGTAGAATTATTTTCTCTATATTTTAGGAGTGCTTTTATATGCCAGTATATTTATGAATGGTAGTTAGTCTCCATCATTAATTTTGCTAGCTTATTTTCTAAAAGGAATAGAAGCATTGAATTCTCTATTGTTTGCTGTTCTGCTAGCATTTTATATGCTTATCGCATATATTTTAGAGATTGAAGCTAAAGCTCTCTCTATTTTTAAAGCAACTCCTATTTAGTATTTTGTCCTTGATGTGCATTTTCATTACTTTCCCAGACTAGTGACAATGTCCTAGATCCTTTACTGGCCCTCAAAAGTAGGTGCATCCTATGAGCAATGCCATTATATTTTTACTTTGCCTTATTTTACGATTATTGAAGACTGATTTTGTTTGTAGTGTTAGTATGTGAATAAAGCATGCATAAGATTTTACCGTGGCTTTATTTGGCATTTTAGTGATGTTAAGGTATTGAGGAATTCTACCTTACCTCTAGGAGCATTCTTGATTGGCTTAAATGTGAACAGTACATTGTAAATGTATCAGTCCTATATTTGAGCTTTGTTAGTTGTCAGGACTAAATGTTCATAAACAATTGGTTTAAAAAATTTTAAAGTTATTATTTGGGCATAAATAGATAATATACATATACTTTCTAACTCCATCACCGATGGATTGATAAGCTATTATTATTATTAATATTACTGAGTATGTAAAACATTCATATATGAGACATTACTATATGATGGCTATTATCATAAAATGAATGAGATAATAAAGGAAAACTTTTGATAATGTAATAATACAAAAAGTTATTTTAATATAATAGATTATATTGCTAACATATGAATTATTATTATTTTTTATAGGATGGATTATTTTTGTTAAGCTAACGGAATGTATTTTAATAAAGCAGTCTGTCGATTTTAAATTTTAGATTTTGATCCTTCTAAAAAATTCCGCAGAAGCCATTTAGTGAAATTTTTTTATTGGAGTAATTGTAAATTTTGTTGTGATTTTGCTATAAATAAATCTTTGTTACTGTTATTTAAGTAATTTCTGTCATTTATTTGCATCACCCCACTTATTAATCAGAAATCATCCCAATTATCAAACATAAATTATTTTAAACACTAATCAAAATTTTAAATGCTTATAAAAGATTATATAATTATTTTTAGTGTATTTACTATAACAGTACGACATTTAAATTTATAAGAGTCACTTTATTGAATTACTAAACAATAGTAGAACATATAAGAAAGATGTATTTGCTTAAGTTAAGAATTATAATTTGTTTTGTCAATTTACATCACTTTAACTAATTCAATTTGCATATTTCAAATCAGTGTACATGTTCATTTTACATCATTTTTGTATTAGAAGATCATAGTTGTTATTATTCTGATAAGATTCAATTTGTACAAAAACCTAAACCATATAACAGAAGTTTTTAAAATAGATTAATTCTAAGATATTTAGGATGGTTACCAAATCTGAGTGTAATCCTAGCTTATTCTTTATTTTATTCTAAATTTAAGATACCATGTTGTATTTTATTAAGTAACTAATATTATTGTTATTGTTGTAATTATGATAAGATATTAGCTTAGGAGAAATGTATATCTTATTTATTGCATTTTAACTAGGATTTCATTTGATATTGAATAAATCTAAAGAATCAGAAGAATTTATGAAAATATATTACTCTGCGATACCATATATAATTTCACGGATCATATTATTAAATTTATTTTAATATTGAAATTTTATATCCAAAAGATAAATTTTGAGTGGCATGAATTTTTTTTTTAAAAAAGAACATATCTAAATATTTAAGAGTTAAATATTATTTCATCTGATCAAAGCAATGAGATGCTTAGAAAATGCTTGTAAGAGGATTAGAAGATCTTTACAAGGATAATAATAAACAAATGATAGTTGTATTAGATCTTAAAGAAAGAACTTTATATGTAACATTAATGGCATATGTTTATAATACTAAGATTCTTTTATGCATGCTAGAGTGAATTGAGGTTTCTCCTCCTCTTAATTCTTAATAGTGTTACTTTGTATTTTATTATAATGCTTCCCCTGTATATCTTGGTATTGTGACATAGATTATTACTTGAATCCGGTGAGCATAGCTTGATAGCTTATTAGCTAGCTTTATAATTTTACATTGCAATTTGAGCTTGGTTATAGAGGTATTTTAACTCATACTTTGTCATTCCCTACATCTTCATTATTCTATTGATTATGATTTGAGCTTCATCATCGAAAAATATAGTATTTTACTTATTTATATTCTCATTCTACTTTCCCTAGGTTAGAAAATGGCAACCAATGCATTGACTATCAATCAGTAAGAAATTGGTTACAAAATGGCATATTTATGTGTGGCCCGATTACATAATGTAATCACTTAATGCATCGCTTGATTACATGATAATCAACCAATTAAAATGGGTGTTAATTAGTTGTAACATCCATAAGTTAAGTTAATAATTGATTTTAATTTGGTAGGTTTACTGAATTAAATATTACAGTAGTTGTATGCCTAAGTATCTTGTTGTTATACACTTTAAATCTATTGTGATAATTAGATTTTCATGCCATGATTATAATAATAATTTTATACAGTGATTATATATTTTTGCAATGAAAATTGCTTGCTTGATCAATTGTAGTGATTCTATTATAATTTTTCAATTTGTTTAATATAAAAATATAATCACTTCATGCTCAAAAGAGGATGCTACTATTCGTCATCATGGTTTCACAAGTTAAATGATGAAAGAGAAGAATCATACCATCGAAATGATCATTTCATACATTAATATTATAAATATCCTTATCATGTAAAGTATATCTTTAATGGATTGCAAAAGGTAATACCAGATTATTAATCAATTAATTCTCACTACTCCTTAGGAATAAACAACATTATTAGCCAAAATAATCACAACAAATAACTTACACTTGTTTTCTTTATAAGTTCCACATAGATGACTATTTAAAAATTGTTTATAAAATTAGTACTGATGAATAAAACTTTTGAGCAGGTTTAATTAGATCAAGAAGTGAATTGAGAATATTTAACATCAAATTATTTCCAATAAGCAATAGAACTCTTTTGAGTCAAATCTTGATCATAAAAATCTAATATTAAATAATTATTAAGCCTCAGCTTGATATAAATAAAATCCCTATTCTCAAAAAAGATTTAATCAATGAAAATAAGGATAATGATGAACACTAAGATATAAAATACATTAAATACATCAACAGACCTAGCAATTTAGTGTTAAAAACTTAAACATATAAAGTTTAAATGAATAACGGGCTCAGGGTCTTGTTTCAATCTGCTCATTAACACATTTGTTCAACTTGGATGTAGACATCATAATACAAACTCTTAAAAATTTGTCCAGAAAATAGTAAAAATCAAAATTTGATTAAGCTGGGCAATTCCATGACAAAAAAAAAAAAGACTACTAAATTGATTTTTAACAATGGTTTAAAAAAGCCACCTTATAAAGATTTGACAATTTTAATTTCATTACGAAAAAAAAAAGTGAAAAATAAAAACAACAAAATTTTCATTCCAATACATTATATACCACACACACACATATATAAAAGGCAAATAGTATTGAGCAATGATTCTTGTCATTCTAAAAGTTTATGAAATTGTAACAAAATTTCTTATCATAGCTGTTCTATTGATAAGACTTTTGATAATACCAACCAGCAATTATTACTGATTATTTTGACTAATTTTTGGATAATCATCTGGAAGTTTAACAAAATTTAATTTCTTTATAATAATCATCTTTTACTATTATTCCAACAGATAAGCTGAAATTATGCAATATAAGTCTTTTAATTTCAAGGATAGTGTGATAGATATTTCTACCGATTAAGAAAAATATCTGAGTAAAGGCATCATTAAGACTGGTTTAAATTATCAAATTAAAATTTTTAAAATTAATCAGTCCATACTTCTCAAAACATTTTTTAAATAAATTGTTTATTCTTCTGAGTAAGATAGGTGAGTTGCAATTAATCAGTAAAAACATAATAGGAAATTCTAGTAAGAAATTAAACACTTATGTGATGTAAGACAAAAATGACCAGTGTACTTCTAGCAATTATGATGAATTCTCTGGTATAAGATATCATCATAATGATTCAATAGTATTCACTCCAATAGTTTCTCAAATTAATATTCCATTTATTATAACAATACTGTTATAGAAGTTAGTTGAAAAACGATGTTTCCAATATTCATTATAATATATAGGAACTTTGTATCATTAATATATTTGTTAAACATTTGGGCAACCTCAGAGATTAATTAGCTGTGGAGAAATTATAAGTAGCACAAAATTAAATCACATTTTCTTTTAATGATAAAGGCATAATACATCATTAAATAAAAAAATATTTTTGCATATTTGAAAATATCTAGATAAGATGCACATATTGTACAGATTTATCCAAAAATAAAATTCATTCTAGCTCTGAGGAAGAACTTTGATGTAAATAATTAAAAGTTCTAAACCAATGTAACAAGTGTTTAGATTTCTGAATATATGGATGCTGACATTTTGTACTATGCTTATTCTAAGACGAAATACATTTAATAAGACGAAATACATTTATTTAGCTCATTTAAACCCAATAAAATCAATCTGTAGCACAGGAGTTAATTTTATGAGCAATTACAAAATAAAGAAATATAAAGCAACCATATTATACAAAATGAGTATTATATGAAAAATAGAATTACTATTAAAAAAAAACAAAAAAAGAGAAATAGGAATTTATGGGAGTGTATTAATAAAATTCAAATGGATAGCGAGTTAAAAACTATGTAAATTGAGAATAAAATGATTTTTTAATAATTTAATGTAGACCAGAGGTTGCCAAAGTGGTCTATATAGACCCCCAGGGGTCTATTTAATAAAAGTAGGGCTGGATCTGAGCCAGGGGGGCGATTGGGGGTCGAAGGAAAAACAATTCTTAATATGCAAATCACACATATTTTTCATAAAACTATTGTCACACAATGTAAAATTACTTTAATAAATGTTTAAAATCATAAAATAAATGTACAAACACAGTACCTAATAGATAGTTTTATTTTAATTAACTAAAAATTACTTTTATGGGGGTCGATTGAGATTTCGAAAAATTATACAGGGGTCCATGATCAAAAAAGTTTGGCGACGCCTGATGTAGACAAAGGTCAATAATCTGCATCAAAGGACATAATAATAAAGTATTCTCTACATTTGTAATATGTATTTTAGTAAAAATGTGAAGTTTATGGAAATTTGTAAGTCATAATTTAGATAAAATTTTATTAATAATTAATTTATTAATACCATCAATAATTTTACGAAAAGAATAAAAGAATGTCAAAAAACTTAGGAAATAATCAGAGAATATGGATGGTAGTTTATGTTTTGCAGCAACCTGGAAGCAATTTGAAGTTCTATTATGAAATTATACATTCCTAAATCAGATTATAGAAAGAATTATAATTTTCATCAAATATTCAAAATTTTTTGCTTGAAATTTGTATGGAGTAATTTTTAAAGCAATGTACACACGCACACACACACATAATTATTAAGTCTCTAGAGAATTTTATTTTATGAAATTACGGAAATGCTTTTAGAATTACACTATTAGTATTTGTATCAATTTAACCATAAAATTTTCTGTCAAACCTGGCTACAAAAATAGAAAAACTTACCGATGAATAATAAACTCCAGAATTCTCTTGTATAGAAGTATGAGTTGCAACATAACGTTTATGAACCAACTGTAAAAAACAAAATAAATTAGAATTTTTACATTTAGCCATGTAGAAATGACAATTTCTTCATCAATTATATACTAAATCCTTTAAAACTATTACTTTTTGTAAATCTGCAGAAATATGATATATACTTATATTATATTAATATATATAATTGTTTATTTTGAATAAGTTATATAATTGTTTTATACTCTAAATTATCAATTTTAGCTGATTGCAATCTTCTCAGATCTTCATGATATTTATCGTTTTCTATTGCTTGTACTATTAAAGTAGTTGTAAATTTAATTTTTATCGGCTTTACTATAGTTTTTATCATGTCTACCAATTTGTTTTCTAATGAAATTATTGCTACTTCAATAATACCTCTATTGAAATGTAAATAGATATTTTAAAAATATTTTTATCACCTCAGCTTCAATGTAAACATTTTCCATATTTAATTAAACAAAGAACATCTGCAACATTCATCAATATTAAAGTTTCTCCAGAACTGGGGAAAAGACATCCTGTTTTTTTTTTTTTTTTAGAGGTTTGTTTAGTTTGTGTGTAATGTCAACTTGGCACATCATTTGGAATTATTGCGTGATCCTCATGTCATCATCATCACCATTACAAATCCACTGCAGGATGAAGGTCTCTCCAAGTTCAAACCATCTCCGATCTATAGCTTCTCTTCTCCGCATCATCCCTGCACACTTTCTTATTTCATCCATCCATCTCACATGTGGTCTCTTTCTGTGTCTCTTACAATCTCTTGGAATCCAGTTTAAGATTTCAATTGTCCATCTATTATCATCTCTTCTAGCAATATGTCCAGCCCAACTCCATTTCAGTCTTTTAATTTTTTCAGTAAAATCAATAACACTTGTTTGTTCTCTTACCCATATATTGCATTTTCGATCTCTTCTTGTTATTCCAAACATGCATTTCTCCATACTTCTTTGAGTGGTCTGAAGTCTCTGTATTGCTCTTCTATTAGGTGTCCAAGTCTCAGAACCATAAGTAAGAACTGGTACACATTTATTAAAACCTTTCTTTTCAAACTCTAAAACACATTTATTAAAAACCTTTCTTTTCAAACTCATAGGCATATTTCCTTTTAGTATCAAGTTATTTCTATCAAAAGCACTCCTACCAAGTTTAATTCTATGATTAATTTCATCCATTATGTTTCCATCTTTATTAATAATCTGACCAAGATATTTGTAGCTGTTAACTTCTTCTAATTCATCATAATCAATCTTTATTTTCATATTTTGAGAAAATCCATTGAACATTACTTTAATCTTTAAAACATTTATCTTTAGTCCTACTTTCTTACTTTCATCTGACAACTCCTGCAACATTTCCTGCAGCTCTAAAGCATTATTTGGAAAAACAACTACATCATCTGCAAAATCTAAATGACTTAAAAATAATCTCCATTTACTTTCACTTCTTTAGAATTCTCATTTTAATCCACAAAATACTTCTTGCAGCACTGCTGTAAAAAGTTTTGGAGATATGGAGTCACCCTGTCTTACACCCTTCTCAATGTTGACTTTCCTAGTATCATTATGTAATTTAATTGTTGCTGTTGCATTTTTATAAATATTCTTTAAAATATGACAATATCCTGGATCTATACCTTGATGATCATGCTTTAATCACTGAAGAAATGTTTATAGAATCAAATGCCTTTTCATAATCTACAAATCCAAAGCATAATGGCAACTCATATTCATTTGTCCTTTCTATAACTTCTCTCAATACCTGGATATGATCTACTGTACTAAAACCACTTTTAAATCCAGCTTGTTCTCTTGGTTGGTGGAAATCCAATGTTCTCTGTAGACAAGTTGTAATTATCTTGGTAAAAATTTTATATAAAACTGATAAAAGGCTGATATCTTCTTTATCACCTTTTTAAAATATTAATACTGCATTCTTCCAATCACCTGGTACATCTTTATCATATAGATATTTGGTATATAACTTTGCCAAAAAGTTTTCTATTTCTTTACCTGCTTCTTTTAATATATCAATTATAATTCCATCATTACCTGGAGCCTTTCCTTTCTTCATAAATTTAATTGCATGTCTCACTTCTTCATTTAAAATTCAGGACAATTCAGAAAATATAATAGATATAGGAGGTACTTGTTCTTTATTACTATATAATTCTTGATAGAAGTCTTCTACCCATTTCATGATGTCATCTCTCTTTTTAGTAATAGTTCCATCTTTTTTCCTTATTGCAGATATAAATTTCCTATCAATACCAAAATGTTGTTTTACACTCTTGAGACTTTTATTCTCTTCTACAGTTTTCCTTGCTAGTTTACAGTTATACTTTCTTATATCATTTTCAACTCTTTTCCGTACCATTTTACAGAATTCGAGGTATTTAATCATTTTAATGCATCATTTTTGTATATCTTCATATTCCTTCTTTTCTTCATAAATTCTCTAGTCTCAGTAGAAATTTTATTAGTCAATCACTGCTTTTTTCTACCAGCTATCTTTGTTGCAGTTTTTAAAAGAATATCAGTTATTTTCTTATTAATTTCATTCAAATCTGAATCATGTTCAAAATCTACTAATACTTAAAACCGATTTGTAAGTTCTAATTTAAATTCATTAGATGTTTTTGAAGATTAGGAATATCAACTGTAAATATTGTTTTTCTTAATAATTTTCGTTTCTCTAGTTTTGCATTACCATGTATCTTACATCTTACTAATCGATGATTGCTTCCTGTGTTAAATTTATTAATAACATTACAATCTTGAAATATGTATTTTCTGTTAGTCAAAATATAATTCAATTCTGCTGTACCTTCATTTGAATGCTTCCACGTCCACTTCCTTTTAACATTTTTCTCAAAAAAATAATTCATAATATAGTTTTTCTTTTTCTGCAAACTCCACAAGTCTATGACCTCTCTCATTTCTATTACCAAAACCAAAATTATCTACAGCATTTTCATCTTTCATTTGCTTACCAGTTCTAGCATTAAAGTCTCCCATAACTATTTTAAAATATTTACTCTGATCAAAAGCCTTTTGTACGTCCATATAAAAATCTTCCATTACTTCATCACTATGAGAACTTGTTGGGGCATAAACCTGGATCATCTGCATTTGGTATCTGCTATTAAATTGTATAACTAATATTGCCACTCTGTCCGATACACTATCAATCTCCACAATGTTGTTCTTCCACTTTTTATTTATAATGAATCCTACTCCACTTATATTTCCAATATTTGTGCCTAAATTAGCATGACATCAAAGCATATATATAATTATTATTTTTCCCTGAAGAAAATATCTTCAATAGA
Organism: Epiperipatus broadwayi; assembly: GCA_028023455.1. NCBI lineage: Eukaryota > Metazoa > Onychophora > Udeonychophora > Euonychophora > Peripatidae > Epiperipatus > Epiperipatus broadwayi. The sequence goes on from JAQFVV010006205.1 coordinate 2,024,836, forward strand.
AACGAAAATTTGGCTTTTTTATTATTGGCTTAATATATATATATATTTTATAAACCTGAATGGTGATATTTATTACTTATATATTATGGGTCATTTGTAAATGATGACAATCATACAACTAGAGTTGTAGTTATCCATCCAAAATAAATCGAAACCAGCTATTACTGCCATTGGGTAACTCTAAAGCTGCAGCATCACTCCAAATATACAGACAATCTCAACCATGAGTAATGTACCAGTCATGCCAATGATAAGATTTACCAGGTTAAATTTTTTTCCCATCATCTTTGATCTTTGCTTTCTCATCTTTCTCTCCATCTGTTAGATGTCCAGTTAGTATCAGCACTTATTAAAAACTCCTTTTCTGACAAAATGGTCCAAAAAATGTCCTGCCCCTTGGACATCAAATCCTCAATAACTTGCAATGCTATCCAAATGCCTATCTTTCTCAATATCCAATATTGTGGCAATCACTTCAACCAGCATATTGGCAAAGTTGGATCCAACATGCTCAGGATCACATAACTCAGATAAATTGAGCTGGATGAATGTAGTGAACCATTTTACATAACAGATTCAGGCTAGCTATGTCCAATGTATAACAACAACTGTTACGGATTCATATTTGATAATATAATTTGGAGTACCATATCACAATAGATTAATATTATCTGCAAGTAATGTTGGAAGCATAGGATAATCAGGATTTCCAAAATATTCAAATAATCTTATTTGTGATATATTCGTGCAGAACAAAATTTGACCAATATGCAATTGTCAATAATGTGGACTCATCTTAAGCTTGCCCACAATAACTTTTTCAAACTGGAGTTTTCTGAATTGTTCACTCAGCTTAAGCTTATCTTTAATGATAGACTTGTTCAAACTGCACAGCTATCTAGATCAGATTTTAAAGTGTACAAAACATTTAACCAGTGAAACAATAATATAATGAAATGACCAATGGTTTAAATAGAGCAATCATAAAACCAAATTTGTAAATTCAATTGTTCATATTGACAAAAAAGAAGACATGCCACATGTGATTTATAATTTAAGAAGTTAAACTCAGCCATAAAAATTTGAAATTAAGCAGTTTGTATAATATGAATATAATAATACAATATATTTTACTGAAACTCATATAGCCCATACACATTTTTTTTTTCTACTTTCCCAGTAACATAATTAGAAAATGAACTTTATTTAGATATCAAGCTTAATAAAACATTCTCTAACCAAAAAAAAAAACAACAAAAAGCTTTAGTTGATGAGAGTATTCTCAACAGTGACTACTATATGAAGATAAAAAAAAAAAGTTTCTTAAAATAAACTATTCATTCTATAAATATATACATATATATTATTCTTACCCTTGAGAGAAGTAATGTTTTGCCAGACTCACTTAAACCAATTAAAAGTAAAGTTTTTTTAGAACTTTTACTTCTTTGAAATAAGCAAAAGAGTACTGAAAAAAAAAAAAAAGTACATAATCATGTATATGTAAGAAATTATATATATATATAATTAATTACAATTTTTTAGCAGGAAAATTGTTTTGACTAATACTACTGACTGTGGTTAAATCCATTCAAAAAACATATTGGTTTCTCTATTTATCAACTATGTATTTTGTAATCATTAAGAAAGCATAAATTCTGAAGAAATGTGCTGTGATCATACCACCATGTCATTATATACACATTTTTAAAAATAAACTATTTTCTTGGACTACTCAATATAAAAGAATAATTAAATATAAAATAGCATTTATAAATTATGCAGTCAAAATTTCTAGACTAGCTGGCTATTCAAAATTCATAAATGTGAGACACCAGAGCAATAGTATCAGAGATCCCTTCTCTTTTCAGGATAAATCAGGCCAAAAATTTTACACATCATAATTTAAAAAAACTAAATATATATAAAATTTTAGGGTTTTTTTGTTGCTACATTATTTATTTAAATTCAGTAACATTCTTAATTTCATCTTTTAATATTTGTCTTCTTCAATATGTTCCTTACAATATATATATGTACATAAAAAAATTGTGACAATATATAAATATCAATATTCTTGAAATATATATTCTCAAAATTAATATGCATATATATATATTATCTTTTTTTCATGATATGTTAACTTAAAAGAGCATATAAAATGAAAAATTTCAGCATAATATATATATAAAATAGTAGTAAAAAACAAAACAATATATGTAGAGCATTGTTAATAATATAAATGATTATTTAAAATACAGTTCACTAATTGATTAAATGAATGATGATGTAAAATTCACTGATTAAATCCAGAAAAACTATCCATTTACTGTATAAATATTCATCTGCAATTACAAAATGTGTTCATCAATATATAGCAGACAAATTTTCTATTATAAGCAAAAGTTATAGCAAGTTACAAAAATATAGGGTAATTACAAAGAAAATGGAAAAGAAAAATAATTCTACATAAAGTTAATGTAGCCAAGATTGAAAAATACATAGCAGCATGGAAATTTATATCAAAATTAAGTTATTTTTTAAACAAAAAATCCAATATAAGATTCAATAAAAAGTCATTCTTGCCTTAAAATATAAAAAACTCTTGATAAATAATTCAAGTCAATAATCTATTATCAAACAAATATTCCCATTGTCCAAAGCTATAATCATTCACACTATCCAATGCTACAATCATCCTAACCATATCAGAAAAAAAAACAACTGAATTATAAACAAAACAATGTAGGTATTTTGTGCATTTTTAAATGGACTTATTTTTGATTAAGATCATTACAATTCATTTTTCCAAAAAACAAAAAAATTAATTAAAAAATAATTACAGCACAATAGATCACTTCCAAATATTAAGAAAAGTTATAGAAAGGCAAATGAGTGAGTTAGCACTGGTGATTAATATCTATTAAATGAGATAATTAGATTAAATTTTTAAATAATTTAATTTCTTTCAAAGCATATATCTTAATTTATTTGATCTGTAGTACTATAGCAACTTCAGTTATCAGCTAAAAGAAAGCTCTCACTCACCAGATCCACTTTCTTCCAAGCTTTTTTATTCTTGGTCTAATCCTTAAATGCACATAACTATTTTTCTTTTTAAATTAATCTAATATTTGAAATACAGACATTCTTTATATACCTGGAGCTTAACTGTAAATATAGGGGATTTGAACACAGACTTTCAAGCATCCTTCAACTATCCACACTGTCTCATACCACCGATACACATGACCATACGCATGAAGAAAAGATAAATAATTACCATTATATGTATTATGTCCATTAAAGTATAAAGATTTGCTATTTTAATATAAACTGAGCATTGATTATATATATATGTGTGGGAAATGATGATCTGAACCACCTGATGAGTGCTGGTTCGGCATGAAATATGTATATTGGTGATTATTTTATCTTTTCTATATGTGTGTGGTCATATGTATTGGTGGTATAAGATAGTGTGGATAGTTGAAGGGTGCTTGAAAGGCTGTGTTCAAATCCCTTATATTTACAATTAACCTCCATTATATAAAGAATGCCTGTATTTCAAATATTACACATTGAGTCTGCATCCTGCCCATCCCTCTTCTATGTATTTAAATGGATAAGGTCCTATACATGAGGAGTCAGAGTGACTTGAGGTCAACATGGGCATAATAATATTGGCATCAGCATGAGATTTGGGCATTCCATCATCAGATTTTCAATGGTATGGATGGCTGAAGAATTGGAGTAGATAGAAGCCTATCCATTAAAGAATGAAGATTTGCTATCTTAATATAAACTGAGCACTGATTATATGTGTGTGTGGGAGATGATGATCTGGACCAACTGATCAGTGTTGGTTTATCTTTTCTACATGTGTGTGGTCATGTGTATTGGTGGTATGAGATAGTGTAGATAGTTGAAATGTGCTTGAAAGTCTGTAATCAAATCCCCTATATTTTTAAATTATCTATAAACTTCATTTTTCTTTTGTTTCTTTTATTTTCCAGAATATCTTCCATCATATAATTATTCAGCTTTGAGTACATGCTCAATCTAATTTCTTATTTTCCTTATAATTTTCTTAAGTATTTTTATCGTTTTCAGTATTTTTTCATTGTTAATTTCCAAAACTTTTTACTGCAGTTTTATAACACGTATTTTGAGGATTAAAATGGGAATCTGTAATAAAAATAAATGGAAATTATGTAAGTCATCTATTTGCAGATATAACTATTTTCACAAACAATGCTTTACACTTTTAGGATATATTTAGGATATATTACAAAAGCTAACAAATGAAAGCAATAAAATAGATTAATAGATAAATGCTAAAAAGATTAAAAATATGTTCAATAATGAATGAAAAAAGTAATGAATACTTCAATCAGATTATTCATATAACTGGAAATATAATGGATGAAAACAATCACAGAATTAAATTTGGATAGAATGCTTTAGAAACAAATAACTATTATTAAAAAAAAAAAAATTCACATGCTTAAAAAAATAATAATAATAATAATAATAAATGAGTTTTATCATGCTTACTTATGATTCTGATACTTGGGCATTTAATAAAAGAATAATATATTTCACACAATATAGCAAAATGTTAAGAAATCTATGTTTGGTTTAATAAGGAAGGAATAAAAGTGAAAAAGCTGTCAAGAAGAAATGGAAAAAAAACCAATACAATTGAAATCCTAAATTGAATTCCAAGAAATTATAAAACTAAAAATGAAATCATAATGAGATGGACGAGTAATAGTCTATATACCGAGATTTGTATTGAAATTTTAGGTGAAATATTTCTAAATGAATAATAAATATATTTTAATTTTCATCTTTATAGTATTAGATGGCAAAAATTATTAGCAAAAAAAAAAACTTTTTTAGGTCAAAAGTCAGTTGCAGAACTCAAATTATGCAAACTGGGAAGAGAAAGAAATAATTGAAGAGATTAAAAAAAAAAAAAGTTTGCTGGAATAATATGGGTGAAAAAAATTATGGCTCAAATAAAATAGGTAAAACTCAGATTTTCAACTTGCAATAGATCAATAATAATTGAAGTTCATGATCTTCTATTATCTTTTTTCAATTACTTCCCAATATTGCACTAACCATTTTCACTGGATAATTTTCAGTCATCTAGAAACGATTGAGTATAAAAATCAGTTATTCGATCAACACAAAAATTTATCAACATACTCTAAAAATTACTTTGTCTTCCAAATATAAAATGGACTTCCAAAAAAAAAAATTCCAGTCAGATTTAAAAATGATCTTTATATATATATTCATATTTTATTAATTTTTGTTTAATGTTAAGTAATTTTCAAACCTATTTTCCTAATTATCCTTAACCATTTACATATTCTCATACACATGTATTTTCTGGACAGACTGTATCTTTACTAAAAGAACCCGAGAACCTGCGTTACCAATTGTTATAGGATTGACTTACTAATTAATTTAACAATATAAAATAACAATTCGTGTCAATTGTTAATACAGAGCTTAATATAAATAAATAAAAACAAATAATATTTCCAAGCGCTTTCAACTCTTACGAGTCCTTATCAAGGCAGTGTAAAAAATTCTATTTTCTCCTAGGTGATGAATCTAACATTTCATTGTATTGGCCAGGAACAACTAATCGGAAAGCTGGTTAATTTCGAATTCATAGCACAAGATGAATTTTGTATAAGATATGATTCTTTAATTTTGCATTTTTTATCATGTGTTTCATGCATTAATATTGTAAAAATCCTTTGGACTACATATATGGCCTGTATTATTTTGGTGAACATAAAAAGCTGAATAAACTGTATCATCTTCTCTTGCTCTATTATAAGTATATTTATGTTGTTGAAGGCGATATTTAATATTTGTTTTGGTTTCTCCAACATATATTGCACTACAATTTATTTGTGGGCATCTAATAGAATATACAACACTGCTTTTATCCTCTTTGCTAATCGAAAATCTTGACTTAAAACTGTTATTATATTTTTATTAATATTGGGAATAAAAGCTAATGACATCCATGATTTATTATTCATATTTATATGGTCACTATTATGACATTGTTTATAATGCTTCAATAAAGTAGATAATAGCATTTGTTTATTATAACCTACTTGTATTAAATCTTGCATATAACATTTTATATTATCTTTCATAAACATTTCATTTGAACACAGTCGTTGATTACGTGTTAAAAAAGCTCTAAAACCAGCTAATTTGTGTACTAAAGGAACATTAGATGTTGGATGAATGTAGCCTCTGTTATCTATATGTTTTACAACTATTTCATATACTAATTTATCATCTACCCTTGATATTTGCAAATCTAGGTATTTAATACTAGAATTGTCTTCTCTTTCTATTGTCCAAACTAAACCATCTTGGTTCTGAAAACTATCAAAAATTTGCTTTATGTCTGGTAGCCCATATATCAGAACATCATCCACATATCTAATGTGCCTTTAGTACACAAATTAGCTGGTTTTAGAGCTTTTTTAACACGTAATCAACGACTGTGTTCAAATGAAATGTTTATGAAAGATAATATAAAATGTTATATGCAAGATTTAATACAAGTAGGTTATAATAAACAAATGCTATTATCTACTTTATTGAAGCATTATAAACAATGTCATAATAGTGACCATATAAATATCAATAATAAACCATGGATGTCATTAGCTTTTATTCCCAATATTAATAAAAATATAATAAAAGTTTTAAGTCAAGATTTTCGATTAGCATGGAGAAACCCACCTAACCTTAATAGGTTAATAAATAATTCTAAGGAAATAAGAAATAAGGAGGATAAAAGCAGTGTTGTATACTCTATTAGATGCCCACAAATAAATTGTAGTGCAATATTTGTTGGAGAAACCAAAACAAATATTAAATATAGCCTTCAACAGCATAAATATACTTATAATAGAGCAAGAGAAGATGATAGTTTATTCAGCTTTTTATGTTCACCAAAATACAGGCCATATATGTAGTCCAAAGGATTTTTACAATATTAATGCATGAAACACATGATAAAAAGCGCAAGATTAAAGAATCATATCTTATACAAAATTCATCTTGTGCTATGAATTCGAAATTAACCAGCTTTCCGATTAGTTGTTCCTGGCCAATACAATGAAATGTTACATTCATCACCTAGGAGAAAATAGAATTTTTTACACTGCCTTGATAAGGACTCGTAAGAGTTGAAAGCGCTTGGAAATATTATTTGTTTTTATTTATTTATATTAAGCTCTGTATTAACAATTGACACGAATTGTTATTTTATATTATATACAGAAGTATTATTTATTTATTTAATTAATTTAACAACACTCCCTAAGCAAAACAGCTGGCAAGATAATATTAGTATAACAGTTATGGCACGAAATATTTTAGAAAATATAATCAATTGAATGTTGGATGATTTAATGTCAAATATTTTCAAGAATCCATACCAGATGAAAGGTATATAGCAGGTACAATTCGATAATTTATAACACTTGTCTAAATTTTAATTCAGAAGATTTTAATTATTATCTGATGCTTACATAAAATCAAAATATAAAAACATATTATCGTAAAGGCTAAATATAAATTCAAAATAAAACAGCAAATATATAAACATTAAATTTGGTTTAAATTAACGGGAAAAAATAACTAATAATATAATCCATGCACCGTATGTTAACAATTTCAACGTGATACTACCAATAAATTAAACAAAAAACAACTTACAAGTCGTAATGAAGATAAATAATAAAGCAGTTAAAACACCAATAATAGCAGGATTTTGTTTTTTAATTTCATTAATAAGAAAATCATAATAAGGTAACAAGCGTTCTGTCTCCATTTCCTTACTTAACGTTTACGGATGCCGGCGTTTCACCCCGAAATAACTAATAGAAAATTCCACGTGAAAAAAAAAAAACACAGTCCGTCTCATTTTACAATTTATTATAGTGCTAAAAAAAAAGATGGGCACTTTAAAAAACAAAATAAATATTTAATATTTATTTTTGTTGGAACACTTCAAAATTTCCGCAGAAGCAAATCGCTAAGACATAGTAATTCATAAGATTTATTTATTACCGTATTTTGTTTCATGTAGTTCCAGTTGAATCTATACAGAAGCATTTTTAATATTTCAAAGTACAAAGTCTAGTTTTATTTTCACATCTAAAAAGTCGAAAATTTAAATGCATATTAAAAATCCTAATATTGTATTTTTCAAGTCAAAAGTATCTATTAAATTTTAAAATATTTTAATTCTTGTAAAGTATATATCTTAATTTATTTAATTATCTATACTATTATAGCTGCAGTTATTTGCTAAAAGACAGTTCTAACTCACCAGATTCACTTTCTTCAGAGCATTTTTTTATCCTTGTTTTAATATTTAAATACGCATAACTATTTCTCTTTTTAAATTAACTATAAACTTCATTTTTCTTTTGTTTCTTTTATTTTTCAGAATTTCTCCAACATATAATTATTCAACTTCGAGTTACATGCTCAATTTAATTTTTTATTTTATTTATAATTTTCTCAAATATTTTTTTTCGTTTTTCCGTATTTTTACATTAATCTTGTCATTCAAACTGATAATCTCTTTCATCTCCATTTTTTTTTATATCCACATTTACAAGTCCAACATATAATTATTCAGATTTAATTTTTTATTTTGTTTATAATTTTCTCAAATATTTATTTTCGTTTTTCCGTATTTTTACCTTAATCTTGTCATTCAAACTGATAATCTCTTTCATCTCCATTTTTTTTATATCCACATTTACAATAAAATAACACCCTTTAAACAAAACATTTAACAAGCCTTTCCTTTATGTCTAATATCAATGGACAAAAAGGTTGTTCTTTCACTATTGCACCATCAAATTTAACAAATATATATTTTTAGGACTGTATAATGTGACAGACTAGAAGTCAATCTCATAATATTTTGAACTTATCTTCACTATCATTGAGTTTTACCACATCATACAGTGGAACCTTCTGCATTCAAAAAACTAACTATCATTATCAAAATAACATTCATTTAACAATACAACTTAGATTATACTAAACATTTCTACCCTTCTTATATTTATCTCCCCATATGACTTAAAAATGGTACACTTTCGATAGTATATATAAATTTTCTAGTGAACATTTCTTCTAATCTATATTTTTTTAAACAAAATGTGCAACATATTAAGCCAATTTTTCTCTATCAAATATCTTTTCAAAATTAATGAAATAAATATTAGCTTCATTCTTTTTCTATCATTCTTTATAATAATACTTAAAACTTCCATTGTATCTCTTTACTTTTTTAATATCAAATTGTTCTTAAGATACAAACATGACTGATTAATCTAATGGAAAACTGTCTGTTCCAAATCTTCAACAGTATTTCAGCTGATGCATAAATACAGCTTCACATTTTTGGAGTATTATTATTTTTTCCCCATCAGAATTATATTTGTTAATAGGAAATTTAATGTTCTGAGTCATAGATTGCAAATATCAACCAATTTTTGTAAATCTATTTTCTCAAAATCTTTAATAATTTATTGGAATATCAACTACTTGGGGTTTTCCATTTTTAATTTTATTTATATGCTTTAAACTCCACTATTCATCATTGCACAAATTATTTCATCTATTTTTTTCTTTCAATTATAAGCAATAGTCGGTCATTTTTATCATATAAATTATTATGTATTCTTTTCAGTGCTTCCAATTAATCATTTCTATCAATTATTAGTTCATTTCTGTGCTGCTTTCTTAACTAAAATGTTGTACATTAATTAAATTAAACTAAAATGTTGTACATTAATTAAATTAAACCTATCTTTTTCTTCTACCTCTATAACATTTTTTAAAACTCTTTGTACTGTTTTTACCTCCCTTATGTCTTGATTCATTATTGTTTTTATACTACTAATATAGAATTTATATTTTATGTTTTACTGTATTTTAAAAATCTTACCTGAATATTTTCCATCTTTTATTTGAATTTACTTTTATCAAGTAACCCAATATATTTGTTTTCTGATTCAACAAATTTGAAATTTTTTCCATAATATTCTCTTTCAATTTATTAATGCCTTTTTTTTTCTTTTATAACTATTTCTTAAGTTATTCCATATCAAAACAATCTAATTGAATGTCTTTTTTATCAGCTAAGTCTTTTCCCATGTAAATTTTCTGATTTTTAAACCACATTTATTTTTACCATACTATATCTTTACAAAATTTTAAAAATTTATATAATTTTTTTTTTTTACTACTAATTCATAATCACTGAATCACACCTTCCTTATTCCATTATAGTATTTTAATCTCTCATTACCATCACATATATGTTGTTTTTTTTTAGTTTTTCCATAAGTGATTTTTATCTCAGCATTATAATCCTAGTTAGCTGCTATATCTGAATAATCTCAAGATTTTTAAGCATCAATAGTCTATCATTTATTTATAGGAGTGTTACCTATAAAATGTATTTTTTATTCTTGTATCTAAAAATAAAACCTATATCATTGTCTACTATTATACTGTACTCTTTTGCATTCTTTTTACAATCCACCCATCTTATTTCATAGCTTTATAATGAATGAGGGAGGAACTTGAAAAGTGGAAAGGCAAGATGTTTATTTGGATGGGCATCAGAGATGTTGATGAATTTGGAAAATAGAGCAAAATTAAATATATTATCATGTTTTAATAAGATGGGACAGAAGTCAGATTTCCAGATAGCTGGAATAATACAAGAGTGAGGCTGTTATTTAAAGGAAAGGGTAAGAATCATAGAAAGATAAATAATTATAATCCGGTACTGGTAATGCCAGTATTGTTTAAAGTATTTGCATATATGGTGCCTGGAAGGGTGGCGAAATGGATGGAAGAAAATAATATTGTGGGAGAAATGCAAGATTTTAGAATGGATAGGTGTATAGGAGATAGTTTATTTGTAGTCACACAACTTAGAGATATGAGTAGGAATACAGGTAGGCAGCTATATATGGTCTTTATAGATACAGAGAAGACATATGACAGAGTAAATAGAAATAGATTATGGGTGAGTTTAGTAAATTTAGGAATGAATGGAATTTTAGTGGATCTTATTAAGAGATCTTATGAAAATAATTATTATACTTATCAATTAGGAAATACAGAATCAGCTAGAATTAAAAATGGTGTGGGATTAGTAGATGGCAAGGAAGTGTATATATTATCAGGTCTTTTATTTGTTGGTGATATTCTCTTATGCTCAGAAAATAGGGAAGATATGGAAGCTGTGCTGAAGACTTGCAGAGGGATGGGTAAAGAGATGGGGATCAAATTTAGTGAAGAAAAATCCCAAAAATAATTATGGTAAATGTTGCAGAAAGAGATATAAAGTTAAATATGGTGAATAGGTACAACTATTTGGGAATCGTCTTAAGTAATCAGAGGAATTGCTTGGATGAATGGTAGAAAAATTGATAAATGAAGTAAAGAAAAGGACTGAGAAACTACCAATATTTTCATATAATAAATATGATGTAGCAAAAAATTGTATGAAGGGAGTGGCAGTAGTGGGGTTAACCTATAGGAATGATGTGTCATATGTTGTTAGAAAAGGGGTGTTAGATTACCTAGAAAAAATACAGAGAGAGAAAGACATGCATTAGATGCAGATGTGTGGTTGGCAAAGAAGGCAATTCAAGGAGAAATGGAATGGTCAAATTTTTATATGAGAGATTCAAAAAGCAAAAAAAATGTTCAGTAGATTGCAATTTATGAATAATAAGAGAATAGCCAAAATAGTATTTAATTGAGTTACAAGTAAAGGGCAGGCAACAAAATGGGTGAGAAAGGTAGTATGTATGCAGAAGATTTGGATGACTTTGTGTCAGTTACTTGTACAGAGGGTGAGATGATTGTGTTAATAAGATTGTTGACTGTTATAGTGACAAAGATTGGAATAGAAGAATAGATACATCAATAAAAAATAGGGAGATGGAGAACTAGTATGAAGAATAAAAAGAGCTTATATATAGAAGTAAACAGAATATTGGATGTGAGTTAATTTATGATAATAGCAGGAAAAGTAATTTACTGTTAAGGCTTGAACAGGATCATTAGCAGCAAGGAATATACACATAAATGGATTGGGGATTTAGTCTGCAGGTTATCTAAGGAAGGCATGGAAAATATTAGATATTTGCTAATGTAAATGCTTACAAACAGAAAGGATACAAATAATGAAGTTGTGGGAGAATAAATATAGACCAAGTGATTATACAGAAAGGGGATTCTTGGACTTTATGCTGAGATTGGAAAAAGATTAGGGGATATAGGTACAAAGGCTATTGGAGTGAACAAAGATGATGTGGAAATTGGATAGAGCTTGATAGAGAAGAATATGGGAAAAACTTAGGCGGGGAAATGGAAAGGTGCCTAACAGGTTTTTCTTTGGCAAATTGGTAAAGAGATTCTTGACTTCAATAAAGGAGTAGCTATATCACATCAATATCACAATAGTTTATTATTATTATTTTTGATTATATATTCACCATTCTCTCTGGCTTGTTTATAGTCATATCATTCATACATATATCCCTGTATAAAGACACAATAACAGAGAAATATAAAATTAATTTAACAAATCAAATATACTTTCAACATGTTAGCATCTGTTAAAAATTAAAACTTTTTTTTTTTTACTAATTTGAACCTATTGCCTATCTAATTCAACTTGTGTTCATTTTGTGCATAAATCAAGATTTTTTGATCTTTTTTTATCATTTCTTCATAAATTTCAACAATATCTCAATCAAAAACTTGCCCATATTTCTTTTTATGTTACTAAAATATAGATGTATTTATAAAATTAGTTTTAATCTTTTTTTGTACCTAAACAAATGATGCATTATTCTTGTTCTGAAATTTACCTTAGCTTCATCATACACGCATTAGTAAGAATAGCTACGATTATGGTGCTGAACACCAAAAATGTATTAAGCTAAATAAAACTGGTAGTGTTTTTTTTTTTTACTTTATTTTATGCATTGGATACTTCAAAAAAGCATATCTATATATGTACACTTGAATTTTTTTGCATATATATTATAATAATGACAAGGGATATGGGTCATGGTTTTAATCCAGATATTAAAGTGAGTTGTGAAGAAATAAATAAAAGAAGCTTTGTTTTTTGTGCAACATGAACATAATTCAGAGAGTCAATAGCATTCAAATAAATAAAAACATGTTTTAAAAGTTTTTAAAAATGAAATAGTTTTTGGTAATCATGCTAACATAATGATGAAGTAGTATACATGATTTCTTAATTTTTAATTCATTTTTTGATATAGTCTTTATATTATTTATAATAATAGCAGACGCTCAATCTATTACACATCCTTCTAATATTTTTTATATTATGCTTCATTCCAAAATCTCGAATCTACATACAACCCATACTTTGCAGCCAAAATATAATGTCTTACATACATCAACTGAAAAATTGTTAATTTATTGATACTTATGTATCAACACTGAACTAGTTTAAAAGAGTTAAGGTGGTTTCTAGATTGGAAGTGCAATCATTCTCCTCATTGAAGATGTCCAAAACGTCAGAAATTTGTCTGTACATGTAAATATAACACTATCATCTAGCACTTACGGATAAGTAAGCTTATTCCTATTTGGTATAAATTATAATAAATTACTTCCTGCAAAAATATAATAATTATATTGTGCCGGTCATTCTGAGTGACCACACACAAAGTGGCTGTAGTTGAAGCTACAGCTCAAGTTATAGATAATTACAGTTATTAATTTACGTAGCTATGATATAAGCAGTATAAAATGGATGAAGTTGTCTGTGTATATATTTCTTATCCACACACACTCAAGAATATTAACTCCCAAATTGTAAATTGACGCATATTATATACGCGTACAATATTTTTGTTTCATTTTATTTCATTATTTTAATAAATGTAAACGTCCTACATTTATAATTTTATATCATTTTTTTATTTTTTCTGTAAGAAGTTGTTTACGTGTTGGAACATGTTATAAAGAAATAAAAATATATAAAATAATGAAAAAGGTAATTGTAAATGTTCCAACGCATCTATATATATATTTAATTAGCAAATTTTCTGTATTAATGCATTAAGAAAAGTTAGGTGGCCATTGTTTTACCAAATATAAAAATACCAATAACATATTAATGTCATCCTGCTTTGTACTCTTATTTTTACAAACAAAAGAGTTCTAAAAATTTGGATGCCAAGGCAGAGATAGAAAAATCTTGTTTAATCTATGTTTAATTTTAATCCATATCAAAAGAATTTTTCTTTGTATTTAAATTTGAAACTGATGTTATCAATATAGTGGTTTGAATCATCCAGATAAAATTAAAAGTAATATATAAAATCAATTAAAAATAACCTTTAAAAGAAAACTATGTGAATTATTTTTGGATCAATTAGCCATCAAGATAAAAGCTGGGGGCAATGATTCAAAGGGGGTAACCAAATTGACTATGTAATGAAGTGCTATATATACTGTTCACTAGGTGCAGGAGAACAATGGTAGTTACATTAAGAGTTATTGCAGATATTCCAAGTTCTCTCAGATGTATTTTCTCCAGTCTTCCAAGGCATAGCCAGAGAGATTCGCAGAGCAATCTAAGCTTTCCAGAAGATATTGTGTAATCGTTGCAGGCCGACTATTCTCATATTTTAGTCACTGCAAATATTTATGAATCTAGATTAATGCAGAGGTTACTTACACAGAATTATCACTGCTATGGAGTACTGACCTAATAATTGAATGATGATAGCTACAGTCAGTATGGAGGTGAGTGAGGTTGCTGAAATCTTGTGGTGCTAAAGAGCTCCTGTCACTTCCAGTTATATGCTGCACTTGCCTCATATCCAGGCCGAAATTTAGAAGAAAATATGAACTGTTAAGAAAGAGCATAGAGCCGAGTCTCTACATAATTTATTTCTAATAAAATAAATAGCAGTGTTCATCAGATTGCCACAGCATTAACACACTCAAGGTGATGACCATTTTCTAGATCAACCAGTAAGATGATTATGTGGTAGAAGCCCTTTTCATGCATCCATTCAGCTCTGTCCAAGCCATTGAAATGTACCCACCCAGGTCCAGCAGATATTGATGATGAAGATTGCCAGACTAACATAGTAAAAAAAAAGAAGTCCTTGCTACCCTGTTAAACAGATGTATATAGCATGTTCAGAGACCCCAAGTCCGGATGAAATCTCAAGACCCTGAAGGGTAAAATTTGTTTTAACCTTTTAATATTATTTTTTTAAAATACTATTTATATTTACATATATCCACAATATGTTTAAAATCTAATTATGCCAGAGATCTAATTTATATTTCGGTAGTGCATGTATGTTAAGTTGTTTATCCACTAAATGCAGGATTCTTTTAGTCATTCTTCTGCATTTAGTTTAAAATGTATATAAAATATGAGTATGTGCATCTTACATCCTATTGTTTTTATGTTCAAACCAGTCAAATGCATATAAATTAATCCAAGACAAAGCACATAAAATGGTTTTACTTTGTTTCTTTGTGTGTGTTAATGCATGATTTTAAAATACTATTAAACTGTGGAATGAATGCAGAAATGAGCATATATGTATGACCGAATATTTAATGATCTCATATTACTTTTTATATTGCCTAATATATATGTGTGGGTATAGAACTTGGACCACTTCATCCAAACATTTTTATGAATTAAGGGAAATGGATTAAATAGTATCTTATTGTCTTTTATTTGTGCAATTGGTGATGGGATAATGGGGCTTAAGAAATGTTAATTGATGTGGGTAATAAATATTTTATAACTTATTTTATTGTCAAGTATTATATTTATTTTCTTTCATTTTCTAAAAATATAATAAAGTAAATATATTTCCGAGAGCAGCTTTAAGATTTCTTTTTATATAACCCAAGATAAGAGGGCTGAGCATAGCATAATGGGATACGACTTTATCAGGCCTTAGAAAGTTGGTATCTGTTATGTAATGGGTTGGGAGTTGTATATCCTTCCAGTCGGGGATTTTCTCTGTCTGGGAGTGGCACATAAAGATGTGAATTGTTCATGGTCTTTCAAAGGTATGCAGCATTTAACCTTTTGACATCCATTGACATGGTAACAAAATAATCAACCATGGTTTAATATCTTAAACCATTAAGCATCACATGATTTTCCTATACTAGCACTTTAATTGTTGATAAACAGAGCAAAACTCTCCATACAGTATTGCCACCCGTGCTAAACAGAGTAATCAATGGATGCCAGAAGGCTTGTGCAATATTGGATGAGTAGGCATTAGATAGGGATTTTATGCACAAGCCTTCTGGCATCCATTGATTACTCTGTTTAGCACAGGTGGCAATACTGTATGGAGAGTTTTGCTCGGTTTAATATCTTGTTTGATTTATAATGTATTAATATAAATTAGATTATAAAATGCATATTTCTATTAAAATTATTATTGAGATCTCACCCTGAGGTGGTACAGTCTTTTCATGCTTGATATGTATGCCTAAAAGTTAGAATGGGTTGAGGTGTGCCTGGTACAATATATATTTAGTATAGTTATTAATACATTAGTTAACCATGACTTGCATTTAAAATATTGAATAGAATTTAAATATTTGCAAACAGGCTTAGAATTCTATCTATTAACTAGTCTCTAGCCAATTCAACTATTAACTCAGTACTGTTTAATAAAGATATTTAATCCTCCTTAACTTAAAGTTAGTAATAGGTTAACCTAAGATAAATACGTGTAAATACATTGTCCACAAACAACAAAGCAATGGACGAATGGAGAAATAAAACAACATGCACAAGAAGAATATTAAGTATTTGGTTTACTTTTGAAGTTACATGAAATGTGCTTCATAACCATTTGAATATAAAAGAAAATAGATAATCAAATAAAAAGAATTGACTATATCAAATAGTATCTAATGTAGAAAAGAAAAAGATTCATATCCTTTAATATTTAAAAATCAAGTTTTAGTTACCTAAGTTATGGTTTAGACTTTAGAGAATGGTTATTCTCTAAAACCATTCCAATTAGAAAGAGGAACCTCATAGATTCCTTTTCATATTGTGTCATCAACTTATTAAAAGTAAAAGTGATTTACAAATTTTCCTTCAAACGATTTTAAAAGGAAATGACAGCCATATTAGATTCTAGAGAATTCTATAGAAAAAAATAATTATGGGACTCATTACACTGTCAAGTTGTGAGTTCATGGGAAAAAAGTTTGCTAAGAAGTAAGTAAGTATCTGTTATATTGTTTTATCGCTTTACAAATCAGTTTTCATTCATAATTAATTGAAATTATCAATCGTTCCATTTTGGAAAAAAAAAAAGAAAAAAAAGCTCAACAATGATAGTCTTAAGAATTTCATCTTAACATCAGATAGTAATAAAGTAAAACAAATTTCTATGGCTGTAAACCAGTCAGGGAAGATAGAAAATAGCCCAGGGAACATACTAGATATAAAAATTAGTCGTAAAACCATGGAAAAAGAAATCCCAGCATTAAATCGTTCATAGAAAAAAACTTACGAAACAATGTTGAACCGGAAGTGGCCACATGCGGCAAAGCAGTGCAGGAGGAAAAATTATTTTAAATATTAATTCAATCTCAAATTTTAGAATCAAACATTATAAATGACGATTTAAGCTATCTCCCTGCACAAAAATTAAGTTTTTTCCAATGATTAGAACCAAAGTTATTGGGTCACTTCCGGTGCAATTGGAGAGCCACAAAAAATAATTTTTTTTTTTCAAATAACAATGAAGTGAATCCTGAGCTAAAAAAATGATGATTGAAAGATAAAAATAAGCACAAATGATGTTATAGATGTAAACAAAGTCATTGAAGCTGCAAATTATTCAACCTCCGTTAATTCAAAAATTATTAGGAATAATTCAAAGGCTAAGCACAAACTCCTAGATTACACAATTCAAACCTGATTACTAATCAAGTCCTAGAATGTAAATTAGCAGAATTCAAATAGTTTTAATAAACAACAGTTACAGTTGAAGTCTTGCCACAATCAAGCCCATAGTAGGGTTACACAAACTAATTATCAAAACATGTTTTTTGCCATCAACCTCTGCAGTAAAAACAAACAGTAAGCAAGAATTCCATAGTGCTGATTGCACCTTTCACAATCGGAATAACCAAGTAGAAATATATTGGCTAGATTATAAACCTGGAGAACTTTACAATCTGATGAGCTGATAAAGTATGTAGAACATTTCACAAGTATCAGGTGTTGACAACAGTGTGAAACAAATTCCAGTTTCAGTATTTAGGGTGTGAAGTGACATTGACAGGTGGTGTGTTCATGGTTTGCAGATGAAATTTAGCAGTAATTTCAAGTCTACAAAGAATCAATGTATTTAAATCTGATTAAATCAATGTATTCTATTTCATGTATTTTGTGATTGATCACCTTGTAATTTTTCTTGGTCTAGATGGGCAGGGAGACTGAATTTGGTCCCAGCTCATTTGGACTGGCCTGAATCAGCACAGTTGAGTCAGGGGCATGGGTCTTCACTTGACTCTTCCTCCTTGGAGTAGGGATGGTGGTCATGGGAGGCTTGGTTTATCTGTGGGGATTAGCGGTGATCATTACCACCCAGGAAAGTGATACCAGGGCTTACCAGGCAGGTTGAGAGTCACCGTTCCTGCATGGACTTTGCCTTGATGGGCTGCCATATCCTCCTTGATGGATTGTTTGCATATGGTGTTGACTTGTGTTTAATGAACCAGCATACACTACTACATGTATTTTTGTAAACAAGATATTTTGTAAACTAATCCCATCTATGGAATGTAGTGTATTATCCTTGGTTTAGGTGGGCAGGATGACTGAATGTAGTCCTGGCACATCTTGACTGGCTAGTATCATCATTGTTGAATCAGAGGGCATGGGTCTCCACTCATCTTTTCTTCCTCAGGGGGGGGGTGTTGGTCATGGGGTGCCTGGCTGATTTGTGGGAGTGGGTGGTGATCATTACTGTACCCAGTATAAGGGATTTCTGGAACTACCAGAGGGATGGAAGTCACTGTTCCAGTGTGGGTTTAGCCTTCATTTGCTGCTGTTCCCCCCTGTTAGATTTCTTGAGAACAGTACTGACCTATGTTCCTTTTGGTTTTTCATGTTCCTTGATTGCAGGACATTTTTTGGATAGGTGACCTTGGTTGGTCTCTGCCTATTTGGACTGCTCAATTGGTTATCATTGGACTTGTTGGGTTTTGCCTGAATTCTCAGTCTCAAGGGTAGAGGTGACGACCATGAACGGTTTGTTGATCAGTCAGTGGTAATCACCACACCCAGGTTTAGGGATGATCTAACAATATTTTAGTGACCCTCTCTGATTTGGATGGTGTTCCATACTTGCTGAACCAAAGTCACACCCAGATAAATTGTAACCTACTTATGGCAGGAGGGCAAAGCAGTTTAACCTTGTCCAAGGAGTATGTCTGGGTTCTCACTAAGCTGAATTCTGGCTGATGGGTCATGGATGGAGTCTGGGGGAGCCACTTGGGGACTTACCAGGTGGGTTGAGAGTCGATTGTCTCATCACATAGACTCTGCCTTGAATGGATGTAGCATCCCCTTGTCCTTTTGGTATTATTCTTGATGTTTGCATTTGGAATGAATTTTTTTTTAGATACCTGTAATTCCTAATCTATTGTATAAGGTGGTTGTATATATCATTGTAGCCTCTATGTCCCACAGCTGCATGTGACAGAATGTGGTCCTTGCACAGGTAGATCATACCTTAGTGACTTAATGAAGTGCTTTGAAACATAAAATCATGTACATTAATATAAAGGTTAAAGAATTATTGATAGTTGGTTCATTTAATTATTTTGGAAGTTGAATGGATAACTTATAACTTTAATTGTCAATTTGAAATAATAGATAAATCCATGTCTAACATAATAAAAAATTGAACAAATCTTGAACATAAAGTTAATAATGGTAATACATGACAAAAAATAATATGAAAAAACATGACAGAAGTAACTTCTCTACATCCTTCCCTCCCAAATGATGCTATATATAAATAAATATGAGAGGAAGCATACTGCATTTCTTGTCATTTAAGCTACATTCTTTTTAATAGGTTTCTTTAGATTTATCGAATATGTTGATATATTGATTACAAAAGAAAATTGCAATATAATGCAGCCTTTATCACTTTAGTTGTCTTTATCATGTGTTCCTTTTACCTTAAAAGGTCGGAAAAACATCCTGAAACTAGAATAGTGATCATCCGAATACTTCACATTTTTAAATACTTAAATATACATTGTTCTTAAAAATTTTTTTTATTAAAATAAAAATATTATAATGGGAGACATTATTAGATGCCTCAATTTAAAATAATGTATTACAAAATATGTTTGAAGTTTGGATTGTGTTAAAAAGAACAAACAATGGTGATCAAACATTGATAGGTATTAGGATCAAGGCAGTAACAAATCTGTCTACAGTTGTTTTTTTTTTCTCTTAACATAACTTAAACCTAGTACATATTTTATTATCTTTATTATTAAGATTGTCTTGAGAATAACATCACGATCAACCTGAAAGATAAGGCAAAGAGACAATTGTCCCAGGCACTGAAAATGGAATAAATATCAAAATGATATTTTAAAAAAATCAAATTATTATCAGAAAATGCTATATATAGGAGTAAAATTTATGTCTAGTAGCTGGTTTATGCGTCTACAATTTAATGAAAAACAAACAATAACTGGAGTAATAAAAACAAGTTTATTCACTTGCTAATAAAATAATAATAAAATAAAATGAGTGAAACCACTTTAGCTTCTTTAAGCAATTCCAATAATTAGCCGCATGATAAACAGTTCATACGTGCAAACCTTATATATAAGTCCAAATGTCTGTGTGTATTCTTAAAACCAAAATAAATAAATACACCCAGGTATTTGGACTTGTATATAATGTTTGTGTGTATGAACAGTTTATCATGTGGCTAATAATTGGAATTGCTTAAAGAAGCTAAAGTGTTTCTCTCATTTTATTTTATTATTTTTTACTTTATTATCAAGTGAATAAATTTGGTTTTTATTACTCCAGTTAGTATTTGCTTTTCATTAAATTATTGTAGACACCTATACAGTTGGTAAACTTACATTTTATTCCTGTATATAGTAGAATGGCACAGGTCAACAGTAGAATGACACAGGTTGACAGTAGAATGACTGTAGTCATTAGTTTATGAAGTAAGAACCTGTTCAAGTTATTGATAAATAATCGCAACATTGAACAGTAGTATTTCTGAGTTTGATATTAGCAACACGTCATTATGGAAAATTTATGTCGAGTACATTGACTGATAATTATATACTAATAAATAAAATTGAGGAAAATAGCTATGCTTTTGTTATTTGCTTGCAAGGACATTTTATAAATCACAAAACAAGTGTGTGATCCAAAAACTCCTGAGTACATTCCATATGAGAGTTAAAAGAAAAATTAAATGCATATTTCCAGTTGGCAATTGCATTTTAGGATAAGGCAATTCCCTCATGAGCAGTATATAGACTATGATGTAGCACTTTGTGCACTCGTGAAACAATGCCAATTTGTCTCCAAGTTAGAAGATATGTTGCTGGACAAAACTATTGTTTGGAATGTCAGACCATATTCTGAGAAATACTTTGCTGAGTGAGCCAAATCTGAATTATAAGATAGCCTTCGGAAAATGTGTGACCTAGAAAGTAATATTAGAAATAGATTTTATATTTATTAGAATATTAACTAATGTATTCAGCCTACGTGAAGCATGCTAATACACATATATGAAAATAATACCAGCTTTCGCTAAACAAATAAAAATCCAAATATTAAATAAACTCCATGTGTGATGTGATGCACTATGGCTTTTACTTTTTCAGAGTGGGAAATCTATCAGCCACTATGCCGTGAAAAAGCTATTAGCCACCTTATCTTTCCATTCCCCACTCTAAGTTTTTCTATATTCTTCTCTATCCTGCTTCATCCCATCTTTGTCAGTTCTATGATCTCTAAAACCCCCTTTCCCCCCAAACCCAGCATAAAAACCAATAACCCACTTTCTGTAATCATTTTGTTTATATTTACTCTCCCACAACTCCATTATTTGTATCCTTTCTGCTTGTAGGCATTTCCAATCAATTATTAGATGCCTAATATTTTCTCATGTAACGAAGACATTAGTTTGCAAATTATGTAACGAAGACATAATTTGCAAACTAATTTACCATATTTTTCCATTTATGTATATTCCCTTGTTGATAATGATTCTGTTCGAACCACTTTCTTTGCTATTATCACAAATTAACTCACACCCAAGATTGTTTACTTTTATATATATTTAAACTCCTTTTACTCTCTATCTCCCTATTTTTTATTAATACATCTATTCATTTATTCCATTCCATGGCAAACTTGACCATCCCATTTCTCCTTGATTTGCCTCCTTTGCTATCCACATATCTGCATCTAATATGTCTTTCTACTTCTCTTTATACATTTTCTAAATAACCTAACATCCCTTTACTAATACATCATTACCATAAGTTAACCCTGCTACTGCCATTCCTTTCCATACAATTCTAGCAACGTCATATTTATTATATGAAAATACTGTTAATTTCTTTATCAGTCCTTTATTTTCTTTGCTTTATTTATCAATTTTTTCTCCCATTTATCCAAGCAATTTCTTTGATAAGATGATTCCCAAGTAGTTATACCTATTCACCACATTTAACTCTATATCCCCCAATAAAAATTCTTCTCTTTCCCCAGCATTTATAATCATTACTTGATTTTTCTTCACTAAATTTAATTCCCATCTCTTTAACCCTTGCAAGTCTTCAACATAATTTCCATATCTTCCGTACTTTCTGTGCACAAGAATATATCATCAGCAAATAAACCTGATAATGTATATACTCCCTTGCCACTTATTAATGGTACCTTTACCCCTCTTCCTATTGCTCTCCAATATAACAAAAACAAAATTGATGACATAGGGCATCCTTGCCTTAGTCCCACCCCATTTTTAACTTTAACTGATTCTATATTTCCCGATACGTATAGTAATTATTTTCATACAATCTCTTAATAAGATCCACTAAAGCTCCATTCATTCCCAAATTTACTAAACTTACCCATAATCTATTTATTCTATTGTATGGCTTCTCTATGTCTATAAAGACTATATATAACTATCTACCTGTATTCCTGTTTATAAATTGTGTGACTACAAATAAACTATCTCCTATATGCCAATCCGATCGAAAAACTCCTTGCATTTCTCTTATTATATTATTTTCTTCCATCCATTTTGCTACCCTTCCAGCCACCATATATGCAAAAACTTATTATAACACCAACATTGGTCCTTACCCTTTCCTTTAAATGTCTTATTCTTGTATTATTCTAGCTATCTGGAAAGTCTGTTTTGTGCCATCTTATTAAAACATAATAATATTTAATTTTGTCCTATTTCCTAAATTTATCACCATCTTTGCTGCCCATCATACTAAACCTCTTGCTTTTCCACTTTTCAATTTCTTCCCTGCCTTTCATTTTCTGTAAACCTAATATTCTCATTACTATATGCTTTTGTTTGTTATCACACTATCCTTCCATCTAACATCTTTTCTATATCCATTACATACTGATTGTCTTTAATTCTCTAGAGCTACACTCTTTCCTCATCATCTAGTAATATTACGTCTTTCTCCCCTACATTCCTTCTTTTAATATATTTCCAAATTTTTTTACTCCCATCTTCCACTTTTATTAATATCCTCCAATAATTTATTTAATTTCATTCTCTATATAATTATCTATTGTAGCCAACTTTATTTAAAATATACTTTTCCCATTTAATATTAACTTTTCCACTTTCATTGTTTTTAATAGCACATTTATATTCTCTGCATGCTTTTTTCCTCTTTTACTAATTCTCACTTTTATTCTTCTGAATATTCTCATCTAAAACCCTATTTGCCACTTTTTCTACTTCACCACACCGGTCCTTATATTCACCCCCAACAAACACTTCCATGATTTCTTCTACTTTTATTTTATATTCTTCCAACTTATTTTTATCATTCATTCTCCATCCACATCTTTCACCCTTTCTATTTTCCATCACATTACTAACCATTTCTATTATAAAGAAATTATGATCACTATTACAGTATCTCGTCATTATCAAACACTTTAATTTTCCATACTTTATTCATTTCCTCTTTTTCTATCAATACATAATCTATTGTGTGAAATATATTATTTCTAGACCATGTGTATTATCTCTCATTAAATATATGACAAATTTCCAATACTCAAATTTCACTCTCTAACAAAAATTATTCAAAAGCTGCCCATTCTTGTTATCCACATCAATTTCTTCAATATACCCATTCATATCTCCTATAGCCATTATATTCTTCCCTTTTTTTTTTGAAACTTTGTATATCTTTAACTAGGCATTCATATATGCTATTATTCTACTACATTATAGTTTGACTATTTTCAGTGGCCATATACACTATAGCCATCACACATTCTTGTCTTCCTAACCTTATCTCAAACCATAAATGTTCTTGACACTTAAATGTTTTTTTGACATAACTTCTATACCATCACTCCTTTTTTCTTTTCCATTTATACCCTGCCATACCAAATCTCCTAGTGTAGGTTCTTCTCTTAGATGTGTTTCCACTACTGCTAATATCTCAAGCTCTTCATTTTTAACTGCTTTGTTTAATTCCACTCACTTTTCTGGTCTCCTACCACCTTGCATATTGAAATATCCAATTTCAACAATTTCTTTTCTTACTATCCTTTTATAAATTCTTTCTATTACATTTGTAATTGGCTTGTTTATTATTGTACAGATCCATTCCCTCTCCACATCTATTTATCAAATCAACTACCCTTTGTTTACTTCTTACATCCCATCCATTCTTAACCATCTTTTTGATAGTACTATAATTTAACACCCTATCTCCCCTTTATGCCAAACTAAATTTTTATAAATCACAACTCCCTAATATTTCACTTCCTTATTTTGCTAAGTGCTATTCATCCTTACTATATAACTCCCTCTAATAAAAAAAATCCCACACATCCACAAATATAACATTATTTCTCTAGCATAATATTTTCTATCTCTCATTTATAGAACATGCCTTATCTAACATATATCTATTGTCAAATCTTGGTAATAATCCAACTATTCCTATTCTTCCTTTAATCTTATTCAAATTATTAACCAATTCTATGTACACATCTATTACTCTCTGATAGCTCTGACAAATTATTTGTCACCAGTTTCTTTACCTCATCTGTAACTTCCCTAATTCCAGCTCCAGACAAACATTCTTACATACCTGTTTCTATTTCCCCTTGCAATTACATGTTCACATCCTCTAATTAACGAATCTCCTATTAATACTGTCTCATAGTTTACTTTCCCTACTTCATCTGTAACATTATCTTCCACCTTCTGGATTTCCTTATCTAGTTTTACCTTACTGTTTATATTCATTAATTCCTTGATCTGCCCACACTTCATCTCTAACAATTTTAATTTTACTTCTATATTCTTTACCTCTTCCTCTATCTTAATTATTCTTTGGCTAACCATCTCCATTGCACTACTTATTTTGTTAACCATATTTCTTGTCACTCCACTAAATTCATATTCTATCTTCCTTCACTATATTTTGCTCCATTTTTCCTGACGTCCTCTTTAAACTATCTACACTTAGAAACCATTTTTTCATTTCTTTTATCACATTTATACATGATCTACAAAACCATACACCTGTTATATCCTTCCTAGTCTTATTTGAGCATTTCATATGATAAATCTTATCACATATAGTACACTCTACCACAGCACACCTAATTTTTTTCTGACCATTATATATACATTATGGGATACAAATGCAATCCGTATTCCTTATTTTTCCAAGTCCTCCACTCCATATTTATACATTTTCTACTATTCTTCAAACCTCTTTATACAAAAGAAGAAACCTTTTTCTTTTTTTTAATGGCGATTAATAAACACATACTCCCTAACTGCCCTCTTTGAAATACGAATTGTTATATTGAGGGGGATACTGGATGTTTTAACCATGTGAGGTGATTTAATATTTATATATATGCAGAATCAGTAATATAGATAAATACATAGGGTACTAATTAATTCAAATGCTTAATGGTATTTTACTATGTTTTACAAATTAAATTAAAATCAATTGTTTTTATCAGCAGGCATGCAAGATTCACCTAATTCCTGTGTGTTTGGAGCCAATTAGCTGCCTATTGATAAAGGAAAAATGGGATATCAAATGTTTGTTTAACCAATTGCCTAAAAAGCTCATTATGATTTTGTACAGAAACCTTAGTCTATTTATCACTTAAATTAAAGTATTTATTAGGTAGTGAAAAAAACAAACAAACAATTGTTTAAAAACGGATTCACAAATAAACTTATTTTATTTAATAGAAGAGTATATTTGTTTTAGATATACTTAAAACTTCTAAATCAAATATATAAGTAAAAATATCTGAAAAAGAGAAATCAAGTGTGTATAATGATAAAACTTAGAATATCAAAGACATTCATGAATTTAAAAAAAAGGGAATGAAGTTGAAGTAGCATAGCATATGATTGTATTTAAAAAGTACATAATATTTAAAGTTTTCATTTGGATTTAAAATATGATAATCTCTAGTCTAATAAATTACTACTACTAATATTTATCTAACAAGAATATAATCAAATGTGTAAATGCAAATTAAGTTATAACAATTTTTATTTATCTTAAATAAGAATTTTATTTATATATATATACAACAATAAAGCCATCTTAAATGCATTAATAGAAAATACATTATTTTTTATATTTATTTAATAAAAATCTAACAACAGTAAAAAAATAAAAACAAAACTGTTTCTAGGCAAAGCCTTTCACCAGCAGCATCAAGTTTTACTAACATATCAATGACAAATATAAATGTAACTAGAATTACACATATATATATCCATATATGACTATACTTACTCCATTATAAGTATTAGCTTCATTTTGTACTTGAAAAATTTTAAATAATTAAAATTTCTTTGTCTTCAGTTCAAATTACTGGAAACCAGACTACCCATATGTGATACATCATTCTCTTTTTTTATCTATACATATAGCACTTTATTCTGCAATAAAATTATAATTTTTTATGAATTTGTATTTAAATTACTTCATTTTTAAAACTTATTTTTTTCTCAACTTATTAATCTTTACATAGAAAATATAAATTCATTTTACACTGGAAAAAATAGATTTTGACAGGTTCAAGCTTTAATAATGATTTCTCATTGTTGAATCATTTGATTCTGAGGATTCTTTTTCTTATGGCAGTTCCAATGACTTTTAATCAATATTTTCCTAAAACAAATGATGTAATTGGTCCCATCTCCCCTCAACCCCCCCCCTCAAGAAGAATTAGTAAGCCATGTCAGAATCTTTCTTCTGATGAGATCTGAATACTGTTATACCATTAAATATAATTAAAGTACAAGTGCCAACAGGCAATTTCACTAAATATTCAAATTTCTCGTGGCTATTCAAAATTTTTTAAAAATTATTAATACACTATTAAAGAGAAAAAAATACAGAGCTCAATAAACTGTCAAAACAAAAATTATCTGTATTTTATAATACAATTTTAAATATTTCTAATAAAATATCTGTGGATCAGCTAGAGAATATTTGGAGTTCTGGTATAAGACAATCTTGAGTTCATCACTATACTAAATTTTCACGATTCCTTGTGTATATTTCAGTAACAAAAAAAAAAAAAGCCACATAAGAAAAAAAAATAAAGAATTTGATAAAATTAGACCAATTATAGATAGATGTATCATAAATGTTAAAACTGCAAATCAAATGCATAGAAGTAGCATGAAATTATTATATTTATTAATCATAATACCATGCAACAAAATGATCCCTCAAAAGAAGAAAGTGACCTTCTAATATACATGTGCTTCTAATTGTGAGAGAAATATAAAAGTATAAAAATTGATTTCTATTAATGATTACTCAAGCTGTGTTTTTATTTAATATTGCAAAACAGCATATTATTATTATTATTATTTTAAATGGAAAGTTAATAAGAGCCATCTCCAAACAAACTTTCCTACTTCAACATATTAAAAATTGATAGAAAAAGTATTACAGAAAGTATAATTAAATTATGAAAAAACTAAGATGAAAAGAGACGACTCACATTTTGTAATCAATTAAAGACAAAACTATTCAGTTTTTTTAGTTTAGATGGATAAAAAGTTGATTCTTACGATTAATAATATTTATCTATTTTCAGATGCTGCTACTGCTAGCAAAAGAAACAAAAACAGGTCATAATAATCATATTCATGCCCACCTGCAATAAAACTGCCACATGGATTAAATTGATTTGACCAATCAAAAGCAATTTTAGTATCGTTGGGAAAGTCTAAGCAATGATCTGTCTCTATTCTAGCACTGTTTTGATACAACTATTTCTAATGTCTATAGTTTGTATTTTACATGGCATCAAAACATTTGAAAACTAAAAATCATTTGATCTTTCAACCACAAACATAAATCAATGGCTATTCTTTAAAAAAAAAAAAAATTGCTCAATAATTCATGTTTTTCCTCATCTAGAACATCAAAATAATACAAGTTATATACAGACTGATCTCATTGCCATAACATTTCAATGAAAAAAAAAAGTTATATCATTTATGTGATATATTATAAAAAAAATATAAAAGCTAGTTTAACTGCTTATTTGTAATACTCAAAGAGACTACTTTTTTTTTTTATTATAAATTAAGAATATTCAGTCACTGATATAGCTGTACTAATTCAAACATTCCCTTGCAGAGCTTCATCATAAATGGACTTTCTAGGAATTAACATGCTTGCTCCGAAAATGCAGATATCTAGATTCTATGCTCAAAAAAGAATGCAAATTTTGAATAATTCTGACGGGTAAGTTAGATTTGCATTTTTATTTATATGTTTATTCTTTTGTAATGTGACCAGTAACTTTTTACAAAAAATATCATTTGTGACTATCATTTTATAATCTTTTGATTTTACATTTTCGATGGTTTCAACCTAACAAAAAATAGTATAGGTAATAAAAAACATTATTATTAAATCAAAACTTTTTTGTTTTGTTTTAATTAGCATATAAATGAAAAACAAATCATAAACACTTGCAAACTCTATTAAGTATTTTTTTTTCTTTTCTGGCACTTTTTCTTTAAATGTTATTCAATAGTTTTCTTTTTTATATACTAATTTTATTTTAGAGCAATTAGCTTTATTAGTTATTAATATAACATTTGGAATGTATTTGTTAACTTTTAAAATCTATATTCAATAGCATATTTAATATTACCACTAAAACATCACATAATCTTTACCATTACCTATGCTTACACAAGCTGTAAACACAGAGGCAAAACTCTCCATACAGTAGTGCCACTCATCCAATATTCCCAAACTAGTTTCTAACTTGTGGCTTTCATCATTGAGGAACCTTGGATCTGAGAGCACTGCACCAACATCTTAAGAGAGGATCACATTAGATTCTAAGATCTCGGTGCAGTACTCTCAGATCCAAAGCGCACTGATGAAAGTCACAAGCCAGAAATTAGTTTGTGATAATGGATGAGTAGGCACTAGATAAGAATTTTATGCACAAACTTTTTGCATTCATTGATTATTAAGCCTTGCACTGGGTGGCACTACTGTATGGAGAGTTTGCTACTGTTTATATTTAATATTCTATATATTTTAGATAATGGATCACTTATATAAAAATATAAATTCATTTACAAAAGTTTTACATCATGAAAAATGATAATTACTTTCATTTTATAAATAATCTTTATGTGAAATTATTTATATATACTGGCGTATTTTTCTTTCCTTTGAATGCATACATCTTTGACTGTCCCTTGAAGTGAAAAATTCTTAAATTCTAAACTATTTCATTCTTTGAATGAGTGTTATTTTTATTATCATGTTTTCTATTTTGACAATAGTTGGTCATTATATCTTTAACAGAGTTGGTTTATCAAGATTTTAAAAAAAAAAGCTTTGAGCAATGAAAGAAAACTATAGAATTTTAGTCTGAAAGTGGCACAGAATTCAAATCTGTAACTATGTATCTTAATTTTTCAAACTTTCTAGCTTTCATATCTTTCAATGGTGGGAGTATGATGTGTATGATAAGTACATATATATATATATAATGCCATGGATAAGTTGATGGTGATTTTATTTGGAATTTCAAATTAAATATTTTATAATTTTTATTTTTTGTTACATTTATAATGGTAAGTAATTTCAATAAAAATTTTTTTTGATAATGGATTTTTTTTCCTACCAGTTTTTGATATAATGCTGAATAAATATTACCTGTTTAATAAATGTTATCCTTTTATTATGATCTACTGAAGTTATGTGATGAAATATTCTTATGTTTCTTTTCTTATTTTGATGGTTTGGAATAATGTATTAATTTAGGTAAGTCATTTTATATATGTTTTGAAAAAGAATTTTTGAAGAATGTATTGAAACTGCCAATAAAAATATAATTTTAAAATTTCTCGATCAATTTTAGAAATTATGAACAAATATAAAAATAATAATTTTTTAAAGTTTTTTTTTTTTTCTTCTTTAACAGTAATGATTATATTTTCTCAGCTTTATTATTTTCATTAGTAATTGTATTTCATGACTATATATAATATTTTATTTTTGCATTGTTCATATTAAGGTTATTGTGTTTTTGGCTAGAAATAGCGCCATCCCGTGGCTGACACGATGGATCAGATCACAACCAAAAATTCAATGTATAATCTTGTTAGTCAGCTAATTATAATTTGTCAATATAATTTTCCACAACTAATAATAGAATGATTGGGAGCTCTTAAAAAATTAGAACAACAGAAATGAGAGCAGACCACTAATATGTGAAACTTGAGTACCAGAAGTTGTTGCTTACCTATACATTAAACTACAAAGGGCACAACTAATAAATACATAAGGCAATATTAACAACATAAATTTATATTGGCAAACTTGAAATATAATATTTTCATTTTAATAATTATTCCACATTTTAAAATAACATCTAGTGATTAATTTAGAATTTGATGCAAAAACATTGTTCCAATAATTGATTGAGTATAAGTTTGAGATGGTGGCAATTTGCTTATAATTATAAATTGGACTATTTTCATCATCAAGTTTAAATGTTAAATGCTTTTAAAAAAATTTGAACTTCATTTATAATTTTCCAAATACATTCAACTGTTAGTAATAATATACAAGTTAGGGTGAAACACATTTTAAATGGAATTACTTTTCTCTCTTCTTCAAGGTGTTGCTGGCTGATTAATAACAGCTAATACAGTAATTGAACTGATAATGTTTAAATCAGGAATACTGAATATAAGTGAGAATTCTGATAAAGGGACGTGCCAGTAAAATTTTTATATACTTATCTACGCTCTCCATTTTTTCTTTTTAAGGGCAAACATATAAGTTTCAAATTTATCACCTAGAATAATTTATGAGGTTATCTGACAATAACTAATATTCTTATGTTCTCCTAGTCAAACATATATTCACTGAAATGTCTATTTCTTTAGGCATGTTTGTTATTCTCTTGTGTTTATTTAATCATTTTTTCGAGGGAACAACTAGTTTCATTGATAAATTCATGTTAAGTTATGAATGCAATTCTTAATTTTCAGCATTTGAAATTTAGATTTTGTGTAAGTTAAGATTCCTAGCATTGTGTTATAGCTTTGAAAAGAAGTTCAGCTATGTTGATTGAAGACTTTTTTTATTTTGTATGCTATCTCTAATATATATGGATACACTAACAATAACTATTATTGGTTTTTCTTTTGATATCTTTTTTTGTTGTCTACTTAAAGTTTTCTTAATGAAAACTGATATATAAGCATTTTTCATCAAAGTTTATTCTATGATCAATTTTTTTTTTCAAATCATTAACATCTGATATAAACTTTTGATCTGTTCTATAATGATAATTTATGTTTCTGTCATAATTTATGAATGTATTAGCTTTCTATAAACAGTAATTTTGATTCTGCCATGAAGAAGTGTTGTCATAAAAACATCCAAGAATGCCAATTTTTATTCTAGTTCTATTATGAATTTAAATGAAAAAGATATATTATTGATATGTATTCAGAATGCTTGTTATAGCTCTTTAACTTGTTGCCATAAAACAAATATATCGTCAACATAATAAGCTAGTCTTTGATGAAGATGGAGTAATATTTATGGCTGTGATTTTAAAATGTTGTTAATCAGGTGAACCCTTCATTTTGTTGGAAGAATTCAGAGTTGCAATAAAAGTATATTATTGTTATATAGGTTAAGAGTTTCATTATGCTATCAATATAAAGAACTGTTCTGGTTTGTAGTTTATTATCTTCATTTAATCCTTTTCTGATTAAAGCATTTAGAAAATCTTACAATGTCTTATATGCCAAAGAACTAAGAACTTATTTGGCATGCTTTCATCTTTTTTTTTTTTATATTTTAAATATCTTAATATCTATATTGGACAAAAGTGATATAGGATAGATAATTTCTATAATGTTAACAGTAAATTATTTAAATTTGTGAAGGAGAAATCAAAATTATTTAAGTTTGAGAAGGAGAAATCATTCATAAATTACTGCAGATAAAATGTTGAAAATTTTAAAAATACTAGAAATGGAAAACAACATGATGGTACTTAATAATATACTATACATTAGTTCTGCATTAGCCTATCTGGTTTGCCCTTTTTATCTCTGTAGAAAATTTAAATATAAATGTCTCCATTTTTAATAAGATATTTAATGCATATCAAAGAAGCAAACTGTAGATATGTACATATGTATGTGTGTATCATAAAATGTAAATTTCCAAACTGTCTTACTAATAATTCAATTTAATAATTTTAATTATGTTGATAATAAAAAGATATCATGCAATATAAAATTCAATATATAATACTTGCATGTTTGGTTTTTTTTTTTACTTATACAAAAATAATAACAGACTGGTAAAATTTAAAAATTATACCCCTTCCCCACCCTATAAAAAAAACAAAAACAAGAGACAGATAATATCAAATTGTGAATATTTCTGTACAATAAATAAACATAATTTTCCTTTTACAAAATAAAAGAGTTTTAAAATATTCATCAATTTTTCAAAATTAAAATTAATACAAAAAAAAAAAAAAACAAGCTAGAAACTGAATGAAAAATAAATAAATAAATAAATACAGTTAAATTATACAAAATTTACAGTAACAACAACAAACCATTATATTTTTTGTAAAATTAATAAATTATATATTCAACAATACGAATATATATGTGTGTGCTTTTTTTAAAATCAAATTTAATTTATGATTCAAACCGGAGATGTTTTTTTTATTGTACACAAGTTCCATAATCAATGCTGTCAGGAGAATAGAAATCAATGCCAGTCTGCTGTTGCCTTGCTAATCTTCGAACACATTTTGGACAAGGCTTGCTGTCATTCATGCAATCCTTATGATAAACTGCTTTACATTTATTACACTAAAATAAAAGTATATATATATATGTTAACTTCAGCGTGTATGCAAAAATATGTATAAAGTTTAAACCTATTGAATATAAGTTACTAGTTAAATTTCTGTAGTGTTTGTAAAATATGTACATTGAAATTCAATATTGTATTCCAGAAAAAATAATGAAAATATATTAGAGAAATATATATTTTTTAGATTGCTAACTGATAAGGGTTTAGAATGTAACTATGGAAAATATTTACATATTTGTGATAAGAAAATTGCGTTTGGTAAATACCAAGAAATATTCGCTAATTACAAATATTTCTTGATTCAATAGAAGTTGACTTTACTAATTAAAAATGCAAAGAGGAAAACCAAGGATGAACCTGGATTTCTGAAGGCCAAACTGGGGGAATAAATAGCACTGCAGCAAAGTGTGGTGTTGTTATTCCAGTGAATTTACCAAGTGAAGTATTGATAAGAGATTTTAACAGGCAGTAGCTGTAAGAAGTTTAAATGAAAGTGCATCACTCCAGTATGAAGCCAATGTGATCGTAAGCAGCAGCTGAATGAAGCCAAAAAACTCCATTAGTTTGAGAAGCAGAGCCAAAGTGTTTTAAAAACTGAGACCAAGGGAAAACATCCAACAAGCTGTATGTGCGTTGTGGGAATTGAACTACAATATACTGAGTTGGAGTGTATCAATAACTATTTGCTACTAATAACTTTTCATCATTATTCCAATCTGTATCTAAATTTATTATTTATTGATTTATTTGTTGGTGTTCTGAGTTCTTGCATTCGAATACACAACAATTCCACATACATACTTTTGAAAAAAAAAAAATTCTCAAAACATATACACAACTAACAAATTTCATATAAAAGATGAACTATTGAAAATAATAAAATTTCAAGTATTAAAATTAACATTTTAAATATTTAAAATATTGCACTCATAGTAATTTTTTGTCAAATTTATATATCTATATATATAATAAAGCTAATTCATTTTAAGTGCCATATAAAATATAAAAAAAACTGAAAGACAAACATAATTTTGAAAATAACATCATCAACCATTATCAATCCACTGCAGGATGAAGGTCTCTCCAAGTTCAATCCATCTCCGATCTTTAGCTTCTCTTCTCCACTTCACCCCTGCACACTTTCTTATTTCATCCATCCATCTCACATGTGGTCTCTTTCTGTGTCTTTTACAATCTCTTGGAATCCAGTTTAAGATTTCAATTATCCATCTATTATCATCTCTTCTAGCAATATGTCCAGCCCAACTCCACTTCAGTCTTTTAATTTTTTCAATGAGGTCAGTAACAGCTGTTTGTTACATATAAATTTGGAATGAAACTAAAAATCTTTTAAATAATCTTGTTTTTCAGGTAATTGTAAAATAGTGATTTTCTTATTATTTGTAAAACACTTAGAGAAGCATTTGCTTTGCAGAGTCCTGTTTAACCTCTTTCACTACCCATCCATTCAATTACCTATCTATCTCTATGCATAGTGCCTTTTTCCATGCTTTTATTCCTAACCTTAAGAATTTTTTTGCTACCGATAAATCATTTCTTTATTGGTTATTTTTTCTCTATGAATGTGTTTTCATCTTAGTAATTTGTATTTTCTTTTCTGAAATCATTATTTGTTCAAGATTCCATAAATTTTACTTTCAATAAGACCTTAGACAAATTGAATGATGCATCTGATCATTCTCCATTTATAAGTATCTTATATAATCAAAGACAAATGGAGGCAATTAGTTGATAAATATACAACAAAATAAAGTTCATCATTATCAAATGTAATTTGTCAGTATTAGCCAAATTATTGACAATTATTCTAGCATCTTCCCATTTAGTGAGCTCTTTTCACTATAAAGATGCATTCTTTTTATACAAAAAATATATTACCATCAATCAAATCACACATGTCAATAAGGACAATGGAAATGTAGAATGCATTTATTCTAAGTCGCCAGAAAATGAGGACAGACATTCTACTCAATATATAACTAAAAAAATATCAAAAATAAAATTCATAGTAATATATTTTGAATTAAGACACTTTTCCAATGAGGCTGACAATACATTCAAATACACTTTTAATTATTGATCATAGTGATTATGTGAATCATTTGAGTTTGTGAACATTACATAATACATACCATACTAGTTATCTATTTCTGTAAGCGTAAGTAGTTAATGAAGAGCAGATAACAATGACGTATTGATCATTCATGTTCCCAGTTATAACTCTTGAGCAAAAAAGAATTACTGTTGTCAAAGGTAGAATAAAAATAAATGAGATTTTAGTAAACACCATTCTTTTATCAAGAGAATTAGCATATGAATAAAAAAAAAATTGTTATTAAAGACTTGCAGATTTCAATTTTCTCATTTTCTTTTTATGAAGTAAGACTACTGATAATTAAAAATGTTCACTTGCAAATAAAAAGATTATTTTACTTTCATATATTAAAAAAGAATAAGAAAAAATGTTCTGAAAAAAATTTTTTAATTGCATTATTAGTTTGTATTTAAAAATTAAGGTCAAAGTTTAAAAAGAGTAGTTTTCATTTAATATATCTATAAATATAAGCACGTTTGAATAAAAACTAATATAAAACAATAATTTTTGAATATAACAAAAAAAAAAAAGCACACGATTCCTTTAGCTCACCATTACTTTTATACAACTTTCAAAATAGTAACATTGAATTAAAATAAGGTGTATGAAATATTTTCCATAGCAATAGTTTGCTATCATTTCATCTTGCAATCATCAATTAAAAAAATAGTACTATAAAATAAATTGATACTATTATTACCAAGGATGCTATTAGAAATTTTTATAAATTCCTAAAAGATTCATAAACACCAGATATAATACTTAATACTGGGATAAAAAAAAATTTAAAAATATATTAAATTGGTTTTTTTTTTTAAATATAAAACCTGACAAATATATATTTAACTTTATTTTAATAATTGTAGTTTTTTTTTTTTTTAAATAACGGGTGAATCATACAATTTTCTCAATTTTTATAATCAGTAGAATTTTATAATTTTCTACCAGAAATATAAAAATTTCCCTCGTTTTATTTTTAAAAAAAAAGTGATATAAAAGTTTGAAACAATAAGAAATAATTTCCACTTTAGTTAGGAATAAAACAAAAAAATACTAAGTGTAAGTAAATAAATCCTTTCCCTTTCATAACTAATAAAGTTTGACTGAATCAATAATTATCTATGATAAACATTTTTTTTGCCTAGGAAAGGGTAGATCTCTAGCTATATATAGCCCCCCCCCCCCATGTTATAGCAATGCCATTATAACCTATCATTTATTATTACCATGATATTAAGTGAGATCATTCCATTTTGTTTGATCATAAAAAAAGTAGCAAGTTAAGAGATTTTTTGAATAAAGAAAGTTTAAATAAATTAAAAAAGTTCAAAAAGGTTAAACATAAAAAAGAGAAGGATACCTGAGTACATCTATCCTAATAACAGTTCTGCAGATAAAATGAGTAATACAAGTCAGATGCAAATTAATTACAATTCTACCTATAAAATTATTCACCTTTTGACTTGGCTTAGTAAAGTCTATGCATATGGTACAAAAATGAAATGACAGCATGTCAGCCCTGTAATATATGGATTGTTACGATAAAAGAGATAGTACTTTCTTGGGGGAAAAAAAATTGCTGCAGATAAATCATGAATTCATTACTTCAGATAGAAAATCCCCCAGAATTTTGAGAAAAAACATTCACAAATGTTCATAAAAAAAAAATAAAAATTCAATAATCAGCAGATTTTAGGACTCGTAAGAGTCAATGATGGAAAATATCAGAAGAGGGGAGTACTGCTCATTACAATGAGCTACTGCATCTCAAATTCAAGCTTAAAATTCGAAGGAAACAATATTTAAAGACATTGATGCAGTACGACAATGACTACTCTCATTCTAATGGCTGTACTGCTTAAATTTTTCAGAAAATGAAGTCTGACATGTGGATTTTCTATTAAAACAGGCAAAACACTATATATATTGCCACACACAATAAGCTAGAGTAATCAATGATGCCAGAAGGCTTGTGTATAAAATCCCCATCTAGTGCCTACTCATCTAATATCCCCAGACTAGTTTCTGGCTTATGGCCTTGGGCTTGGATTGAAAACATTAAGGTGTTTTCAATTTAAGACTCATAGTTTTGTAGTTAAATGGAGATAAAAGGTGGTTGCTGGAGGGTTGCATTAGATCCTAAGATCTAATGTGCAGTGCTCTCAGATCCAAGGCTCCTCACTGATGAAGGCCATAAGCCAGAAACTAGTCTGGGGATATTGGATGAGTGGGCACTAGATGAGAATTTTATGCACAAGCCTTCTGGCATCCATTGATTACTCTAGCTTGTTGTGTGTGGCAATATATATAGTTTTGCCTGTTTTAACAACAGTTATACACAAGCATAAGAGGTGGTGGTCATATGATGTTTATTGGCTTAAAACCAATCCTACCTAATAGGATAGTGGTGGCTATGGTTATTAAAGAACCAAAGACACCAAAATGTATGGGTGCTGAACTGGGTTCAGACCCATATGACTATATAAGCTAATGGGCTTGGATTGAAAACCTTAAGGTGTTTTCAATTTAAGACTCATAGTTTTGTAGTTAAATGGAGATAAAAGGTGGTTGCTGGAGGTTTGCATTAGATCCTAAGATCTAGGTGCAGTGCTCTCAGATCCAAGGCTCCTCACTAACGAAGGCCATAAGCCAGAAACTAGTCTGAAGATATTGGATAAATAGGCACTAGATGGGGATTTTATGCACAAGCCTTCTGGCATCCATTGATTACTCTACCTTGTTGTGTGTTTTGCCTGTTTTAACAAGTTATACCCAAGCATAAGAGGTGGTGGTCATGTGATGTATTTTCTATATTGTATAGTTCTGACAATTTGCCATTAAACAAACAAAACAATACATTTCCCACATAAGACATTTTTTTCTGAAGCACAAAGAAAGTTTATGCATTGACAACTATGTATTTAAAAAATAGTGTTATTTTCAACTTTATACAAAATCTCCGTTCTTGATCAATGAACCAATCACTACTGACAAATATTTCAGCAACCCCCTCCCCCACTTTATTAGATTGCTCAGCCAATACAACATAACTATTTGCAATAGTTGCCCTGGATATATGATAATATTACCAAATCTGATAAATTTTTCAAATAAGGCTGTGAGACAATGTAATTGATTCAACTTTGTTTGAAAAACTTACTAGATTTGCTAATACTTATTTACATTCAGGCAACCAACATTGGCTGACTGCAGGGAGTTACTAAAATATTGCAACAGTTTTTGATTCATTGGTCAATATAGAAGATTACATATAAAGTTGAAAATACTGCTGTATTTATTATATTACAAATATTTGATTTAAAATTCTTCATTTACATAGGTTTTAAAACAAAAAAGTTATAGATTCTGCTATGAAAGTTTGAATTAGGCCATATAAAAAATGAGGCTGCTTAATATCTGCATTGTAATAATTTCACCCTTGTTTGAAAACTTACTGGATTTTCTAATCCTTATACATATCAAGAGTAGCTAGTGCAAATGGTTACTCTGCATTAGCTGAGCATTCTAGTAAAGCTTGGGGTGCTGAAACATTTAACAATAGTATTTGGTTCATTAGTCAAGACTAAAAATATATACATAGATAAACCACATCACATGAACATCAATCATTTATGCTAACACAATCTGTTAAAACAGTAGCAATTCTCTTTATACAGTAGTACCATCCAGTGCAAGCTATAGCAATCAATGTATGCTAGAAGGTTTGTACATCAAATCCCTACCTAGTGTAGACTAGTTTCTAGCTTTCACCAGTGAGGAGTCTTGGATCTGAGAGCGCTGCATCTAGATCTTTGAATCTAATACAACCCTCCAGTAGCCACTTTTTATCTTTTTAATTAACTATAAAGTTATAAGTTCAATTTGAAAACATGATCTAATTAGCTTGTATAGACATATATATATATCTGAATCCAATTTAATGTCTATACATTTTGATGTCTTTCATTTTTTAATAATCATAGTCACCCATTATCTTTTGGCCAAGATTTGTATTAATCCACTAAATCATCACATAATTACTATTTCTTATGCTTACACAATATGTTAAACCTGTAGCTGTCCAATAGAAGCCATAATAATTCTCACTGATAAAAGCCACAAACTAGAAACTAGCCTGGTGATATTAAATGAGTAGGCACTAGATAGAGGTTTTGATGCACAAACCTAGCATCCACTGATTATTATATTATGACTTGCACTGGATGGTCTAATGTAAGGAGAGACTTGGTATTGTTTTAACAAATTGTGATGTTTTAGCATTTTAATGCCAATTCTGGCTCAAGGATGATTGTGACTATGTTTATTAAAAAACTGAAACCATCAAAATGTACAGATACTTGAACTGGGTTCACACCTATATGACTATACAAGCTAATTAACTTGAATTGAAACCCTTGTGTTTTCAATTTAGGCTCATAGCTTTAAGTTAACTAAAAAGCTAAAAGGGGGCTATTGGAGAGTTGCTTTAGATCCAAAGATCATGTTTCTGATGAAAGCCACAAATTAAAAACTAGTTTGAGGATATTGGATGAGCAGGCAATAGATAGGGATTTTGATGCACAAATCTTCTAACACCCATTGATTATTATGCCTTACACTGAATGGCACTATTATATTGAGTTGCTACTATTTATATATAGATAATGGATTCATACATGTATATATTAAATATTTATTTATAACTATCTTAATGGAATAAGAATTAATGTAGCTTTAAAATTTAGATGCTAAAATAAATTATGTTAAAAAGATCTCAAACAATGATAATTAACAATAATTTTCCTGGTTATTGCTTCCCAAGCAGAGAACTTAACATACATTCACATATGTTGTCAATAGTGCAATAATTTCAATAAAGCTCACCTTATATGTTGTATCAATTTCAAATGGATAGATAACTTGAGAATTATTACAGATTTCACAGATAAATCCTTTCTGGCTGCACAATCTGCAATTAATTACATGTTTGGTAGCAAAAGAAATTATCTTCTTTAATTTATGTGCAAGATGTCCAGAATGAACTTGCAAAAAATCCTTAAATTGCATAATTAAAAAAAAAAAATAAAAAAAAATACACAAATTACTTTTAATAATAATTAATTTTCACAGTACCTATCTACTTCCGAAACTAACATTTATGTGAATCATCATCTTTATCAAATAAAAATTTTAAATATATAATTATAATATTTTCAATAGCACTATTATTACTGTTCACATTTAAGATGTTGAGACTTGAGAGAAAAACTAAACAATGAGAGATTTAAAAGTAACAAGTCTTCATAAAATATTATAAGATAATATGTTATTGAAGTTGAACTAAAAAAGATAAGTAGTCAATCGTCTGTTGTTAGCAAGGTTAAAATGATTGAGTGAAGACATTTTAATGTTATACTAAAAAAACAATACATATATATATATAAACAATATAAAGGGATATGAAAGATAAAGATGTAAAAGCTAAAAAGATCAAATCTTTGTGATACAAAAAGATGGACCAGTTACACGATAAGTAAATAGTTCCAAATGATTACTCATAAATAAATAAAAAATTAAAAAAAAAAAAAAATCATATAATGAACTCATAGTATAATTTAGTATACAATTAAAATATGAAAAACTTATCCCATATAATTAATCTATAATAACTGCGCTCTAATATTATAGATATACT
Source organism: Epiperipatus broadwayi (assembly GCA_028023455.1). Taxonomy (NCBI): domain Eukaryota; kingdom Metazoa; phylum Onychophora; class Udeonychophora; order Euonychophora; family Peripatidae; genus Epiperipatus; species Epiperipatus broadwayi. Next base: position 2,066,496 of record JAQFVV010006205.1, read on the forward strand.
CAAATGATTGGTTAAAAAATAATTTCAATCAAATAGTAAACTATAAAAAATTGATAAATTTTAAAGGAATAATTTAAAATCTGCATTCAGTATTTCAGAAATTACATCTAATTAATGGGTTGACAGGTATTTTATAAAATAAAATAATGCTTTCAATAATAATTTTTTCTATTTCATTATTATTTTTATAAAATATAGTTTTTTTTTTACTTAGTAATTTTTTAAAAATTATTATTTCAGGTTAAATTCATGATAATCAAAACAATTTCTATGGTACATTTAAAGTATATATAAAGTATTCAAACAAATTCTCCTACATATGTGGGCCAAATAAGTTCAAAGCTCAACATTCAAACATACCAAATCTATAAAAAATGTATTATTCATATTTACAGAGAACACTTGAATTTTAGAATAAAAATTTATTTGATCATATACAGTTTTGTTCAAATAATGAACAACCAAAAAAAAAAAACAAAAAAAAACAAAACATAACATCAGCTTCATTTGGCAGGCTTATAATTTTTCATATCACTATGACGAATATTGTTTTGTAATGTTAGTGAACTTACCAAAAATTGAAGCAATTTTCCATAAAAATGTGTAAAAGATCCAGAGTAATCCAAAATAGAACTAGAATTTATAGAAAAACTCAAATAGAATTTAAAAATGACATTGTTTGCAAGAATGTAAACATTTCATCAGTGAAGAAAGTTTTAGAACCAAAATAATTTAATTAGAAGGCATAAAATAATATTTACAGAGTTACTGTTATTTCTTAAAACTAAAGCTTAGCTCTTAATTTCTAGATTAAAAATGAGATATTTTCTAAAAAAAATGTATATCACTTCCAAGTCTGAAATTATGCATATGTAAAATTTTCTGTATAAAATAATTTTATCTTGTCACAATATCAAATGCTTTTTTATGAAATGCTGTGTTATAAAAAAGATAATGCATCAAATTAATAACTTCTCTGGATTTTTTTTCTCACAAAGAAAGAAATGCTCACACACATTTAATATATCTGAACATAAACTTATGGCGTATTAACATATCACAGAAAACAAATTAATATAATTAAATCCAAGGCAACCTGTAAATATTTAAGGATTATCTAAAATGCAATGCAATTTTACCAAGTTCTATTTCCCTAAATAAAAAATAAATTAACAGATTCCATCTTATTTTGATTGGACTGAACACTCATCTTTGCAGACCAACAGATATATGAATAGATAAGATATATTCAATAGCAGAAACAGGCCTATGGATGATGACACATAGTGATTCGATTGCAGGCAATCTAGTTGGAAACAAAGTCAGACAAAAACAAAATTACTGTCAGAGCTGAATGGCAATACATTATATGGCTAAAACAGTAAGGCATGTTTAATCTAGAACTGGAAGCTGCTTGAATATAAATCAGACATGAGGAAAGCTGATACAGAACATCTGGAAGTGTCGCCACACTTAGAGAATAGGCAAGCTGTCATGGTACAACTGGAACTGTTAGGTAAACCTAGAAAGGCACCTGAGTCTCTTCCTTAAGTAGTTGCATGGCAACTGAATGGTATAGTTAGTTACCATGGTTCTTCCAGCAATTGTGTGATGGCCTGCCTTGTGCCTGGTCTATATTCTAGCAGTTTCCAGTTTTAGTGTGAATTTGCCTCACTGTTCTAGCATATAGTGGACAACAGCTCTGATAGTAATTTGGTTGTTGTCTAACTTTACCTCCAACTGGATTGCCTGTTTATAGCCAGATCCCCAACCACAATAACAGAGGATCATCACTCATTAGCCGGTCTCTATTATTGGATACATTTTATCTATTCATGTATCTATTGGTTTGTGGAGATAAATGCTCAATCGGATCAAAATAAGATGGAATCTGAACTAGTCCATTAATTGAAAGTAAGCTGAACTATAACAGAAAACAAAATATAATTACATCTAATGCAACTTCTGTGAATATTTAAGGATTATTTGAAATGCAATGCAATTTTACAAAGTTCTAAATAAAAAATAAATCATATTGGTCAGCTGCTTGGAAAATTATGTGATACTCGAAATTAGAGTGCCAGATTTGGCATAAAAGTTTTATTCAACTGATCAAATAGAACTTTTTTTTTCTTTTTTTAAAATTTCAATTGGAAGTGATACAGAAAGCTCTAGATCATTATTGCATAAAGCTAAATTGCTCAGGGAAATATTATGCTTCTATAATTATATTCAATCACAAAATATTACACCAGTCACAATAAAAACAAAATATAATTTATAAACCGCAGCAGAAGAATCCAGCACATACTCTAATTATATAAATCTTTGATTAAGAATTTTACATAAACAATAAGCAGATTCAACAGGATTTCATTTACAAAATAAATCTTCTCATCACAGCAACTTCAAAATTGAGAAATCTTTTTAAAAGAAAATAAATTATATATTTTATGCAAGCTGCTTAAGAAAACACTGAATAATATGCTATTTATATAATACAAATGCTTTAAAAGAATCCTGCAAAAAATAAGTGAATTGCTATCAATACATTACCATAAGTTAATCTTACTGAGAGAATATTATATATTTCATAAAAAATACATAAATAATAATTTTACTGATTGATGTTTAAAATTCACCAAAATTATCTGAAAGTTAGGGAAGTCATTAAATTTCAACAAATAATCCATACTATGTGCATAGCATAGATAAAATCACAATCTGAAAGACAAAGCAAAACTATTTTTTTAAAAAAAAGTTTACATTCTCTGATAGTCCCAGAATGCATAACCATCTTCAACATGAAGACATTTGTCCAAAAGTTTTATAAACTTTTAATAATCTGTTTTAAAAAAATTAAGTCTTTAATCCAGCGCAAACAACTTTTGTCCTAAATATGAATTTCTAGACCACTTGTTCAGTTTTTGAACAAGCTAACATTTATCAGAAGGCAGATATCCAATATAATTCACATGATCTCTGCAAACATTATATATTTCCTTAAGATTCTGATAAACCTTTATATCTTTTCATAATAGATAACTATTTGCATATATCGTTCAAAACTTAGAAGCTCAGCAGGTAGTCAATCAGTGCAGTAACTTCCCTAAGCATTTTTGCTTATATACTACTATGCAAGTTCACAAAGTTAAATATATGGTCACCATCTCTGAAAGAATAAACAGATTAAATCTATATATAACAATCACTATTATTATTAATAACTTATTTTGTCTATCTCACAAAATTTATTTTGACTTATAAATTTAGATATTATGTAATTATCCAATAACAATTTAATAAAATTATGACATTAATTTGAGCACCATAACAAAAAAAGCTTTTGATGTTGCAATTCTTTGTCTAAAAATACCTGACAACTTGTCACAGAAATTTGGCACAACTTCAGTTGTTGCCTACTGTCCACTGATTATCCAGTATTACATAAAAAAATAATTGAAGATATAGAGATGATTTAATAGCAAATTGAAAATTATGTGACACTTAATCTTTCTAATAACTATAATAGACACACAATTTTATTTTTATATTTAAAAGTACATTTCTATTAGTCTCAAATGTTTTAAGGAGGTATTTGTTGTAAGAGATTTAATTTATATTTGTTGAATTTAATGGTATTAAATCAAATGATTCTAAAAACATTTAAATGAATTTATTTGAATAACTAATGACTGACATGAACTATTAGATTAGAATTTCCTAAATTTTGAAATAAGAACATCTTTATCATATAAAAGAAGTATTTAACTGCATTTGGAATAATGTTTAGGATTTCTGAGAAATATAGATTCTTGAAATACACGTAGAGTAAAACTGAAAAATCTAAATCTGATGATTTTTAAAAAGATAATGCAAGAGCTTTCAAAAATTATTAGCTACAATAGCTTTAATATTTTTGTTATTCATATTCTGCAAATGGTTTATTAAGCCCTTACATTTCTATACCATAAATATTAAATATTCAAATTAACAGCAAATATTAGTTACCAGCGTATGTCCTTTGACAATCAATGGATACTTTTCATGTTGTTATCTAAAACATGTAATTGAGTAAATTTTTAATAATAAAAGTAGAAAATTATTTATAATATAATATGGGAGAACATTTAATATTAATTTAAATATTTCAAATGTTCAATAATATTTCAGTCAAGCTTGGGTAAGCTATCTGCTTGCTCTGATAATATTAAAAACTTCTTAACAAAAATAGAAAGATATATAATCTTCAGTTCAATATTAGCCCAATATTATTTATATATTAAACATTCTTAGAATTCAATGCAGATTATTTTTCTATGTAGTAGAACAGTATCTATGATATATTTAGCAGAAGTACAAAAATAATGATATTAGGGTTTATTAAATTTTATGATGTTGCTTTAAAATTGAGGTGCTATAATGAAGTGTGATAAGATGACAATGATACCAAATATATTAATCAAAAGCACCCCCCCCCCCAATGTACAAATATAATTTCAAATCAGCATATGTCACACATTTAAGATTAATAAATGCATTGGTACAAAAATTTTATCTAATATTTAGCATTAAAAAAAATTACTATATTAGAGAAGAAGGGAAACCGACAGATTTCTAAGTAAGACTATTACTATAAATTAAAAGACTGAGAATGAAAGTCCATAGGATACTCAAAGAATTTTAAAACTTGATAATCAGAAAAATATTCCATACACTGATTCAGTAAATTTCTTTATTATATTTTGATAAATTTCACTAATTTTATCATCATAAATGATCTGCTCAGATTATTCATAAAAGTTAGATCACTACATAAAATGAGCAAGAGATGTGTACGTGGATAATTAATATATAATAGAGCTGAGAACTACAATCTTCAATTATAATAAACTAAAGATTAGCCTTTCAAGCTAATGTATATGTGCTTTTTACGAATGTTAATAATAATAAATGAATACTTTTCATTTCCAACACAAGAGAAGTCTTTGCAAACGAATAAATGAATCCACTTATTCATTTAACCCAAATGCTTATATATGGGCAAATCTTAAGCACTGGATATGAAAGTGTGAGGATAAATCGATCACTTTAAATTACTGTTTATAATGTCTGAATAAATGACGTCAATGAAATTATCTAGAATTTACAAAACATCACTCTTAAATGAAACTAAACATATGTAAATGAGGCATTTATTTATATAGCGCAATGTTTATAAATTGTAATAAACTAAAGATTAGCCTTTCAAGCTAACGTACATGCGCTTTTTACGAATGTTAATAATAATAAATGAATACTTTCATTTCCAACACAAGATAAAGTCTTTGCGAACGAATAAATGAATCCACTTATTCATTCAACCCAAATGCTTATATATGGGCAAATCTTAAGTACTGGATATGAAAGCGTGAGGATAAATCGATCACTTTAAATTACTGTTTACAATGTTTGAATAAATGACGTCCACAAAATTATCTAGAATTTACGAAACATCACTCTTAAATGAAACTAAATTATATGCTATCAAAAAAAAAAACAATCAAACAAAAACCTAAATAAACAAACAAAAAACCCCATTAAAATTCATAAATTTTATGATATTTGAGTAGCCATTTTTTTTTTCCTGAGCACCATACACAATTATATATATATTAATAAAAAAAATTTGGTTTAGGTTAAAAGCACACACATTTTATTCTTCCTTTAGCTCTACAAAATTTTAAAACAAACTTAAAAGATAATATTGACTTAAAAAAAAAAACCACCCAGAGCATATTAATAGTCAGACAATTTTATTTTAAAAATAAAAATACAATAGTTAGTTTTTTTCTTATTCTTCTTGCTTCAGTGAATCTATGATTGAACACATAGTAAAATATATGTAAATGTGTCCTCCTCAATCTTTTTATTAATAATTATATTTTTGAAAATTTTGTTTATACATATTGTAACAGAATTTACATTTTGTCTCGTAACAAAGTTTCTAACTTTAACTTTTACTCGACACAACTGTCACGTCAAACAAGAAGCCAATATAGACTAATCATTTAAGTCTATATTCCTGATCGAACACTGAGATTACCAATGTAATATACCATTAATATTTTTCCCGATCAGACGCTTCTCGACTGCTGGATACTCATTCATAAGAATGATTTACTTAAAAGACAATCCAGCGCTTGAAATATTTATAAAATTTTCAAGATTTAATATTACTGTACTTGATTGACACGTGTACCTTTTACTAGAATTAATGTCTACTTAATATTTAATAAGCCTTATGGGTATATCATTCTAATTAGTATGGTGGAGAAGGAAAAACAGGATGTAAGAGCTACTCATAAATAAATACTGTTTAATACAATACATTCAATACACATTAAAATACAATATTTAAACATAAAACAAGAAATCATTAAAATAACAATTATATTTAATTTAACCCTTCACCCTGAATGATAATTGTTCTTAATTTAGATGTAGATATTCTATAGGTTAGAGTCCCTTTCTCCACGTATTATTTGTTATAGAAAATCTACTGATTATTTGATTCACTCTGATTTACATTTTGCAATTGCATTATAATTTCTTTTGGCCATTTTAAAAAAGTGTGTGCACGTGTGATATATTTAAAGTTTAATTACCTAGGTTTTCTGGACTTGGACGACTAAATGGTTAACCATCATGTGGATTACTCTACTTCTTTTGGAGAGATGGTAGTTCTTGGGATCTGGCTCGGACTCCTTCATGCAGCTTACTTTTATCGTATTATTTGTGGCTTCAATGACAGGGGAGGTGAACCATCAGGCAGGCGCTATTTCTGCTGTTACTTCATTGGGGAGATGACATTACACCCGAGGCAGGCGTGGATCAACTGGTGTCCATTTGTAGCCCCTTACCCCTGCATTCTCGATGCTTCAAATTCTTGGTACGTTTGGTTCATATATAAAAAAAAAACAATTCTCAAACTAATCTGTCTTTCAGCTCAGCTGACTCAAGAAGAAGTAAACATGGCTCCTTTCCTTCACAACTTCTTACTTAATTGTCCCAGAATCCTTTTCTTATCTTCTTTGATTGTTTCATTGGAATGTCATTAAATACATTTCACACCTTTATTTTACTTTCATAAAATACATAAATTTTCTTCTTGTTTTTCTTTTTTATTTAATTCCATAATATTTGTTTTTTGTTATTTTTCCATTTCTTTTTCATAAAATAATTTTTTTTATTTACACTCTATCTTTCCTTTACATAGCCATACATATATTTCATGCGTTCACATGTATAGTTTGAAGAGATGATCTTTATCTTTTTTGTAAATCTTTAATTTATTTATAACTGCGACTGAATTTTACGATTGTTAATTCTACAATCATTAAACCCTTTTTTTATTTACTTTCCCTTTAAGACTTGATCATCTACTTCGATGATCCTATTTTAATATTCCCTTAACTTTACTATTCTTAAAATTTTTAAAAAGTTGACTTTGGAAGGTGAAAGATAAGAATCTTGGTTGCTTACCTTCCTTCACTTTCTTTAATTACTATAATTGATTCTGCTTTTAATTGCATGCCTCAACTACAAACATTTTGATTTTTTAATTACCACTAACTTAAAAAAAATTTCTTTTCTTTCCTACGTTTCTTATCCAATTTCTATGTATTAATTTACATATAAAACTCACATTTAATATTATGCGATATATATATGAAATGTACACATGTGTGATCATCACAATATATAGAAAAAAGTATCTGTTTTGTATATGTGTATGTTGAAAAGTACCGTACAATTGCAGTTCAATAAACAATACATATTCTATTCTAATAAACATAAACTATTATATGCTACATATTCTGAATGAGAGGAGAAACTGGAACAAAACATAGCATAATTGGTAGTTCCACTATTCATGCATACAATGTTTTATCTTTGTTTAGCAAAACTTTTGTATCTGTATCAATGAAAATACATCCAATCTAAGTACATTTTCAAGTTGTAAAAAAAATATAGACATAATTTACTACGTAGATAATGCATTAAAACAGGCAAAACTCTCCATACATATATATTTACAACATTTTTCAAAGTGATTACAACCCTATCATTGAAATTTTCAAAACAGAAGTAGCAATGACATTTTTAAAACAAAAGTATTATTTATCAAAATGGTTACGAGACAATTGATTACATTATTTAAAAACTCTATTGTATAGAATTTAGATCTGCAAACTATCACATGTCAATTCTATTATTCTCCAATGACAAAATTTGGATGGACCACAAGTAAAGAATCTTTTTCTACTTCTTCACTTTCTGAAACTCCTATTCAATGTTTAAGAACAGTTTTAGTTAGCTTAATAATAACATCATCATGATAAATCGACAATTACTGAAGACTATTTAACATAAGAATCATGTTACATTGATTATATTTTTGAAATATATATATATACTACTTAAAAAAATTATGTGTTGAAGCCATAGTCATTAATACTTTGTTTACTATATAAAAATCATAATTATTATTTAACAAATCCATTTTAATAAAGATAAATACATGTTAAATATAGATAGTGAAATGTAAAATTATAAATTTAAGAAATAACACTCTAAACTGAGTGTTAACTTTTATCAAACTTCAGTTTTTTTTTTTTAAACATTTAACTTATATTGCAGCATAACTATTAGAATAACCAAAAACAATATAGCAAAGAAGAAAGCATTTAACTTTTTAAGTAAATTCAGAGTAACAAAAAAAAATTTAAATAGCTAAAAAGTCAAAAATATTATATTCAATTGTTAAATGATAAAATATAAAATAACATTATTGTTTTAAAAATACTTTTATAGTATAACGGTCGGGGAAAAGTGAGTCTTACCATATCTGCTGTAAAGGGCGACACCAAGTCATTCGAACCTGGAAAATTTATATAGTAGGCAGATACTTAAGTTAAGATCCAATTTCATTTTATTATAGACTGTTAGCCCCAGTCACTAGCTTGCAGAGCAGCAGAGATAATGTATATTTTATTTTTAAAGAAAAAAGATAATAAAAAATAAGAATAAGCCACTGCCAGATTAACAATACACAGAAACATTTATTTTGCACATATATAAAATTTAGAATTATTTTAGTATAATTTGATTTACATTTTAACTTTTGATTTTATAAGTTCACACAGATGAATTTATTAATATTTTATTAAAGTATTGAGTATGGATAGACTACATAGATTGCACTCGAAAAAGAAAATATTCTATATCCCTTATTTAACCCTAGGCCAAAAGTTCACAATCAAACTAATGCCAATCTACCCGATATATCGATGTATTCAATGCAGCATGAATATGACAGCACAATACTGCACTGTCAGAAATATACATCTGAATAGCACAGTTATTGGGAAGAAATGTCTCTTGTCCAGTATAGGAATATTTCGTCTGTCTGGCAAAAAAAAACAATAAAAAAGAAAACTCCATAGGAAGGGATTGTGGTCCTTTTTGCTGTCTTACTATCCCATTCGATAGGCTAAAGGGGTGATCCAAGGAGCAGGGAATACTGTCTGATTCCAATGGTCAGTAAAAAATGGGTCTTATTTTGCCCAAGTGCAGTGTATAATGTGATCCTGCATGTAGCGGATCTTCATTTTACATTTACTAATTACATCAATACATCCAATCCATTGACCCAATTTAACTGCGAAACAAATAACCTAAGATTTACCCTCCCTTAAACTAACATAACTTTACGAAATCTATGTAGCCATTCACGTCCGACTTAACTTTAACATGATTTAATTAAAAGTTTTAGCTTAATGTAAAAAAAAACAAACAGAATAAACACTTAAAAGAACGGAAAAATTAAATTAATGGAAATGATTTTAAAACTACATATAATAAAAATAATTATTAATGATTTAATTTGGTCAGATAGGAATTTATATTTCTATTTAAATATTGGAAATATTTATTCTTAATGTTCATGAATTATATATATAGTTCTTACAGTTTAAAAGTCCATCCTTAATAGTTGCTTATAATTTGGATCCAGTGTTAATTCCATGACGTCCTGCGGAGACCAGTATGCCGTTCTGTTGGTATTTATCGGGAGGTCCTTTACTGTAGCTGGTATAGTTCTTTGCAGGATTTTATTGCAGGACCCTGATATCCTGGGGTCCACAATAGGAAAACGGTATTTCATTTCTTCTTTTATAAAAATGGAAGGGATTGAAAGTGCGTCTTTTCAATCCCTTCTCCTTCAACTCTCTTGGAACTTAACACATATAGCACACCTAATAATTTATTTCCAATCTTTTCCTTTTTATATTAAAATTGCGGATTAACTGAACATGACATCATGATGATGATGATCCTTTCGCTGTGGTCCGTTTCCTAAGGGATGTTTTTATTGGCTATTCTGTTTTTATTGTTTTTCTCTCCTATCTGACCTTTAATTATAAATTTTGAGATGCCCAAGAGCTAGTTTACTTAAGACTACTTAAAAATAATCATTTCGATTTTTAGCCTTTTTACACAATAGAATTAATTAAATTTTGTATGTTTTTAAAGATATAATTTTATCTTTATAAATCTTTAAGTTTTTGTTGAAAATTTAGTTTTAAAATACTTTTTTTTTTAAAATAAAGTTTTCTTTTAATAATTTTCCATCTGTGCGATTTTATATATATATGAATTTAGATGACTTTTAATTTTTAATTTTTTAAAAACAAATTTTTATTTACGAACTTTTATTTAAATTTCAAATTTTATTTAAAATAATGTAACAGCATGTGTGCCCGTTGCAATAGTAAGATTATAATTTTTAAACTATTTTTCAATGCTACAAAAAAAAAAATCGGATTTAAAGGCAGGTTTGGATATCTAATCATTAATGCTATTGCTAATATTTCTACTTCATTACCATAATTTATTTTAAGTTTTTTTAATGATCTTTGATATTTGAAATTACTTTTTAAAAACATTGTAATTCTTTACATAATTTATTGTCTTTGATAATTTTTTATCAAGAATAATCTCTACTTAAAGACTAATTGAAGTAACTAGGCAATTAAATTACAATGAGTTGTAACACTAGATTATCATTGTTGTGAATTTGTTATAAATATCGTAATACTTTGTTTCTTTGATAATTTATAATTATTCAATAAAAATATTTAATGAACCTAAAATAAGTCTTCAAGCTGAGATGATGTGTATAAGATAGTAAGAAGTTGAGATAAAACCATTCTTAATTAATTTTTTAGTCATTATAACTATTTATTGTTGTGATTTACATTTGTTTATTCATTCTGTTCATATTATTATACATAAATTGATTTTATCTATTGCTCTAAATGTGGAGAGGTGATCTGATGTCTGTGTGTAAGTAGTTATTTGACCAGCATGTGGGGAAAAAATATATAATTTACACATATGATAACCTTAACTTGCTGTTGCAATATTTATAAATATTAAATTCTACAGATGAAAATTATTTTTAAAGTTAACAAGTATGCGCATCAAGACAAATACCATACTTACGATTAAAGAATAAAGATGAATATTTTCATATAAATATTCCTTTGGCCATAATCTCCTGCGAAAATCTCCAGCAATACTTTGATTGCAGGTAAATAAGTAATGCCGAAGAGAGCTCAATTGCGAACGATAAATCTAAAAAAAAAATATTTTAAGAAATATATAAATACTTTTATCTAGCTTTCACATCTGGTCATATGTAAAAAAAACATTGAATGCAAATTAACAGAGAATTTAATATGCATCGGAAATAAGTCTGAATTAAATTTATAGACAAATTATAATAAGTAATATTTTATATGATATAATGTTATAATTATTAAAGTTATTAATATTGAATAATTTTTATATAAAATTAAGATTTCACAGAATTAAAATAGAAAGACAATTCTCCTAGCTTATGTTTAATATCTGAATTAATAACAATAATTTATTCTATTTTTTTATTCTAAAATTATCAGTGGAAACATGAGTAATCAATGGTTTCGAGATAATATGATTCTCAGACAATTTTCAAATTATAGGACTTCATCAATAATGAGTACTGAATTGCACACATCCATTCACCATATATCTTGAAATTTCAAACATTTTAAAGTTTTGAATTTAAACCAATCTAATATTATAGTTATACAGATATAACACTGCCAGGAAATATATATATATATTTGAATAACCTAGATTGTGGTAGTTTTTTTTCCCATAGAGAAAAAAAGCCACATCAAAACAATTTCATATGATACTCCAAATCTTTTGGTTTATTTTTTCTTTTGCCAATTGATTAAGCATATGATTAACTGAGATAATTAAAGTAGATAGTTGCTAACCTATAAAAGTTGGTTTGGATTTAAAACTTTAGGATATCTGAAATTTTAAATGATAAGCACGATTGGTATAAAAAAAGTAATGATAGTTACTGGATGAATATGTGTAATTTAGTTCTATCACAGATAAAGGCAAATAATCAAAACCCAATCTGGAGATATAAAGCCACTACTACCATTCATGCTTTACAGTTGGTTCTAAAGTAATTTAAAGCTGTTAATACAAATGTAAAAAAAACATTATTTACTACATCTTAATCAAATTAAAATAAGATAAATCATATAACTTAAGATAACCTATTAATATGTGATCCTAAATTAGTAAACAAAAAGACTCAACACAATATTAGTAAAAAAATTAATTTTAAGACCAGTTAGATGCAATAATGTTTTTTTCTTTGGAATAAATTAACAGGATGAGAGTAGGATAGTATAACTATCTTCTTATTGGTGTGATGATTAAAAAGAAAAGCAACCAGTTTCTGATATTTATTTATACCTTAAACCATCTATAAAGATTTTTAAGTTTTATGCTAGGGAGAAGAACTATAATTTTTTAAAAGAAAAACTAATTATAATGTTATTATGCAAAACTAGTTAAGATGACGTAGAGAAATTCTTATTTCTTCCACATTAAATAACTATTTAAAATATTCTATTCATGCCATTTTTTTTATTACTATAATGAGAATTTCCAATAATATTTAGTGATACTGCACAGTTATCCATCTCTTAGATAGCTAAATATGACTCTAAAGACACCTCCAAACACAGAAATTTCACATAAAAAAACACCTAAGATTTTTTTTACTTTTATCAATACATGAATGAGAAATTTATTTATAGTTATATTCTGAGCTATTTCCAATTTATATAAACTTACAAAAAATATGTTATCAATCTGAACTTTTAAACAAACAAAATTAATTTTTATCTCTCTGTCACCTGAACATTTAGTTTTTATTTTAAACATTTAATTGTCAAACTAGATTGTTAAAAATATCATTTTGGTTGATCATTTTATTAAAGTTAACTGAAATGTAATTACAGATATATTAGCAATAAAACTAATACGTTGATTCTTTCTTTTCCAATATGAATTTAATTACTTATAAACATCAGAAGTAGTTCATACTAAAATGCTAACCACATGGCCAAGACCTAGAATTTGAATCTGCAAGGAACTTGGAAAATATTTTTGGCTAGCTGCGGACTATTTTAATCCTTTTTTTAATATCCATCCAAGGCCAGTTCATTTAGTCATTCAGTTATTAATCACTAAATGAATTTTATATTATTCTTAGTGAGTGAATAAAATAAAAAAGCAAAATTACTAAAACTTTCTTAAATCACAGTTATTCAGAGAAATTTTCTCTTTGAAAGCATACTGGAAAAACTTCAGTTTTTCACTGACTATCTTACTGTTGTTTTTCCATAAATAAATATTAAAATCATAGAGATATCTTCAACTTACAACCCTATATATATTTACTTATGTAAGTAAACAATTTAATAATTTCAAATATTTTTTTGTTTTATATAGATTCCATAAAGATTCTTTCCACCTGATCTATATTTTCCTTAGTAAATGACAAGTTTTATTTATTGATAAGTTGTTCAGGAAGACAAATGAAGTTTAAATATCAATGTAGCAGGTAGAGCAAAAGAGTTTCAAACAGATTATTCAAACCGAGAGTGTTTTTTTTCCTCATTTTTCTTACTTGGAAATCAATCCAGAAAGAGCATTTTATTTCTCTAGCCAAAATCTCTCAATAATGAATTAATTTATCAAAGTTTTAAAAACAACTTTCATCATTCAAATATAAATTGAAGTAATTAATGAGATTAGTTACAATATGAGAGCTAAATAATATTATTATATTTCAATTATATTGCTATTTTCTACCATATAAAACTACTGTTCTAAAAAGAAGTCATCACATCTTCAACATAATGTCTTCTCACAACAAAACATTTCTATAAATATTCTAAAACTTAATTTTGATGAGTCAATATATGATCCTACAAGTAAATGAAATCTTCACACAATACTTCATTTTCAATTATTTTCATTAAACTTACATATATAACATCTTTTGTCTTATCATATAAGCCTAGTTTGCAATAAAAAATAACAACAAAAAACTACCCAGATATATAAAATTTCCCAATGAATAACATAATATTTTGCAGTATTTATTCTTTTGTTTCAAAACTGGACTAGTAACTTTTGATTTTTATTTTATTTACCTATTTTATGTTTATTTTATTTTTCTTATGGTTTATAAATATTTTATGGATTGATTTTATGACAAGTAATAAATAAATAAATAATTCTTTCATTTAAAATAATTTTATTCAACACAAATCAAAAGACAGATATCTAAATATACATAAAAAAACTTAAAGCAAGGTTAGTTTTCCTTAAACTAAAAACTAATTCTCTTTATATAAAAAATATTAAGAAAAAAATCATTATAACATACCTGTACATCATTTAATTCAGCACAGGTTTTATACAACAGAGGATTCATTTTTCTCAAGTCAATTAATGGTAAATCTTCAACTTGTTCAAGAAATTTTAAGTTTAATTTGCAAACTGAAATTTATATATACAAGTATCTTTAAAACACAAATATTCTTCACAAAACATACACATATAAAGAATATTGATTTTTTAAATGTAAAAATGTTAAGTTTTCTTTAGTTGTACTAGTTTTTGTTATTATCTTATTTTTTTAAAACAATATTTTTTATTTGGTATATATATTTAGTTAGTAAATGTAATAATAAATAATCATAATTTAATTTTATATATAAAGTAAGTAAAAAAACAAACTCTTAACAAGCTTCAAAAACCCTCAACCCCAGACCGCGTTTTCTGCATCTAGCGTCATCAGTGAGGTGTTAGGGATTAAAAACACTAGAACTAGTCTAGCATTTTATCAATGCCTAACTACTGAGAAGAAAATCTGAAACCTTCAGACATTTAAATGTCCAAAAATCCAGCTTTCTAACTCAAATAGCTGTATGGGACTGAACTAAATTCAGATACACCATATATTAATAGCTCTAGCAATATAAAATCGCCAAAGTCTTAATAGCAAAAAACTAAAATTAAATTGATAAAAAATCAAGTCAGATGATCTAATTTTAATAAAGCTCGTATTTACTAATGTTATATATAGAGTAAGTAAAAAAATAAACTCTTAACAAGCTTCAAAAACCCTCAACCCCAGACTACGGTTTCTGCATCTAGCGTCATCAGCGAGGTGTTAGGGATTAAAAACACTAGAACTAGTCTAGCATTTTATTTGAGTTAGATAGCTGGATTTTTGGACATTTAAATGTCTGAAGCTTTCAGATTTTCTTCTCAATAGTTAGGCATTGATAAAATGCTAGACTAGTTCTAGTGTTTTTAATCCCTAACACCTCACTGATGACGCTAGATGCAGAAACCGCGGTCTGGGGTTGAGGGTTTTTGAAGCTTGTTAAGAGTTTGTTTTTTTACTTACTCTATATATAACATCAGTAAATACGACCTTTAATTAAAATTAGGTCATCTGACTTGATTTTTTATCAATTTAATTTTAGTTTTTTGCTATTAAGACTTTGGCAATTTTATATTGCTAGAGCTATTAATATATGGTGTATCTGAATTTAGTTCAGTCCCATACAGCTATTTGAGTTAGATAGCTGGATTTTTGGACATTTAAATGTCTGAAGGTTTCAGATTTTCTTCTCAATAGTTAGGCATTGATAAAATGCTAGACTAGTTCTAGTGTTTTTAATCCCTAACGCCTCACTGATGACGCTAGATGCAGAAACCACGGTCTGGGGTTGAGGGTTTTTGAAGCTTGTTAAGAGTTTGTTTTTTTACTTACTCTATATATAACATTAGTAAATACGAGCTTTATTAAAATTGGGTCAGCTGACTTGATTTTTTATCAATCATAATTTAATTATACATAAATGAATGTAAGTCAAATAATTTTTTACTTTTGGAAATATATATCTTCTAGCATGTGTGCGTGTGTGGGGCAACTGTTCCCAAAAGCTATAAAGTGTTAATATAAAATAGATAACAAAAAATAAACGAGCTGAGCACTTTCTATCAGCACCAGAGCACAAGTCACCACAAGTGCATTCCAGACAATCCCGCAATTATGTGTAGTGTAAGGCATGACCTTAAAAGAAAAATCAAAGATATGCCATAAATAGGAAGGACACGTGCTATGCTTTATCGAAGCTATGATTATGAAGGCAAGATTCTTTGAAAGCGCTCAGCTCATTTGTTTTTAGTTATCTATTTTATATTAACACTTTATAGCTTTTGGGAACAGTTGCGCCGCACATGTGCTAGAATAAATGAATGTAAGTAACTGTATCTCCCAGTGACTTATGTAAATGTGAACAAATTACGAAAACAGAATTATTTCAGACTATTATTTTAATTTATGTACAGAATAAATAACCTGAAATTACTATTGAAATATTCAGAGGAATGAGGTTGAACCTTAGTTTTAACAATCTCTAAATATTAAATATTATTCTTTCTTATTGTATTGTGTTGATGTTACTTCCATTTTATTTATATATAGTTAGGTTATGATTTTCATTATTACCTAAACTGATTTTTCAATTGATATTTAGAGATTGTTAAAACTAAGGTTCAGCCTTGATTCTCTGAATATTTCAATGGTGATTTCAGATTATTTATTCTGTACATAAATTCAAAAAACTGACAGATTTTACTTTATAATTTAAAACATCAAAAAACTAAGCTTATTCAACAAGAGCTAAAAGATAGATAGGTATCATTCTATCTTTTCGTAGTTTGTTGACATTTATATAACTCAGATGGGAATATAGTTACTTCCATTTCATTTATATATTTACTTAAATAACTATTAATACATATTATAAACAGACATCTGCAAAGATTCCAACTAGAAGATACTTCATTAAAGCATTAACACTATTTGGTTGATTGTGATTGGCCTCGACTATAAAGATCAAAGGCTGTTAACTTCCATTTCTGAAAATAAGTGTACTATGCATATCCAGAATCATGAGACAATAGTAACCTCTAGAAAAATCAAATCCAGATATTTTTATTTTTGAATCTGGAAAAAAAACAGAAAAATTTGTAACTTTACAAAAATTCCATTTTTCACACAATAATTCTTTATTTATTTGAAGAAATTCTGGTAGAGTATCATAGGAAAAGATTTTGATTAGTGCTATATCTTAAGTAGTGAAACAATATTTTGAAGTTAGTGATAATTTTCATTCAATTAATAAGTTTTTATTCATTTTCTGTGAAACAACTTGTTTTTTGATAATCCCACTGAGGAATATTGAAAGGATAGAAAACCACTGCAAAATAATAAACTTGAGTATGGCAGTAATATTTCTTATAACAATGTTTAATTGATTACCAAGAAGTTTTGTACAGGAACTTTTTTTTCAAGGAGGAGCAATAGTGCTAAAAAAGCTGTCTACAGAGTATTTGCATTAGAGCTTCCGATGTTATTAGTCAATTTTTCAAGGTAATTTCTAGAAATTATGTTAGATTTATTCATAAATGAATAAAAAAAAAAAAATTAGGCTACAGTTTCAAAACATTATTACACAAGATTATATTCAGATTATATGTTATCCAGTTGTTTAGATAAAAAGTTGGGCAATCTATCTTTAAAGAATTAGAAATAAAACCCAAATCTTTGAAAAAGATTTCCATACAATTCATATTCATATGCGTATTAAGATTTCTGTATTTCTGAAAAAGATCTGCATTGATGAATTCCTGCATTCTGTTTCTGGAAGATCATTGTTAAATAAGATAAAGTGGGAAGAGTAGTAAGAAATTGTTCTGTAAAATAAAAGTGAGTTGTTATATATTCAATCTGCTCTAAAGGAGATTGTTTCTAAAAATTATTTTAAGATCTAACCTTCAATAAATTAGACAAAAAAGTAAGATTATAATCAAAATTACTTTGAAGTAGCAATATGATACTTTTAAACAGCTTATAGGGAATATATAGTTATGTATTCTGATAATGTTTTGAATCACTATTCAGTTTATTAAATTTTACAACTGCTAAAGTTTTGCTTTTTGAAAGAAAAACAATAGGATGTCATCTGATTATTTATGGGACTATGGCGACACTCTGGAAATTAATTACAAGAAGAGATGCATTGTGGAAAATTTTTATGTCCTAGGAGAAAACTTATAAATACCAGAAAATTAAAATGAGATATCAATCTATAAAATTTTCAGCGTAGTGTAAGATCAGTTATTTTTATCCAAAATTCCCATTTTTCTACCAACCTGAGAATGATGGGGTAGAAAACATTATCTGGGAATCTATCCTAGACAGGGTCAGGTTTCAAATCAATTTCAATAGCAGTGATAGATATATGTCAAACTAAAATATAAAAAGAAAAACAAAGTATTTTTTAAAAAAAAATTCAGTTAAAAAAATTTGAAATTTATGATATTGAAATTCTAGAATATCTGACTAAAATTTGTTTAAAGGATTAAACTGCTAAATTGTGTTTCTCCAATTTCAAAGGAATATGCTTTTAATACGTGTTCCAGTAAAATTTTGAGTTATTATCCCAGGATCTTATCCAGCAAAGGAAGCTTTTGACAAAGGATTATAGAAGTGCCTCATATATAAAGAAATGAATAATATATTGTTATTGAATAGAAACAATTCAAATAGTAATCTTTAAAACACCATAAGCATGAAAGCAATATAGTGATCGGAGTACTTGTTTTGTCACAGAGTTACTTGAAAATTTTTATGTTGTTTATACATATGACTATCAAAAGAATTAAAGAGATTAAAGAAATTCAAAATATACATTTAATATCTGAGATAAATATTTTCCAAAATGGATTAATTTGATTGTAATGATTTTAATCTTCAGTAAACTTGAATAATAGTGCTACAGATTGTTAAATTTGCTATCGTTTGAGAGTTCTATTATTGATAAATTTTGTGAATGTTCAATATTTAATTGCCACGTAAACTTTATATGAACGATTATTAGTTATTTATGTTTTAAGTAATAGGTCAATAAATTGTTAGAGTAGTAAATATACCAAATCTGATCATATAGCTCCATTGGAAATTCAAGTAGTATACTTTTTTTTATTTTATTAAAGTAATGACTTTATTATTGTAACAAATGTTTATAAGTGGGATACATTGCTATAAAAGTAGTTCTAAAGGTTGTCCTACAATGTTTAAAAATAGTCTTGGCATCTTTCCTATGTCGCGATTGTGTTTTCTTAAAAGTTCAACCTTGCAATCACTGCCCGTTCAGTTTTTCGTTGCTTATTATTCCATTTCTAAACCTGCCACCCTATTTGAACATCAGTTAAGGCATTGTTTAGCATGTTTTGTTCCAAGCTAGTTGCTTTTGGATAAGTTTCATCTATGTTGCTCTAGCTATTACTAATGCTAACATTTACATAGTTACTGTATTTGTTGCGGTAACTAGCCCTCTTTCATATTTTATTTATTTAAATCGATCATTTCCCATGTCAGCCTGAAGGTCATCTGGGATACGTGAAGTTGGTCACAAGTTCTTGTCTTGTTTAGTTTCTTCCTATAAGATTGGAATAGGGATATGCTGTTGGGGTTGTATACTGCTTCATACCCTGTAAGCCACAGGCTGAAAGCAAGGAAGGTTGAGCTTCTCACAGTGATGAAATCTCCATTATTAACAGCATGTCTGATTAGGGTAGTTAGTGGTTGCTTGATTTGGTATATTGCTGGATTGTGTTTCGGCAATCCTGAAGGGAACTGCATCATTCTAAAATATGAGTTATAGTATCCTCTTTTCTCTTGCATAGTGGGCAAATAGGGTCTATGTTTTTAAAGCCTCTGTCAGTATACCAGAAACCAATTAGTAGGTAAAGCTTTCAAGTTTGTTTTGACTAGGAAATTGTAGAATTTAGGTTCGAGGAATCATCTTTTGAACTTCTTTAGTATTCTGTGATTGGTAATGTTCCACAATGTGTATACTTTATATTCAATATTTAAGGGTATAGTGTAACAGATAGTTGAGAATAAATACATATTAAATCTTTGTTGGTGGAGAGAGATTGCATTTTTTTAACCATTATTTTAAATTTATTTAAAAATATAGTTATATTTCATCATTTGTTATAAATTTTAAAGTCACTTTCTAGATCCAAATTTGAATAAAAACTATCTAGAATAAGTAGAAAAATTTTCCGGAATAGAGATTATTTATATTTGGCTCACCAAATACTAGATGTTAAAATACATACTAAAAATTAATTTAAAATTATAAGTGGAGATTTGCTGTTATGATATAAAGCATGGTGAAAAAGTATTAAAATACTTTAGTGCATAGGTGTTTATAAAATAAACCATACAATAATAGAATTTGAATTCAAACTCACATGGATAAAGAGAGTGACAAATGTGTAAATATTGAATTTATAATTTTGAGATACTTTATACATATTCACAGTAAAAGTGGGATGAAGCATTGCAATGAATCTCCGAAAACATGTATGTTGTATTACCATACGTACCGGGAATTTAAACATCAAATGTATATATAATCAATATGCCTTCAAAAGGGCCGAAAACATTTATCTTTAATATTTGTTGTCCTATGGGAATAATTCATATTATAAATATTTATCTTTAATATTTGTTGTCATATAATGATGATTTGTATTTTATTATTATTATAGTGTTTTGTTATTTACATGAAATAAACTGTTTTGATGTTTTTATTAAATTATATGGTATTATTCTTTGGTCATCATTTTGATACTATTTAAGTTTTGGTCAAGACACCACATTACTGATTCATTTAAGGTTACTTAAATATTTTTATTATATTTGCTATTTGAATTCAATAAGTTAAAAATAGAATGCGTACATAAAAATCCCCGATACATATATTCATCTTGATAATAGTAAATGTTAATTAAAGAAAAGCTCTGAGATAATTATTACGATAAGTATTAATGAATATTTATTAATAGAAACCCTGTGATTATGTAATCAACGAATAGATAAAACAAAATTATATAAAATAGAAATCATTTAGTAATAAACCAGTGATTGTTGATATATTATAAAAATTATACATATTAAAAGTTTAATAGTCAATATTTAAATCCCTGAGAAATTATATATTTACATTGATTATTTATTTTGTTTGAAAACCTGGAGTGAGTACATTCATGTAGGTTAGAGTTTTATAAAGACTCAACTATACACAAGTGTGTTTTAATACATATCAGCACAATCAGAAGTGCATTTTCAGTTTTTCTAGTTCTGATTTTTGTTTTAGCACAGTTAAGCTTTCACTTACCGAGTCCCTTTCAAACAAAGTTAGAATATGAGGTTGCAATTTGGTTTGCCCAATGTGTTGGTTATCAATCAGCAAAAAGGTTTAGATCGATTGTCTAGGGTTTAAGAGTTGTTGTCTGATTCTTTACATTTTTATTTAGATTGAGAGGTTACAATATAAAGATCTTCCTTTCAATCATCAAAAAATGCAGGGAATAAAAATGCCAAAATCACAATAATCATTTTATATCGGAAATTTGCCAAGACATAATTAAAAATCATAGTACAAAGAAAAGGCTTGATAATTATGAGAGAAAAGAAACACCTTTTTAAAAAAAAATCTCCTGGCAACAAGAATACAAGAAAGCAAAAAAGAATGTACATCATTAAATATATTGAGATACTGTAAAATAAGACAATATCTAGTAATTAATGACCAAAATTATATGCATCTGAAAATCAATATTTCTTAAGATTAATTTTGTATGTATACATAATATTTACATTTCTTACTATATCTGTAATGTCAGTAAAAGATCTAGTTATTTACATTTTCAGATTTAATAAAGAACTAAAGCTCTATTACTGTGTCAAACAACCATAATTATATATGCATACAAATAATAAGAATATATCAGTGACTTAATTAAAATTAATAAATATAATCATTAGTATTCTCAACATCTGGATTTCCAAATCTATGAGATGTGAACAAATAAGTATTTTGTAAAAAATCGAATTATAATTTTCTTAAAAGCTGATTTTTTTTCTTTCCAAAATATATAAATAGTTGTTTTGCTACATGATAATTACATTTATGTAGAAATATAATAAGATTTTATATCTACTGATTCAAAACCCATAATTCAATTATGCATTGTTCAATAATAATAATACTAAATTAAAAATCAGTACAAAAAAAATAAAATGTTAATGTTCTAATTTATATTGCAACTACTTAGTGATGCATTCCAAAATATTATATATCTCATCACAGTTTAGAGATAATCAATTTAATATCATTTAAATAATGTATCTTTTACATTTTATCATCACATTTGTTTGTAAGAATTCTATTTGTTTAATTTTAATAACACATTAAGTTTGGCAGCTAATTATCAATCCAGAAAACATGCATGAGAAGAACGATCTAGGTAACAGTGCACTGTAGTTAATTTAAAAGAGGCATTATCATCAATTCCATACACAAGTATGCCTGTGTATTAAGAAATCTACAGTCAACCTTTAAAAATATGAAAAACCAAATAACTAATTGAAAATCTTTAATTATGAAAGGATAAACGTCCCTAGCTACATCTGTCATCACTAGTTGCCTTATGTGTTTCTAAAAGTGTTGCTTATCTTGCCTGGTAAAAACAACAAAATGATAAAAAAATATTAATCACATAAATTACTTCAATTATAATAAAAGTTACTTGATCAATATTTAGAGTTATTGTGGTTTTATGCCTGAGTTAATATGACTATTCTGATTGTGAAAGAATGGATGATGATATTTTTATTAAATAATTATTAAAATGTTATGAGTTATCTCTTTTTTTTTCTTGCATAATAAAGTTTTAGTTAAATGTCATGCTTTATAATTTATAGGTTGTCAAGTAAAGATCTCATACACAATGGGTTAGTTTGATAAAAAATGGCAGAATTGATTATTTCTAGAGAGTTTTAAACCCAGATAATGAAGTTTTCCAGATTAACTGGAAAGCGTCCAAACAATGAAATAAATCAGAAATTAAAAAAGCTATTCAAAATGAGAATTTTCTCTTGAATTGCAGAAGTATTTAATAATCAATTCTTTAGGGTCAATGATGATCAGGAAAAATAAATGTTGCTCCTGATAATGAATGATATAATTTATACTTTATTAATTTATCTTAAAGAAGCATCAGCTTGATTAGCTATAAATTAATAAGGTGGTAAATGATTTGATATTGTACTATTACTACATCATCATCATCAATCATTAATAATCCACTGTAGGATGAAGATCTTCCAAGTTCAATCCATCTTCTCCGATCGTTAGCTTCTCTTCACCTCACGCCTGCATACTTTCTTATTTCATCCATCCATCTCACATGTGATCTCTTTCTGGGTCTTTTACAATCTCTTGGAATCCAGTTTAAGATTTCAATTGTTCATCTATTATCATCTCTTCTAGCAATATGTCCGGCCAAACTTCATTTCAGCCTTTTAATTTTTTCAATGAGGTCAGTAACATCTGTTTGTTCGCTTACCCAAGTATTGCGTTTTCGATCTCTTCTTCTTACTCCTAACATGCATCTCTCCATACTTCTTTGAGTGGTCTAAAGTCTCTGTATTGCTTTTCTATTAAGTGTCCAAGTCTCAGATCCATAAGTAAGAACTGGTAAAACATATCTCCATACTTCTTTGAGTGGTCTAAAGTTTCTGTATTGCTTTTCTATTAAGTGTCCAAGTCTCAGATCCATAAGTAAGAACTGGTAAAACATATTTCTTAAAAACCTTTCCTTTTCAAACACATAGGCATATTTCCTTGTAATATCAAGTTATTTCTACTAAAAGCACTCCAATCAAGTTTAATTCCATGATTAATTTCATCCATTATGTTTCCATCTGTATTAATAATCTGACCAAGGTATTTGTAACTGTTAACTTCTAACTCATTATAATCAATCTTTACTTTCATATTTTGAGAAAATCCATTAAAGATTACTTTAGTCTTTTTAACATTTATCTTTAGTCTTACTTTCCTACTTTCATCTGATAATCCCTACAACATTTCCTGTAGCTCTAAAGCATTATTTGCAAAAACAACTACATCATCTACAAAATCTAAATGACTTCAATAATCTCCATTTACTTTCACTCCTTTAGCTTCCCATTTTAATCCACAAAATATTTCTTACAGCACTGCTGTAAAAAGTTTTGGAGATATGGAGTCACCCTGTCTTACACCCTTCTCAATGTTGCCTTTTCCAGTATCATTATGTAATCTAATTGTTGCTGTTGCATTTTTATAAATATTATTTAAAATATGACAACATCTTGGATCTATACCTTGATGATCCAATGCTTTAATCACTGAAAAAATGTTTATAGAATCAAATGCCTTTCATAATCTACAAATCCAAAGCATAATGGCAACTCATATTCATTTGTCCTTTCTATAATTTCTCTCAATACCTGGATATGATCTACTGTACTAAAACCACTTTTAAATCCAGCTTGTTCTCTTAGTTGGTGGAAATCCAATGTTCTCTGTAGACTAGTTGTAATTATCTTGGTAAAAATTTTGTATAAAACTGATAAAAGGCTGATAGGTCTGTAATTTCTAATATCTTCTTTATCACCTTTTTAAATATTAATACTGCATTCTTCCAATCATCTGGTACATCTTTATCATTTAGACATTTGGTATATACTTTGCTACAATTTTTTCTATTTCTTCACCTGCTTCTTTTAATATATCAATTATAATTCCATCATTACCTGGAGCCTTTCCTTTCATCATACATTTAATTGCATGTCTCACTTCTTCATTTAAAATTCTGGATAATTCGGAAGATGTAATAGATATAGGAGGTACTTGTTCTTTATTATTATATAATTCTTGATAAAAGTCTTCTACCCGTTTCATGATGTCATCTCTCTTTTTAGTAATAATTCCATCTTTTTTTCTTATTGCAGATATAAATTTCCTACCAATACCAAAATGTTGTTTTACTTTCTTGATACTTTTATTCTCTTCTACAGCTTTCCTTGCTAGTTCACAGTTATACTTTCTTATATCATTTTCATCTCTTTTCCACACCATTTTACAAAATTCAGATATTCAATCCTTTTTAATGCATCATTTTTGCATATCTTCATATTGCTTCTTTTCTTCATAAATAATCTAGTCTCAGTAGAAATTTTATTGGTCAATTGCTGCTTTTTTCTACCAGCTATCTTTGTTGCAGTTTTTAAAAGTGTATCAGTTATTTTCATATTAATTTCATTCAAATCTGAATCATGTTCAAAATCTACTAATACTTGAAACCGATTTGTAAGTTCTAATTTAAATTCATTAGAATGTTTCTGAAGATTAGGAATATCAACTGTAAATATTGTTTTTCTTAATAATTTTTGTCTCTCTAGTTTTACATATAACACGTATCTTACATCTTACTAATAGATGATCACTTCCTGTGTTAAATTTATTAAAAACATTACAATCTTGAAATATGTATTTTCTGTTAATCAAAATATAATCCAATTTGGTTGTATCTTCATTTGGATGCTTCCATCTCCATTTTCTTTTAACATTTTTCTCAAAAAAAGAATTCATAATATAAAGTTTTTCTTTTTCTGCAAACTCCACAAGTCCACGTCTTCTCTCATTTCTATTACCATAACCAAAATTACCTACAGCACTTTCATCTTTCATTTGTTTACCAATTCTAGCATTAAAGTCTCCCATAACAATTTTAAAATGGTGTTTACTCTGATCAAAAGACTTGTACATCCATATAAAAATCTTCTACTACTTCATCACTATGAGAACTTGTTGGGGCATAAACCTGAATTATCTGCATTTGGTATCTGCTATTAAGTTGTATAACTAATCTTCCCACTCTGTCCAATACACCATATATATTACACTACACATAAAAAACCTTGTCAAAAAGGGGGTAGTTGGTTTTCATTACAATCAATCTATATATATGCAATCTATATATATGTAACAATGAGTATATATACACAGTACGTAAGTATGTGTAGATATATATCATAATAAAAGAAGAAAAATAAGAAAATTATATTTCAATACTTTATTGTTCAAAAATAGAAAAAAGTACAAATTTTTAGGATTAAGTTGGAATACTAAAAATATACCTTATTTTTCTTTTTTTTTTTTTATTAAAATTAAAAAGAGAATTTCCAAAAAGATATTTCAACAAATAAATTTTGACAAAAGGTAAATGTAATTTAACATATAATTAAGAACAAATTTTATACAAGATGTAATCAGTTTCTGGACATGAATTCTGGACTGATTAAATAATAATAGTAACTAGATTCCTGTGTAATTAAAAATATAAGATAAAAAAATAAATAAATTGATAGCATAGCATAAGTAAAAAGTTGAGCAGTGGGTGGAGTCAAGGACTGAACAAAAAGTCCAAGAGGATCAGAAAATAAAAGGAAGACAGAGAGTTTTTTTTTTTTTAAGAGAGAGATACAGAATAGTTTTGGAGAACTGAGCTGATGGAAGAGTCTAGAGAGCATCCATTGAGAAAGTTGACCAGGGAGTCAACCAGAGAATTCAGTAAACAACTGAAGCAGTCTCCAGAGAAGTGATAAGCAGTCCATCGAAGAGTCTGGAAGCTTTTACATAAATGGTCGAGTCCAACAAGATGAATCAATCTACATACAGTCGTTGTAATAGAAAAATATGTTGTTAAACCAGAGCTGAGTGTTTGTTCATTTTTCCGCCCATCTCCTGAACACCAATAGCCAGATGCAGGATGCTATTTCTGAATTGCCTTTACCGATGTTTTACCTACAGGATGTTATCTCTGAATTGTCTGTGCCGATGTTTTACCTACCATAAACCAAATATACAGAACCAGATCTTGTAGTAGTATGCTGAACTAGGAAGAAGTGTTAACTACTACTAGCAAAAGCCCACTATAATCTGACAGGATCAGAAGACAGGGGTGATCACCCAGATATGGCATTAAAACCTAGGTAAATATATCTAGACATAATGAACAGAAGTTTAAATTTCATGTCTAATGTGAACTTTAATTTCATTTCTAGGGTGAACTTTTGAATTTCATTTCTTGTATGAACTTTTAACTTTATATAAATAAGTGATATGATTAATAAAATATCAGAGTTGTAAATGAGTGTTTATATATATATATATATTGTAATCTTTCAAAGATATGTGAGAGAGGAGAAAAAGGGGTGGTGGTGTAAAGAGAAGACGAAATAGATGGAAGAGAAAGAAAAAGAATAGAATGGGAAAAAAGAGAGAGAGATGAAGAAAAAGAAATGACGCTGAAGTAGAGAAGAAAAAAGAGAGAAATGATGAGGATGAGAAAGGAACAGAAATGGGAGAAGAAATGATGATGATTATGAGAGTGATAGAGATGAGAGAGAAGAGAGATGATGAGTAGTAGTAGAAGAGAGATGATGAGTAGTAGTAGAAAA
Organism: Epiperipatus broadwayi; assembly: GCA_028023455.1. Taxonomy (NCBI): domain Eukaryota; kingdom Metazoa; phylum Onychophora; class Udeonychophora; order Euonychophora; family Peripatidae; genus Epiperipatus; species Epiperipatus broadwayi. The sequence continues at coordinate 2,094,415 of JAQFVV010006205.1, forward strand.
GAGAAGATGAAAAGATGATGATGAGGAGATGAAGTAGAGAAGAGAAGAGAGAGAAGATGAAGAAAAGTGAATAGTGAGAAGTGAAGAAGAGACTCTTGACGACTCGGCTCAGTGGGGTTACAATAAATTTAAAGAAAGAGATGATGATCCAGAGATGTATGATCAAATAGAGACCAAATCCAATACTAAGACAATTATAACTATCATAGTATGTCAATGATTTACCAATAAGCAATACAAAGATAAATTTTAAAAAAAATCATTAGCTAATAGTTATTGGAATCAGCCTACCATCAAACCACCCTCTCTGAATAAGAATAAATGATACTTTAATTGGGAGGACTATCACATTAAATATAAAACTAATAAGACAACAAGAGCAAACAATCTCAGGGGTTTTAAAAAACTAAAACTCTTGTGCAAAATAAAAGATTATGTTAAGTTGCCTACTAAAGAATTGCTAAGATGACTAAACAATTAAGTGATATCTTGGCCGACCATAAAATAACTATCTTGTAGTTCAAACATGGAACAATAAACAAATCAAATATTAATTTAATAATTTTAATGAACCAATCTAAATTTAGATTAATAATGGCCTATTACCCAAGATATTACTCGAGCAAGGAAAAGGGCAAGGGTACTTTTTATGCCTTTCCCCATACTCACAGACAACCTACTAAAGACCTCAAATGTAGATGGATTACAATTCTTAACTATAAGATGATGATAAACAATGTGCAGATAATGTCAGATAATGTGCTTTTTTTAAAAATAATAATAAATACTCTTCTGGAACATTAACTTTCTACATTTTTATATTGCATATTTTTAGTCTAAGAAGATATAATGATAATTCAAAATCAACTATAGATGTGCATTTAATTATCTGATATAATGTAATTATCTGTTACTGTGATTCAATCTGAGAATCACTTAAATTGGCATGGTTTTATACTTCAAACCAGTATCAAATATATTTTATAAACTTTATCATATGTCTGTGAACTTCTGAATTGAAAATTTTTATGAACTGTGAAACTCAAGACAATAATATTTTCATATAAAGTAAAGCAAACAGAAACAAAACTTTTAAAATAATAATAACAAGGTTTATTATTTAAAACAATGAAAAGAAAATATTTACAATCAATTTTACCACAAACATTGCCAACATGGCGCTGGAAACTTTTATTTACAAAATATTTTGATTTTGTTTAAAATGTTAATTTTGGCTTACAAAAACAAAATAAAGATAATATGAACAATTTCTTTAGCTTCAATGACTGAATACCTATCCTAGATTCTTTTAAATGGGTTGTTTTAATAAACAAATTACTAAATAAAGAGTACCTATAATAGCAAGCAAAGGCTATTTAATACCAAATTCTAATCTCTCTTTAAACAATCAGAGATTTCAAATCTTTTAAAACTTAAATTAAAAATAAACTGAGTCTAATAATTAACAATTCTATTTCTTTATTATAATTATTAGCATATTAACAATATGGTAGTGTTATCTAACAATCAGAATAACACATAAGAAGCTTAAAATTATAATCCTGAGCTTAACAAATGCTAAGTTGGAATAAGCATATTTAGCATATATTTAAAATATTATCACCAGTTATACTGACAGCACTAATATTATAGCTAGTGATATGATTAAGCAAATCTTTTAGCTAACCTTAAATTAATTTAGATATATGGGTCACTCATTCATCAGAGGTCATTTATACACTTTTAAAATAAATTTTGTCCACATAAAATACTACCCTGAGTGTGTGTTAAAATTAAAGACCTAAAAACTTACAAATCCAGTGGTGAAAATCTGGATGACATATTAAATTTAGTATGTGTGAATTGCCTCTTATACCATATGCATAATTTAACATACTTAAAATAAACATAGATTATTGTTGGTTGGCCTGTACATGATAAAATTATCATAGCAACAAAATTCAAACATTGATATACCTATGAGCCTTAAAATAGCTACCACTACCTGAAGAACAAAGTTCCTCAAACAAGCATATCTAGTCATCACAATCAAAAAACAAATGCAACATCACCTACTGTGGTGGAATTAGCATTAAGTCATCATGAATGATAGGCAAAAATATAAGAACATATAGGCTCCTCAGAGCTGGAAAAGAATGTGGTGCCTTTCAAATATGCCTAACTTTGAGGCAGAAAACATGATGTCTGGAACTTGTCTACAGCACATCTGGAAACAGAAAAAAAATGCACCAAGAAAGCATGATCCTCTTCTCATGGGATTCCAATGCTTGTAAATGTGATAATCATCACTAGAAAAATACAACTATAAGACATACAATAACCCACTATGGGCACAAGCACTATCAATTCATGGAAATACAATACAATAAGGATGGAGGACCTTGTCTACTCCATAAAGCATACTCAAAATTATTAACTAAGCCTAACTCTATGAGGCTAACAAATACCGACTAATGACAAGATATATACTTCACCTGAATTAACTAAGTTATTCCTAAGAAATTTAAAATAATGACACGTATATCTAATGCAAAAGCCAACAAAGCAAAACTGTGTCAAAACAACTATTATAAAAAATACTTTAAAAAAAATTAATGCATATAAAATTCTAGGCAAGGCACAATGCAAACATAATAAAATATTCAATACTAAATATAGTGACTAGTGTGGACTTTTAAAAATTGTAAGTTAAATGTGAGAATATTAATTCTCAATGCATATAAAAAAAAATATTTGCAGTTATTATTAATATAGCATTCATAAAACAACTGAATGGAAATTCTCTAATAAACTTCTTTGGCTGGTTTAAAATAAAACTGAGTGACACTTCCTCCATGTAGTAAGATAAGACTGTGATATTTAAATCTCTATGAATGAAATTATCAAATAAAGTTAATTTGCAATACGCTTAATAAATATAAATAACAGCATATAATCTACCTGTGAATAGCAGAATATCAATCTACTTATTCCATAACCCATTAAAAATTAAAATTGTTACATTAGTTTACCTGTTATATTTATGCCAATAATGTTATACATATTTTAAAACAAATTATATAGCATAAATATTTTTCTGGTTTCCTTATATATATATATTTTAAAACCAATAAATACCGGCGGCGGCGACGATAATAATAATAATAAAAAAATTATACAGTAACTCAAGTTCATGGTTTCAGCTCCATACGGGTTTTCCATTCTAGATAAGTAGATAATTTGTTGAGAATAACTTTATTTGATGGTATTCGAAGCTCTAATCAAAATGTTCATAAGCATGGCAATGAATGTTAATAAAAATGAAACATGTTTTAAATAGTTCTTCAAAGACATATTAATTCCTTCCTTTAAAGATATACTAAATATTAAAACATAAAAAACAAATTCTTCAGCTGATAATATTTTATAGCATCCTAGGTTTATATTCATAATAATATTGCTTTCTGATTTTTAATTCCGTTTTTCTTTTAAAAAATGCATTTCTTCTTTTTTTATAAATAAATAACTTTCAAACTATTTCTCATATAGCATTTTGAAATTTTTATTTCCAAATAACTTTCACTTCCCATTGCTTAGCATAAGTCAGGACTTATTCATTTTTTAAAGTTCATATTTTCATCTGTTTTTCAATTAATTAAAATAAACCATTTTCATTTCAGGTCAAGATATAAACAACAAACTTTTAAGATACACTATTATTTGAAAATTCATCCTTAATTAATGACATTCGATAATATTTTGTCCAACCGTTTTTGGAATAAGATAACTAATATCTTGTATTCAATACCTTGCAGTTGAACACTAGGCAAAGTCAATAAAATTATACTAATGCTATGTACCCCCAGATACAATTTATTCTTCCTGAGTTTAGCACAGTACATTTCTTTCTTCTAAATTTATTTTAGAAATAAGCATTATTTAAAACATGAAAATATTTTAAAGTCAATATAAAGTTTCAGGAATAAAAGTCAGACTTAATGACAGCTTTAAATAAATTTTTATACAAGGAGATTGATGCATTTTTAAACTATAATTCACTATAATGTCTTTCAGTTCTCCTGGCTTATGTTTTATTTAATTAAATAATAATGAGTATCCTCCAGCTAATAAAATAATTCAGTACAACAAAGTAATGTAGACATGTAAATATTAATAATTTCAATTTTAATTTAGGTTTCCAATAGATAAAAGACATGCTACGCATATAAGATAAGATATATATAACTTCTTATAAACATTTTGTTACTATGGTTTCAAAATTTTGATTGAAAGTCGATATCAGAAAAGATTACCTGTTAGTTTAGCTGCTTTTCATGTTAATAGCACAATTTAAAATATTTTATTTAAACATACTATATTTTTTTAACAAAATAATAACTTTAAAAAAAAAATTTACAACTTTTTTTTTTTTTAATTTTAAAGAGAAATTTATAACTAGCCAACACACACATGCATTCTTCAACACCTATTTATATCTGATAATTTCCTTACTCCGCCCACTCATCAAACCCCTTTTTAAAACCAATCAAGTTTGATATCTATTATTTCTGACAGATCAGCTGAAATTGATTGCTGATATAAATTGATTTAATTATCTGAAAATCACGTGGTTTCTAAACAAGTTAATTATTAACACTTTAAAATAAACTTTAAATGAAACAAATATAAGAATTAGCACTAGTTTTATTTATCAAAACTTTTAAACATTTAGTTTTAAATTTCATTCATTTATTTGTTTTGAATCAATATTACCATTAAACTATTATTTATCACTATAGTCACTTGTCTTTCCCTACATGTATACATACTTTCACACACAAATGACATAATTAGCTTGAAGCCTACTAGCTAATTATAACATTTTAAAACTATGAAAATAAAATACTATTGAACACTAAATTCAAAATTACTTTATAATTCAATGGCCAGTCTAAATTAAACCTTTTAAACATTATTACACTGCTTTAAATAAAATTTACAGATTATTTTTAAAAACTAATTTAATATTATTTATTTCAATCTATCCACAATATCTGTTTATTATAATTTAGACACTAAATGAATTAAACAATAGCTATTTTAAAATACATTTAATATTATTTATCAATTCACAACTATCCCTGATATTTCCTTCAAGCAAACTGGCTAATTCTATATCTCTCATTGAAATATATAATTATTGAAATATTTACACTTAATCCTATAAATACCCAATAATTATAATGATATTACACAATATTATCCTATAATATTCATTAACTAATTAACTTCTATTTTTATCATTAATTTTTTTTTTTTTTAATTAGAAATAATAAGTTAAGCTAATATCGACTTCAACACCTTTTGGAACCAAGTGAAGTTTCACATATGTACAATATATATTATATTTGTAAATATTTCTTATATATTTTTTTTATCCTCTAATAAATAAGTTGTAAATTAATGGTGTGGTTTGAATTTCACTCTCTCTCTCCTCATATACATAAGGGTTTAAATAAATAATCTTATTTAGATAGTCTGTTTTATGGTGATCTCATGTTTCAATAGCTAGCCAAAGAACAAGTGACTGAGGAGTGATAAAACTCCTCCTGAGGTCCAGTCTAAGGCTGGATGGCATCTGTTGAGTTAAATCCCATTATAATACATTATAAATATTCTTAGGAGATGTATCTCGCTTCGTCCAATCATAGTTGTGCCATGGTCTGGAAAGGTGATTGCAGTTTGTATATTCTTATTCAATCTTGGTCTGACCAGAGATATGGTTAATATGTAAATATTGATCATATTTATTCCTCTGCTTGAGTAATGGGGTCTTAAAATATAAGTATAATTGCAAAGAATAATGAATAATCATAAACAGGTAAATCTCGTTACAATATATATATGTTAAAATGATATATAGTACTATTCATGGATTTAAATTGTTCATAAGAAATAGAGCTAATACATGGCAATCCCACTGTATAAATGCAATTTTAAAATTTCTTTATTATGTAAACACTTAAGCGTCAGTATTTGTTTTTTAATTGCAAATGAACATGAATATAATATAAGTATTTCATCCAAATTGTAAAGTGTTCCATAACAAAAAAAGTTTAAGAAATTAATGCTGCTCTACAATATTCTTTATTCCCTAATTATTATTACATAATTTTCTATTATTATTAATTTTTTATTATAAAAAAACAGTTTTGCTTTGGATTAAAATACATATTCATTCTATAACATTTTATTCACATCATCTATGTAACAAGAAATAATCAATGAACTCCAGATAGTAGTGTAAATATGTTTATATAAATGCAAATATTAAATGTAAGCTAGGAATCATATAATGCTTTTTAATATTAATTCTAAAAATAAATTATTCTCCCCATAATATATTAGCTATAATAATTTCTAAAGCAGAATTTAATAAATTTCCATTAGTAGCATGTAAAAAATTAACACCATAATAGAGAAACTATTTTATGAACTTGATGTATACAGTATATAGCTTGCTTGATGGTGGATTTCTTAGGAACTTTACATTTTTAATTTTAGAGATTCTACTTTCAGATATGTATCACATTATTACTTTTTTCAAATTGTTTAACTCTTGATTGTTCAGTTGATTTGCTGATAGTTTTTTTGATATTTTTCTCTAAAAGGCTTTATACAGTAATTAGTGAAAGTCATTTCCAACATCCACAGATTCCAATAAGTTCTTAGTAAATGTTTGCACAATAATGACAATAAAGATTGAATTATCACAAATATTTGTAAAATAATTCTTCAAGTAACAAAATTATTTATCTTATTATAATGTAAATATTTAAACACCAATATATTATAAATCAAAATGAGGTGACTTTATTGTACAAAATTTAGTGTCAGTATACTCGCTTGTTATACTCACAATCCAAGCTTGAATCTGAGATGAATAAAATATAAACATTTTTTAAGTTGTAATCAGAATATTTTTTATTGCAGATAGCAGCCAACCCATTCAATATTAGTCACCAAACAGAGATAGCTAGTTATTCTCGGTTAAAGTACAAACAAAATATTATTCAAACCCTCACTATCCAGTAATTGGCAAATGAGTTATGTCTTCTTCTTCAGTATTTCTTTATTGGATGGGATGAGGAATAGGGGTTGTTGGAGAGACTTTTGCCATGATGTAAGTTATTTAAAGATATTTAACTACATATAAAAAATAATACATACATATATTCCACTCAGATATGAATTTTCAAAAATATATATTTACCTGGATGTTTTTTGAATTCCCATCGAAATATAATGAATGCTGGTATATAATATTCATTATTATTATGGCATTCGTAACAATAAAAATAACCATCATAATAACATTTTCTGACTTTGCCAAACACTAGAGAGAAAGGAAAAAAAGGTATATATTTAGTTTTTTTCATAAAAAAAGATTTTATTTATATATTAATACAAATAAGAAATTCATAACAGATTAATTATTAAATTTATTAATAATTATCATCAAAATTATTACGGAAACTAATATTAGCAATTATTCTAATAACACAAAGATCTGTAACAATTTAGAACATAGAAGAATACATAAGAAGAGATGGTGAAAAAACTATTAAATTTGTTACCAAATAGTTAATTTCTAATTTTCCTGCACATTTTAATACAAATAACATATCAATCCTAAGTTATAAAACATATTAGTAACTGATATATTAATATCTGCACAATGTGTATTGATTTATTTTGTATTTGCAATCAAATACATAATACTATATTAATAATTTTAAATACTTTTTTTTTTTTAATTTCCAATGGTTATAAATATCAAATAACATTATTTTGTATTATCCTTTCTATCAAAAAAAAATTTTGTTGCTAACATATGGAGCTATAAGTTTGAACTAAATGTGAACTTCAAATTATTATATAGTAAATAATAAGTATACTCCATTTGATTGATTGAAAATCAAGTGAATGTGACTTATAGACTCTTTACTTTTGTAATATGTGCAACACCTAATGAATATAAATAACTACAATGCATCCAAATACAAAATAACACAATAAATATTAATTCATTAATATGCAAGTTACATATACACCAATTATAAAAATATAAAAAAATCTGTTCCTAATATCGCATTTTTACACACATATTCTTGAGGCTAAAGCCTTAGTAAATATTACTTACGTAATCAATGTGTGTTTAAATAAATTTATAATTACAAATTAAATAAATACTAAATTATTTACTGACATCCATATTTACTTCTATTAATCATTTACTATTATCACATCTCTTGATATCTTTTAGTCTATTGTACAGGACAAAACATGTTATACAGCTAACATGAGCTGGAACTCAAAAATGTACTTCAAACCCAGTTAAGCCTGTGATTTAGATCAGGGACCAACCTGGATTCGAACCCACTCCATGAGCCCCAGATCAAAACCTAATGAACAACATATAATGATGGTACACGAGAATATGCGCCACGAACTAGCTCAATGGATATGACTACTAATGAGATCACTTATCTGACTCTAAATAATGCACGATAGAACTATTACGGATCTCTGAATAAATAAATATATATATATTTGGGTTGTCAAAACAATAGTAAACATTAATACTTAATCTAATTAATAAATAATGATAAGTCAGACACCAAATATAATATATAATATAAGCAACGATTATATAAATGATGATGATGATTGCATAACTTATCTCTAGTCTAAAGCACGACTAATTGCAGGTTTTATATATATGCCAATAATTAATACCTAAATACCTAAGGTATTGATAGATGTATGTGTAATCTATACTCCGACAAACAGAAACATGTGATTACAATATGTATAGTATAGATGCCAACTGAATTATATATGTTAACTATTAATTTGATGTTTGTCTAGAAAGAAAATACGCTTCTAATTTATATAAAGAAAAACAAAGAAGGCAAGATTTATCTCCCACTCCTCTAAAAATCGGTTTATGAACAACATGAGAAATACAAAAATATGATTTCAATTAAGCACTCGGAAAGTATGATTATTTAAACTTGCATAGAAATGTAAAATAAGTTGATTTTAAAAAGAATCACTTCATCACGAATTACAAACAAAATAAAAGTGGGCCATTATTTGAATTCATCAATGAGAACGGTACTGGCACAATATGAGCATTGGAATGAAGATGAGGTGAATGGTTTTGTCGACCAATTCAAGAAGACTGATGGCTACTTGTTTCAACAAGTACATTTGCCATGCGAATAATTGTGGAACACGGGGAAAGCCAGGCAGGGACTTAGCCACAAACCTTTGGTGTTCCAAACAAGCGACGAACAACGAGAAAATAACATTTGTTTTATATTTTATCAATTAAAATAATGCTACAGGAGTGAGAAAATCTAAAGAATCAAGAAGATAGCTCGTGCCAGCAATGTTAAGAATGGAAATAATATAATCATCATAATATTAAATTTACAGCCCAAATTATATATAATATAAATGCTTGACATGATGACTTCGTCAATAATATTAACATCAAACTAAAGATAGGCAAATGCCTAAACCCATTTACATAATAGTACCCCCTTATTTCATGCTCCCCCAAACACAAACGCTAACAGACTATACTTAACTCAAAAGATATATTTTTTCTCTCTCACAAAACTTCGTCAAATCTTTAATGACTAAATTTACACATGTGCAGTAATCTTTTAGAAATTAAATAAACTTAATCAAGAGCATAGTAGCTAGAAGTTAAGCTAATAAAATTTATATCAGCTCTTGGTAAAATTATATCAAATAATTATATAAATCTTTCAACCCGATAATTAATAGAACTATTATTAATTTAGTTCTTATAGGCAAGAAATAAGCTATAAAACTTTATACAGTAAATATTTTCTTATGATAAATTTATACAGAAACATTATCGAGTTGAAAGTATTATTGGCATATTATATCGCAAATAAATGATATTAATAATCATTAAAACAAATACAATTAAGAGTTAATCAAAATAAACTGCCATGAAAAGAAAAAGAAAATTATTAAAGTATTAATTTAGAACTAGAGATGTAACAACATAGAGAATTACTGTGTAACAATTTTAAGCATAACTAAATGAATAGACAAGATTTAAGGCAGTGATTACCTTTAACATAATTAGCGAGATAGTTCATGAATAGATTGGAAAGTTGCGGTTTAATCAAAATAAATTATTACCAGTCCTTCATGATTTTCTTGTTGATTTTAGGAGCACAGAGTCTGGTTAGGTTTAGAAGAAAACGTAGGTTCGCACTTAACTCAAATAAAATTCATTTTGTAGATTAGGCAGCTTACGATTTGGTATTTGAGAGTCCTATTTTAGCAGCAATATTTGAAGATTTGTTGGGAAACTTTGGGATCCAGCAATCAGATCCTCGAAGTTAGCTGCACGCCATACTGCAAATGTGATGAGGATTCAATATTGAAATGGACATACTTTCTTGTGGCAACTCTTCTTAAAAATTGAAAGTAATGGCTCCTCAATGGCAATAATTTTTCAGGGTATTATATGCTCCTCTTTGTGCTTTTCCCACCAATTCTGATCTCTATGCCTTACAGCTAAAGCTTTTGTCTTATTTCTAAAAGGAATTTCTCAAATTAAAGATCGATCCATTACTTCGATAAGACCTTCAAATCCATTATTTTGAATTCATTTTCTACTTAGAAAATAAATTTGTAAAATCTAAACAAATGATTTTAAATTAGAACCGCTCTTAAATTAAACTTGTCATTTTGAATTAATTAATGAAAGGTTCCCCATTGTCTTTGAAAAAGGACAATTTAAAGCTTATCGAAGAAATGTGACTTTTGATCATAAAAATTTTACAAAATTGCAAAAATATAAAATAAAACATTCCAGTGTAATGAAATCTTATACTAACGCATATTTAACCATTTATAAGCAATACGCCTGATCAAATACTAAATATTCTTTAAAGAGCATTATTTATTAATATTTTACTATAATATAATTGGTAGTATAAATAGAATTAAAGACAATATAATTAGTTTTAATAAATATTTCAATAATAGAGTAGTTTTTAACCAAGATCAGATGTATATGGAAAGAGTATAAAATCTCATTACAGAATCTGGAAATGTTTACGATTAGTAATAGGGTTTAAATTAGGTAAATGGGTGGAATATCATGAAGCTCGGATCGAACTTAGATCTGACTGCTTCACTATAATGTACTAATATTTATGAGCAATCTTATTATTTTGCAAGATATATAGGTAAAACAATTTCTATATTCATAAAATAAATTTCAAACATGAATAAAATCTTCCTTGGTTCATTTTTCATTTATTTATTTATACGTCATAGGGAAGAATCAAATGTTTAACAATAAACGTTGTAGTTTCAATAAAAATAGAAAAAGATTAAATTCAACATTACTCATAAAATAAAATATACTTGACCTACTTATACCAAATCAATTTCTCATAATTTGTAATCTTTGAAAAATTACATCAAATTTAAATGATAAACAGAGCAAAACTCTCCATACAGTACTGCCACCTGTGCTAAACAGAGTAATCAATGGATGCCAGAAGGCTTGTGCATAAAATCCCTATCTAATGCCTACTCATCCAATATCCCCAGACTAGTTTCTGGCTTGTGGCCTTCGTCAGTGAGGAGCTTTGGATCTGAGAGCACTGCATCTAGATCTTAGGATCTAATGCAACCCTCTAGCAACCACCTTTTATCTCTACTTAACTACAAAACTATGAGAATGAAATTGAAAACACAAAAAATATTTTCAATCTAAGCTCAATAGCTTATATAGTCATGTGGGTCTGAACTCAATTCAGCACCCATACATTTTGGTGTCTTTGGCTCTTTTACAACCATAGCCACCACTATCCTATTAGGCAGGATTGGTGTTAAACCATTAAACATCACATGATCACATTTCCTATACTAGCACATTAATTGTTGATAAACAGAGCAAAACTCTCCATACAGTATTGCCACCTGTGCTAAACAGAGTAATCAATGGATGCCAGAAGGCTTGTGCATAAAATCCCTATCTAATGCCTACTCATCCAATATCCCCAGACTAGTTTCTGGCTTGTGGCCTTCGTCAGTGAGGAGCTTTGGATCTGAGAGCACTGCATTAGATAGTAGGCATTAGATAGGGATTTTATGCACAAGCCTTCTGGCATCCATTGATTACTCTGTTTAGCACAGGTGGCAATACTGTATGGAGAGTTTTGCTCTGTTTATCAACAATTAATGTGCTAGTATAGGAAATGTGATCATGTGATGCTTAATGGTTTAACACCAATCCTGCCTAATAGGATAGTGGTGGCTATGGTTGTAAAAGAGCAAAAGACACCAAAATGTATGGGTGCTGAACTGAGTTCAGACCCATATGACTATATAAGCTATTGAGCTTAGATTGAAAATATTTTTTGTGTTTTCAATTTCATTCTCATAGTTTTGTAGTTAAGTAGTGATAAAAGGGGGTTGATAGAGGGTTGCATTAGATCCTAAGATCTAGATGCAGTGCTCTCAAATCCAAAGCTCCTCACTGACGAAGGCCACAAGCCAGAAACTAGTCTGGGGATATTGGATGAGTAGGCATTAGATAGGGATTTTAGGCACAAGCCTTCTGGCATCCATTGATTATTCTGTTTAGCACAGGTGGCAATACTGTATGGAGAGTTTTGCTCTGTTTATCAACAATTAATGTGCTAGTATAGGGAATGTGATCATGTGATGCTTAATGGTTTAATCAAATTTAAATGATTAATACAAAATTAAATTCTGTTAATACTCTTTTCTTTGATTCAATAAATAAGTTTATTCATACAATATATCTTATAAATAATATAACAAAAAATAATACTTCTGTTGGATATAAAAATAATGCTATACAATCTAAAAATTCTTACAATTAATAATTTTTCATAAAACTTCTTTTCATTTTTGGAATAATTATTATTTCTATTTTTATATCATTAAAAATATTAAATGTTAAAAACAATATTTAAATACTTAAAAACAAACTTACTGATACCAATAGGTTTTGCACATCCATGACATTGGTAGCGTTGAGTTTCCAAATCATTTTCAGGACAAAGCTCTCCAATAATAGAAATCAACTCTTGAACATGCTAAAAGTATAAATATATATAAACAGAAGTCAACTATAGAAAGAATTACATTACTTTCATTTCTGGTGCAACTATCAGTTTTTTTTATTTAAACTTTTTATGCTTGGTAGTAAAAACTAAGTTATGTATTTACTCGGCTGTAATTTTTTAATATTCTGGCAATTTTTTCAACCAAATATTTTTGTATATTAAAATACCAAAAGTTTTTTAATGGATGTTTTATTACTATTTTCCATTATCATGTGTTATATTTTATTAATGTTGAATTTGTTATAATTAGAATTGCTTAGTAATTAACTAAATAAAAAAAATTATTAAAAATATGTGCAACAATTTGATCATTTTATTATTCTCTTATTCATCTTCCAACATCATATTATATCACTTATTCTATTCCTTGACAAACATTTGTATTTGATATTTATTAAATGATAAGATGAAATATGTTTTAAACCATAAAGTGTTTATCATAGCTTTTTTAGCCATATAATGATCATAATCAATTGGTGATTTTATTATTTAAATAATATAATAACTTTCCTATAAAAGACATGATATGAATTCTGGTACAAGTTTAAAATCATTAATAATTTAAATATGTCATCTATTTCTGGATCTTGCTTATTAGATATCACTTTCAAATTCCCCTTAGCTATCCAATCTATTTCATACAACTGACACTCATGACCACACATGAAAAAGATAAGTGATCTTCAATATATGTAATTCATGCTAAACTAGCACTCGTCCAGTTGGTCCAGATCATCATCTTCCACACACATCTATAATTAGTGCTTAGTTTATATTAAGATAACAAATCTTCAAACTTTAATAAACAGACTTCAATCTACTACATCCTCCAACTCTTCAGCCATCCACAGTATTGAAAATATGATGATGGAGCGCCCAAATCCTTTCATGATGTCATATTATTGTCATGCTCATGTTGACTTTAAGTCATTCTGACTTCATGAGCAGGATCTTGTCCATTTAAATACACAGAAGAGGGGTGGGAAAATACAGGCGGAATCTGTAATATTTAAATACAGGTATACTTTATACTATAGATTCAGTCTGTTTCCTGCCCATCTCTCTTCTGTGTATTTAAATGGACAAGGTCCTGCTCATGAAGTCAGAATGACTTAAAGTCAACATGGACATGACAATAATATTGACATCATGAAAGGATATGGGCACTCTATTATCAGATTTTTAATGGTATTGATGGCTGAAGAGTTGGGTGGAGTAGATTAAAGCATGTTCATTAAAGTTAGAAGATTTGTTATTTTAATATTAACCAAGCACTGATAATATATATGTGCGGGAGATGATGATCTGGACCAACTGATGAATGCTGGTTCAGCATGAAATACGTATATTGGAGATCATTTATCTTTTTTACATGTGTGGGATCATGCGTACTGTTGTATGAGATAGTTGGATAGCTGAGGGGAACTTCAAAGTCTGGGTTCAAATCCTCTATAATTACATCTAAGTTCCAGGAATATAAAGTATACATATATTTAAATATTATATATATATCAAAGATTAGTATGCTCAATCATAACATGATTAGAAAAGAAAAAAAAAACACAGGAAAAAATTAAGCAAAGATTAATCTTCACGAGAGCATAGTTTATAAGAAAATATAACTAGGCATCAATAAATAAGAATAATCAAAAATTTTAAATGAGTGTAGCAATTGCTCAAAAATATAATAAAATAAACAAATGGTTTATAAAAGCACTGTTCACTATAAAAGTCTATATGAACCAAATGATGATTTAAAATACAGTGCTTATTAATAAATTGCAAAACTTTTCTTTCTGGTAGAATATCCAGATAGCAAAAAAACACTTTTTCTTCAATCAAACATTGATTAATATAATATTGGAAGGATTGGAGTAATACAAATAAATGCATAATTACATAAAGAAACTACAAGTTTGCTATTAATTGCATAATTGTGTGTAACCATAAGAGTAAAGTTTGGCTATCTTAATATATTTGGAAATCAAAAATGTGAATTATACTTTCAATGAAAAAAAACCTCTAAGATGTAGATAAATTATTACAGTTGACACATCTCTGAATAAAAACTAAACAAACATTATTCCATAATTATTTTTTTCATAAATTTTCATCCTTGGTCTGTAAACTCTTAGGCATTTCTTGGTCCCACTTTGTTGATGATTGCCAACACCTTTTTTTTCCTATTGTAATTTCTTCTGATATTTAGGAAGGAAATAATTTCTATTCTAAAATGATCCCAAAATTTAGAAAGCTGCTGACCAAAATCAGAATTAAAAAACATTTCTTTAGTCATAAAAACATCTATCTAATCAACTCATACAGTCAGGTACTTAGTACTGAAATCTATTGAAGATCTCTAATAAGAATACATAGATTTAGCAGAAACTATGTAATTCATTCTTTGTATTTGACCATTGAAATCTATCGACGACTTCTAATAAGAATCCATAAACTTAATAATAACAAACTATGATACATTCTTTACATTTGGCTCCATCCACATAGATCAATGACTGTCAAGTTCCTTTTATAAAACATATAGGCACAATGACTACTGATTATCTTGAATCTGATGAGTGATCTCTAATAACAACTTGGAAAAACAAGTCTAGTAGATTTATTATTGGATTTGGAAAATGAAATTTGATTAGAATGTCAAAAAAAAATCCATATTGTTTATGCCATAATTCTTTGGATGTTTGAAAAGATAACTAACTATATATTGAGTTAGTAGTCTTATTTACTTAACAAGTTTTTATATATTTTCTATAAAGCAACTTTGCTTCTGACATTTGATGGAGAAATATGTGAAAGAAACAGCCAATGCAAGAGACAGATTTGAGTGGATTATAATATTGTCACAGTAATATTTGAAGCACTTTTTCTCCAAAAGTTAGGTACAGTAATCATTAGTAAAATATGATAGTGTTAAGGAAATTATTTATAGAGGTTTTTTCTTTTATATGTCAAAGCATTGACCGGGAAGCGAACCCAGGCCAGCTGCTTAGAAGCCTATGCTAACCGCTAGGCCACCAACGCTTGAGTATTTGCAACATAATCTCAAGTTATATCAATTTATTTTCCAAAAAGGATATTCGTAAAAATTATTTTAGATTGAACTTTACATAGATAAGGAAAATACGTAGGCTATAATCCAAGATTATTCCTAACTAGTACATGGTGAAATTATATTTCAGTATACTGTTGTAAAAGATTATTTTTAATTACAAAATGTTTCCCTGAAGTTTAGATAAAAAGTTGAGCAAATTGTCTTTGTTGGATTAGAAATAAGAATCCAGTCTTTGGAAAAAAATCTACTATTTTTCATATTCTTATTAGACCATTTTCTATTTCTGGAAAATATATTTTTTACAAAATCAAAACAATGTTATCAGCACTGATGAATTTCCTGTACTCTGTTTCTAGAAATTTACTGATGAATATATTAAATAAATTAGGTGAAAGAATGGCCCCGAATTTTGTAAAAATGTTTATCTATTGTGGTTACGTTTCGATATAACTTGAATCTTTCTATTGGAGAGCATTTTGTCAATTAAATTAATAGTATTCCTTTATTTACAAATTATTAGAAACTTAAAAAAAAACTATTTTACTGAACAGAACCACAGGCTGAAGTTAAATCAATAAAATAAGACCATCTTTTAATTTATTCTAAAAGATCTTTTTAATTTCATTAAAAAAATATTAGAAAGTAGTAGACATTAATCTTTAAAATTTGGTTTCTTCAGTGATATTTGAGATCATTCTACAAATTGATCAGAAAAAAAAAAACCCAAACTTCACTAAACCAAGATATGCTACTTAGCTCAAGGAGTATATGCACTTCACAAAAAAAAAAAAAAAATCAATTTCTGTCATAAAAAGTTATCTGCTTTTAAGAGGTGAAAAAAAAAATGTCTCCAATGAAAGCACAGCTCATTTTAGAGAAAGCAAACGAGACCTCCTTTTTGAGATATCAATTAATTGTTTAACCTGTCATTTAAATTTCTGAATATTTTTTAAGGTGATGTGATTGTCTTTGCAAATAATATTTCAGAAAATGTTATAAAATCTATCAGATAAAAAAAAAAAAAATAGGAATAAAGATAAATGTTAAAAAGCTATGGCAATGTTCAATGGCTTTTACAAAATATGAAAATGGAGAAGAAAAAAAAAGATTTACAGTTGTTTAAGTTTGAAAACTTTTGACATTCTTATTTTTAGAATCAACAGTAAACTAACATTCACTAACATACAGAGATTTCAGCTTAACATTAGTATTAAAAAAAAAAAAGTATCCTTACCTAGTTTTTTGATTCTTACACTTTAAAAGATCTTATTAACTTCATTATTTTCTATAAGTTCCAGTAATTTTGTGCCCACAAAGAATATTAAATTATCTCATTTTTAAAATTATTGATTCAAAATACTGATAGTTATATTGTCTACGATAGACAAATAATTTATTGCACAAAAACAAAATATATATATATTATCTTTATGCTTGATAGCTAAATTTTACATTTACAAACTGGATTACAATTAAATGTATGTTTTAATTTAAAGGAAAAACAAAAAACAAATCATTTAAATGCCCTTTATTATTTAATAATAATAATAAAATAATTTTTAATAGAATGAACAAAAAGCATTTTAAAAATTAAAATAATCATTAAAAAATCAATTTAAAATTATTGCCAATATGAAACATTTTAAAATGAGACCAGTGTATTGATAATATATACATAATATTAAATAGTAATATTAATAATTATATAGTCATGCGATGAAAAATTAATGTAATGTTTGAACACTTAGTGATAGAAAAACTGTAACAAGTCCATTTAATTGATTAAACTGAGATTCTTTTTCTCAGTTGGGGATCTAGAAAATTTTTAGTTTTTGAATCTGCCATTGCCACCAATACATCAATACTTTACTCAAAATATTATAATTTATTGATAGTAAATATTATGTCATTTAATAATTAATTATCAAAAACACTTACCATACATATATATATAAATAAAATATCCGTTAATTAAAAACAATATTGTAATTATAATTGAAATAATATTTTTAACGGTTTACAAACAATTACAAACAATCTTTAAATCCGCAGAAGTACTTTCGGTTACTTTCTAACCTGCCTCAAAATGGCAGTTGAGGCAGGTTAGAAAGTAACCGAAAGTACTTCTGCGGATTTAAAGATTGTTTGTAATTGTTTGTAACCGTTAAAAATATTATTTCAATTATAATTATATATATATGTATAAAACAATAATTATAAAAAAAAATCTCAAATGCATAAATATATTGGTTACAAATGAGAACAAATATAAATATCTGAAAGATGGGTGGAGTAGGGAAATAATTCTTTCTCACATTTTTGATGTTTTTATTAAATTTAAATTTAAGTATTACAAAAATTCATCAATTCACCCTCTCCCCTTTACAATAAACTATTACTATTTAATAATATTTCGGTTATTAATGTACTAAAAATTTTTTTATTAATTCTTACCTCTTCATCAGTATCAAACAATGTTCTTTTAGAAATAATTTCAAAATCAGATTCATCAGAAATAGGATCTTCAGCTTCATCTGTGCTCTACCCAATACAAATATATTGTAAATGTAAGATATTATTTAGTTAATAAACACTTTTATATTGTGAGAGTATAAATTATATACCAGTTTTAAATAAGTTTTAGTACAACTTTGTGGTACCAAAGTAAATTTATTTAATATCTATAACAAAATAGGAAAAAAATAATGAGTAGAAAGCAATTAGAAATTTAAGTAGAAATCTCTAATCCATTAATAAGCTTCTGTGTGTGTGTGTGTGTCAATTTCTACACACACTCAGTAGATACTCTATTGCAGTGCATTTTAATTGAAGAAAGTTGTCAACCCACCCATTCAGGCATAACTGCTATAGGAACCAGAGTCAGCTTGAAAAAAAAAAGGGCCCGGAGCAATGTATTAATGCTAAGGGGGAGAGGTGTCTTTTACTTATGATAAAAATACTTTAACATATTTTAATAAAATTTATCTTATTTGCAAATACTGTATAGATATATTGCTTTATAATTACTATAAACCAAATCAAGAATGAATCTCTTCATTACATTTTTTATTTTCAATGAAAAAAAAAAACCATTCAAGAAAATATTTTTTTTTTGCATTATGTGTATTTTATTTTGTTTATTGAAAATAAATTTTCCCAAATTAATATTTATAATATATAAATAATTATTTATAAATTATAAATATGGCTTTGTGCAATTTTATTGAATGAATATTTGAAAAAAACAAAACAACAATCTATTAAGAACAGTGTCATAATTTATTCTATTTTGTGAATTCTGATTCAAAAGATAAAAATGCTAGTTAAAAATATTATTCTCGATCTATGCTGATTTCACACTAACATGACAAGAACCGTGTAAAATACTTAAAACATATACATTATAGGTAGTTAAAAAAATCTTCATCATTGCACATCCAGTGCTTCTACAGTTGTATTACTCAGATGTGATAGAACCTTCAAATTACAGTATTTTGGCAGAGAAAAAAAAGAAAATGTAATTACGTTTAGCATATAATAAAACGTTTTATTTTTTGATTTTTGCTGAAATCATAAATCATGCAGGCATAGGGCCTTGAAAAATATGGGGCCTAGTGCTCTTGGGTAAGCTCTGCAAGGAATAGAAATCGATTATGAACTATATAACCATTATGCAATCAATTTCTACTGTAATGTGCTAATCACACACATTTATTATCCTTCCTCACAGTTCATTATAATTCATTTCACCTTCATTGCACACACATAGCACCTTCATAAATCCTAGCAGGAATTTTTTATATATAAATTCAATTATGCCTAATCACCATTTGCATAAAGGATATGATTGGCATATGCAAATTTTCTAGAGTTGCTTAATAATAGAGATAATTTATTCACATACTATCTGCACATATTTATAAATTAAAATAATAAACTTTATTTACATTCATGTATAATTATTATACATGTGCTACAGTACACTCCTCACCCCTATTCTAAAAATAATGCTCTTATTCACACATGTAATCCTCTGATTTTACAGGTTTTCTGTGTATATGAGCTCCTCTAGAGAAAGCTTGCTTACTCTTCTTGTGAAGTTATAATCCTTTCTTCTTGTAGGAACTCACTTGATGTTGCACAATCTTCAACTGGTTCAATAATTTGATCGCTGTTTGAATCATTTGTTACAGCTTGATCTATATCCACAGTTTGATCTTCTTTCTTAATAAAATTTTCGTCATCATCAGCTGACTTAAAATTAATACTATCTACATCTAACGAGTCAGTTTCGAGATACCTTAAGTGGTTTATATGCCTCTTAAATATTATTCCATTATCCACTTGTGTCAATCTAATTTGATAAGATTTTCAATATTACTCTTTCATTTATTTTTTTAAAATATCGCATATTCAAATACTTTCTCCAATCTTAAAATTTTCATAATCTATGAAACCTTTTAAATTTTCATTTGTAATTGACAATAATTTAGGAAGATGGGTATGGAATTTTCTGCACATTAATAATTTGGCTGTTGTCTTATTAATAGTTGTATAAAGAGTAAAGTGATGGAAAGACATTGCATCATTATAATAATGCTTCCGTAATATCCTTGTGGCAGTTTTTTTTAACATAGATTTTAATTGTTGAATGCCTTCTCTGTGAGACTATTAGACTCTGGATAATATGGCAGGGTATGTGGCATATTCCCATATCCATTAGATACTCCTTAAATTGTGAGATATAAAGCCAATTCTGTTCTTTGTAACAATAGTCTAGGGATAACCATGATTTACAAAGATCTTTTTCAGCACATTAATGGTATTCTAAGCACTATTGATTTTAACAATTTTAGATTATGATCACTGTGAATATGAGTCTATAACAATTAAAAATATATAATCATTCATTGGTCCAGCATAGTCCATATGTAGACATTTCCATGGATGAATTGATTTAGGCCAAGATTCCAGCTTTTTTGGCAGCAGTTTAGTGGTTGATTAAACTATATACACTTCTTCACCATTTATTCTATTACTTAGCTCAGCTTTGTCCACCAGACATATCCTCTGGGCAAAGCTTTCATGCAAAAAACTCCTGGATGAACTTACTGAATTAAGTTGAGCACATGCTTTGATATAAATAAGTCTTTAGCTTTCTGAAAGGCAATATGCTGTTCTTTGAACAAGGTCCAATGCTGTCACTTTTTTAATCATTTATATAAAGATGATAATACATGAGATTTTCATTTAAGAAAGCTTTCAAAGGAGTTCAATAGAGCAATGAACCAGATTCTTCCTAATAATGGACTAAAATCTTTATTGTAGATAGATATACAGTGGTAAAAATTTAACCTTAGAATTTAATTTCACAGATACAATCACTTTTTCATAAATATCTTATTTTCATTTAAGTCAGTAGAAACGGCATTAATTTTCAAGAGTAATGTTTTCTTTTTAGGTATATTACTAATTTTCATCCAATCATTATAAAATAATAACAAAAGATGTGCTCCCCTGTCTACTTCCAGGAATGGTGATTTTCTATTCAAATATATTCATGTCCATTAGAATATAGTCATTATTAGCTGTAATGAGCACAGACGTTCGTTACATTGTTTTTTTATTTATTTATTAAACATGAAAGTAAATTAAAAAGTTCGCATTTAAAAATTTTCTTTAAGAATTAAAAATTGAAATTAAATATCATCTTAAACTCTTATATATTAAATCGCACAGATAATGAAAAATTATTAAAATAAAACTTTATTAAAGAAAAAGTATTTTAAAACTAAATTTTAAAAAGATTTGGAAATAAAATTATATCTTTAAATTTATCTTTAAATATATCTTTGATTTGGAAAACAGGTTAATTAATCAGAAATGGAAATGATAAATTTAATTAGTCAAATGTAAACCAGCCTTGGGCATTTAAATGTAAAAACATCGGTCAGATAGGAAAACAATAGAAACAAATAGCCAATGAAAGAAATCCATCGGGAAATCGGACCTCAGCGAAAGGATCATCACATCGATGACATAATGCCAAGTCAATCCTTCGAATACGTATAAAAGGAAAATTTGGAAATTATTAATCAGTGAGTTATTATGATTATTACGATGTGACAGATAGATGTTAGTGCGGAGGTGCGGGAGAAGAGATTGAAGGACGCACGTTCAATCCCTTCAGTTGTTATAAAATGGAAAAATGAAACATCGCTTTTCTTATATTCAGAGGACCACAGGATCATCGGGAAATTTAACGCTGGATTTCAAACGGCAAGCAACTGTAAAAGATGAACATTTCTAAAACCGTAAGAACTTTCTAAGATATAACGAACAATATTAATTTGAAAACACTAAGAACTTTAAATTTTAAACTTTCCTAGTATTTAATTGTTACAAATAGAATCCTATCTGACCAAACTAAATTCTTTATTAATAGTGTTATTTGATGTATTTTTTTTCTTATTTATGTAAAATCATTTCCATTTATTTATTTTTTATTCTTTAAGTTTTTATCATGATTTTTTTTGTTTTTCGTTAAATTAATTATATAAATGTTAAACTTAAGTCGGGCGTGAATGGCTGTATAGATTTGTAAAGTTATATTAGGGGAGGGTAATCTTAGGTTATTTGTGTCGTTGTTAGATTGGGTCAATGGATTGGATATATTGATGTAGTTAGTAGATGTAGTCGGAGATTCGCTACTGGCAGAATCGCTTCATACGCCGCACTCTCCCGTTTTGCCTATGGAAGGAATTATAAGACGCAGAGCGCAGTTCCTTTCTATGGAGTTTTTTTTTTTATTGTTCTTCTCGTTAGATAGAAGTAATATTCCTGTCTAATGAGAGTCAATATCTTCTCTTAACCTTTTTGGTGCTGCCGTATTCCGTATTACATTGAATACATCGATGTATCAGATGGATTGATGCCAGTTTGACTGCGAATTTTAGCCTAAGGTTAAATAGGGACAGAATATTTTATTTTCAAATGCAAATCTATGTGGTCTATTCATACTTGACCCTAAATAAAAATGCATTAAATTTAAGTTGTTTATAGACGCTTGCATGGATTGGTTATCGGTTAAGTATGTTTTGGGTTTTCATATTTGATCAAAATATATAGACATTCGATAAATAATGATACCTTACGGTGAGTATCTAAAATGTATTTATTCGGATGTCTTTTAAGTTATTGGTGACAATGCAAGTATCTTATGGTGAATACTATTGGGTTACGTATAAAGTTCCCTCCGCAATTGTCAGTAATCAATAATTTTGTATTTTGATCGTTTATGTTTACTTTGAAATGTTTTTGACCGTGAAATCTATGTAACCGATCTATATTCAACATTATAAACAAGCTTTCATAAATTTATCTGTGCGAACTTAATTAAAATGTAAAATTAGAATATAATAGTAATTAAATGTAAATTAAAGTCAAAAATCAAAGTTAAAAATAATGTTAAATGTTAAAATGTAAAACTAATACTAAAATAATTTTAAATCTTATATATATGTGCATAAATAAATGTTTGTATGCTAATTACTGGCAGTGGCTTATTTTATTTATTTTTTAATGTTGAAATCTAATTAGATAAGATATGATATTATTAAATCTCTGCTACTCCCTGAGCTAGTGACATGGGCTAACGACCGGAACCAAAATATTTAAAAAAAAATTTTTTTTTTTGACTTACGTATCTGCCTACTTTATAAATTTTTCTAGGTTCAAATGCCTAGATGGCGCCCCATAGTGCAGATTACGTTAAGTCGCTTTCTCCGGATCGTTACATAGCATTGTTTAATTTCTTTATAATATTTTTACTTGTTTCTCTCCCACCACAGATTTATACTCCGGCATTAATTTTATTTTAACATGTGGCAGACAGCAGCTAAAGTTCTACAAATATTGCATTTTTCATTCGAAAGATGCAGTTTCTTTTAAGTGTCATTTTCTCCACAGCAATAATATATCAAAATATTTTTTGTATTGTTGCAGTTCTATCTATCCATATCTGTTTTCTTTACTATAATTGGGTAATTATCCATTTGTTTCAAGAATAGAAATTCAGCAGTGTTATCTTCAGAAGTGTTATTTAATATAGTTTCTTGTGTGATGCATTTTTCTATTGCACATTTATAATTATCTGGTTCACTTAATAATACTTTTCAAAAGTTATCATCTATCTTTCCATATAATAGTTGCTCTAATAAACTATCATTTAGCTCTAGGCCATATTCACAATCCTTTGCTAATATTCTCAATGCTATATCATAGTCCTGATATTTTTCATAAGATAGTTACTTTCTATTCCTTAATCTCAATCATTGCCACCCATTAAGTTATCGCAGGTGTAAAATAAACATTTACTTTTCCTTTTAATTCATGATATGAAACTTCTTCAGGAGTCCTTGGGTCGCAGAGTTAATTTGCTCATTTCAATACAACTTTCCCTGCAAATTACATAAGTGTAGACACTTATTTTATCAACCTCAATTTTATTTATGAGCATATATCTTTCACTATGTCCACATAACTTTTCCAAGATGCAACATTATTCAATCAAATTCACAAATGTTGTTACTTAATGACACCATTTTTTTTCGTTTTAACAATTTGCATAGAGATTTATATTAATTACAGTATTTTGCTATAATTTTACACAGACTCTAATAACTGTTAATTTGCATCATTCTGCTATTATTTGCACAAGTTCTTCGTAAGCTGTTGACTGCATACATTTTGCTATATCCTGAAGTTATAAACTGAATACCAGTGAGGCGCCATTGCAAACTTTTCAATAAATTTAAATACAACTTTACAGTAACAAAATAAATGTATTCAATATCAATAACAAAATAGAAAAAGAATAATGAGTAGACCATAATTAGAAAATTCATTAGAAATGATTTCTCTACAGTCTATTATTAAGTGTCAGTAGATGTGGGTCAATTTCTCCACATGTTCAGTAGATAAATATAAATTATTGCAGTGTGTTTAATTGAATAAAGTTCTTTATGCATCCATTCAGATACAACTGCAATATATATATATATATATTAGGAATAGAAATCAATTATAAACTATATCACCATTATGCAATCAGCTTTTACTGTAACATGGGAATCATACTCACATTTATTATATTTCTTCATAATTATAGTCCTTTTATAGCCATTGCATACACATAGCACCTTATAAATCCTAACAAAACTTTTTTTTATACAAGAATCCAACTATGCATAATTGTTCCTCATTTGCATAACTGATATGACTAACATATACAGATTTTCTAAAATAGCTTAATAATAATAATAATAAGAATAAGAAGAAGAATAAGAAGAATAAGAATAAGAATAAGAAGAATAAGAAGAAGAAGAATAAGAATAAGAAGAAGAAGAAAAGAAGAATAAGAATAAGAATAAGAAGAAGAAGAAGAAGAAGAAGAAGAATAAGAAGAAGAATAAGAAGAAGAAGAAGAATAAGAATAAGAAGAATAAGAAGAATAAGAAGAAAAAGAAGAAGAAGAAGAATAAGAATAAGAAGAATAAGAAGAATAAGAAGAAAAAGAAGAAGAATAAGAAGAAGAAGAAGAATAAGAATAAGAAGAATAAGAAGAAGAAGAAGAAGAAGAATAAGAAGAATAAGAAGAAGAAGAAGAAGAATAAGAAGAAGAAGAAGAAGAAGAAGAAGAATAAGAATAAGAATAAGAAGAATAAGAATAAGAAGAATAAGAATAAGAAGAAGAATAAGAAGAAGAAGAAGAAGAAGAAGAATAAGAAGAAGAAGAATAAGAATAAGAAGAATAAGAATAAGAATAAGAAGAAGAAGAAGAAGAAGAAGATAATTTATTCATGTACTGTCTGCATGTATTTATATACATAGTAAAATAATAATTTTTATTTACAGTTATGTATATAAATTATACATGCAATGACAATCCAGTTACTGTCATTATATATATATATATAAAAAGGAATTGAATTCTACCATTACTTATATAAAATATGTAAGAGAATATAAAATTCAGTTTGAATATTAAGAAACTAGTAAATCATATCAACTATTGATGACAACGAGAATAGCATTTCTTAAAAATTTTTACCATATATTTGATTTTCAGACTGGTCAAAGATATATTTGTTATTGTAATTATGGAGTCTATTAATCTCTTCCTTTTTTTAAATCTTTAGTTAGATTATTTTATATGAACAAAATGGGACAATTTCTACATGGTTACTTATGCCTCAAGTGAGAATTCATATCTAATCTGATCAAAATATCTATTTGTTCAGTTTTCTTATTGTCCTAATATATTAGTCTCAAAATCTTCGTTATCTTACTAAAGTTCAAAACTATAAACATGCTTACTATTATTATACACCTGGGTCTCTTTTTATGCGGACTTATTTAACACGATTTTGAAGTTACGCGATTCGTGTTTCACCGGAAGTCGATTTCCGATAATGCGCTATTACTTTAAATAATCAATTTCGCGCACTTACGTTATATTGAAAGTAATAGCACATTATTGGAATTCGACTTTCATCTTAGTAATTTCAATATTTTCAGAGCTTTATAATAGTAAGATTTTATGCAATAATGAAATTAAAATCATAATTTCCACATTTTACGTATACACACATTAAATTTTACAAGATTATAATGTAAATTTGTTGAAACTTTGTGCATGTTAATTTTGCATTTTAAATCACATTCTGTTTTTGCTTTTAAAAAAAGAACATAATCAATTATTAATCATTTAGTGTCCACAAGTTTATTTTTAAAAGGTCAGTAATAGCAGTGGGCACAATTAAATTTGACAATTAAAAATTAAAATCTGATTTTTAATTGTAATTAACAATTTAAAAATTACTTACGGAGACTTGAAATTAATGTGAAATTTGATTTTTAAACGAAATTGAAAATTAAAGACAAAAATAAGAATTTAATTTTTAGTTGTTAGTTTCATAAACAATTAATAAAATCATCGTCTCAAAGATTAATTACTAATTACATTGTCACCAGAATGAGTGTGAAGTTGGCGCTAGTTGTTTGCAAACGAACGTGTTTTTCGGCAAATAGCTATAATAATTAAAACGTGTATAAAAAATGTAAATTACTGTACTGTAAATTATGCATAAAAATATATTATTTTGAATAAAATTAAATATTATAGTTAAAAAAAGTTTGTCTTGTATCAATTTTTTTCAAATTTGAAATTTTTTATTAGCTATAATAATTAAAACGTGTATAAAAAATGTAATAAAATTAAATATTATAGTTAAAAAAAGTTTGTCTTGTATCAATTTTTTTCAAATTTGAAATTTTTTATTAGTCATATTTTATTTCCTTATTTTTTTTTTTTTGCGCGAATTTTAAAGTGATTTTATGTTGGTGCTTTGCTTTTATGCGAATTTTGAAAAATCACAGACCGCATTCCCCCCTTTTCAATGTAAGTTACGTCTATTTTTGCGCGATTTCGTTTGCACGTGTTTTCTGAGGAACCTATCTATCGTGTAAAACGAGACCCAGGTGTACTCAGCATCCAACTTTCACATTTATAGAATTGTAGGAAACATCATATCTTGAACAATTTAGGTACTTGATTATTTAAAATAATATGTTCCTATATCCTAAAGTCTTTTCTTAAGTTTCAATGTAACTTTGCTTTTACGCGAATTTTGAAAAATCACAGACCGCACCTCCCCTTTTTCAATGTAAGTTACGTCTATTTTTGCGCAATTTCGTTTGCGCGTGTTTTCTGAGGAACCTATCTATCGTGTAAAACGAGACCCAGGTGTACTCAGCATCCAACTTTCACATTTATAGAATTGTAGGAAACATCATATCTTGAACAATTTAGGTACTTGATTATTTAAAATAATATGTTCCTATATCCTAAAGTCTTTTCTTAAGTTTCAATGTAACTTTGGTTTTACGCGAATTTTGAAAAATCACAGACCGCACCTCCCCTTTTTCAATGTAAGTTACATCTATTTTTGCGCGATTTCATTTGCGCGTGTTTTCTGAGGAACCTATCTATTGCATAAAACGAGACCCAGGTTATATTATTACTTGAATATTTTTCTCGCAATTCATTCTATAACTAGTATTTAAAAAATAAATATATGATCCTAATTTTGTATCTTTTTTTATAACTATTCTATCATGTTCTTTATTCCTTTCAACTACAATCTTTCCAGACTGAACTATATATATCATACTGTAATGATTACAATTAAATTTTATAAACTATCCTTACTTTGTTTTTAATATTATCCATCCTTTTAGCATTACATATCCATTTCTCTAAAAATTTATTATTTTTCCATCTTATTTTAATATCATCAGATAATTTTTCTGTAATCAATCTCTTATATTCATTTACTGAATATGGTATTGAAACCATTTTTTATCTTTATAAGCATGCTTTATATTATCTCTTGTATTATTTGTATATTTATTATTTAAAATTTTCCCAACATCTTTTCTTCTATAACCTATTTCTGAATAATCATTTTCAACTTCTAATTTTTATCTAAATATTTTTTTTAATTTAAAAGGTTTTAAATTAAAAAATAATAGACTAATAATGAATACAGAAGAACATTTCGATTTTAATAAGGCTAAAATGATGAAACAAAGAGAATAAATAACATTTAAAATCTTAAATTTGTTTAAAATAAACTTTCTAAAACATCAATTCTAATATTAAAGTATCAATACTTTTTAAAAAGTCTTCTTAAATTATTTCATTCGGTGAATATTAAGAATAAAGCAAAGTAAAAGAGTTTTTGTTAGTATCAATATTGTTTTTTTGTGTTTTTTTTTTACAGATAAAATAAAATAAAATAGATCTATTAAAAACTTAATAATATTTAAAAAATCTAAAATAAGCAAACATCTTACTTCACTTGTTCTTGGTAAATGCATTGTAGATTCTCTCAATATTTTTTCGATACCTGATATATTAATTGTTCCTGATGGAGTGTAACTTTGCAACAAGGAATTAAAACTTTGGTCTACAAAGAAATGAATAAATAGTATATCTCTTGTATAAAATCCAATATTTATAAAAATATATATTTGTCAAGCTTTACTAATAATTATCTATATTCAGTTTTGCAATTCAACTATTTATTTTTTAAAATTATTATAAAAATAAAAGCATATTCACAAAGGTAAAAGACTACATTTTCATTTAAATATTCATTTATCATCATAATAAAAAGATAATTGAATTAATATTATACATAGATGAATCATTATAATTAATATTTTTTTTCATTCATATTTTCCAACATCATTTCATCTTTTGCATATTTACTATAATAACTATGTGTTAAC
This sequence comes from Epiperipatus broadwayi, assembly GCA_028023455.1. Lineage (NCBI taxonomy): Eukaryota > Metazoa > Onychophora > Udeonychophora > Euonychophora > Peripatidae > Epiperipatus > Epiperipatus broadwayi. The sequence continues at coordinate 2,124,067 of JAQFVV010006205.1, forward strand.
ATTGGAAAACTATTTTATATATATGAATAATAAAACTTAGATAAAAATTTTCTGATAAACTTTGATTTACACGGGAATAAATGTATTATAATTTTTTAAGAAAAAATAAAGGATTTACAAATGCTCAAAAGGAATACACAAAAGATATTGAAGGTATTCTTAGAGAATATATGATAATTTCTTATGTTTATTCTAATAAAAACTTTTAACTTAGTGTTTAAAAGCAGCTTTTAATTTATATAAAAAATATTTCAGTTTTACTTAAAGCTTTGGTAGACTCAATGTCTAAAGATTCTTGGATCAAATCTCAGTTGGAAAAAAATAAATCTGAAATCAAACTGAAGTGTTTATCTAGCTTATGATTATGAATGCTCAAAATATCACTTGACTTTCTCAGCAGCTGATCACACAAATATTGTATTTATTTTTATATTAATAATGTTAAAATTAGAAAAGCCAAGCAGAATATTAGGTTGAGCTATCTTTTATTTAGAACATCATCATCATCATCATCAACCATTATCAATCCACTGCAGGATGAAAGTATCTCCAAGTTCAATCCATCTTCTCCGATGTTTAGCTTCTCTTCTCCACATCACCTCTGCATACTTTCTTATTTCATCCATCCATCTCACATGTGATCTCTTTCTGGGTCTTTTACAATATCTTGGCATCCAGTTTAAGATTTCAATTGGCCATCTATTATCATCTCTTCTAGCAATATGTCCAGCCCAACTCCACTTCAGTCTTTTAATTTTTTCAATGAGGTCAGTAACACCTGTTTGTTCTCTTACCCATATATTGTGTTTTCGATCTCTTCTTGTTATTCCCAACATGCATCTTTCCATATTTCTTTGAGTAGTCTGAAGTCTCTGTAGTGCTCTTCTATTAAGTATTCAAGTCTCAGATCCATAAGTAAGAACTGGTAAAACACATTTATTAAAAATCTTCCTTTTCAAACACATAGGCATATTTCCTTTTAGTATTTCTACCAAAAGCACTCCAACAAAGTTTAATTCTATGGTTAATTTCGTTCATTATGTTTCCATCTGTATTAATAATCTGACCAAGGTATTTGCAATTGTTAACTTCTAATTCATCATAATCAATCTTTATTTTCATATTTTGAGAAAATCCATTAAACATTACATTAGTCTTTTTAACATTTATCTTTAGACCTACTTTCATCTGATAACTCCTGCAGCTCCAAAGCATTATTTGCAAAAACAACTATATCATCTGCAAAATCTAAATGACTTAAATAATCTCCATTTATTTCCACTCCTTTAGCTTCACATTTTAATCCACAAAATACTTCTTGCAGCACTGCTATAAAAAGTTTTGGAGATATGGACTCATCCTGTTTTATACCCTTCTCAATGTTGATTTTCCTAATATCATTATGTAATCTAATTATTGCTATTGCATTTTTATAAATATTCTTTAAAATATGACAATATCCTGGATCTATACCTTGATGATCCAATGCTTTAATCACTGAAGAAATCTTTATAGAATCAAATGCCTTTTCATAATCTACAAATCCAAAGCATAATGGCAACTCATATTCATTTGTCCTTTCTATAACTTCTCTCAATACCTGGATATGAACTACTGAACTAAAACCACTTTTAAATCCAGCTTGTTCTCTTGGTTGGTGGACATTCAATGATCTCTGTAGATGTGTTGTAATTATCTTGGTAAAAATTTTGTATAAAACTAATAAAAGGCTGATAGGTCTGTAATTTCGAATATCTTCTTTGTCACCCTTTTTAAATATTAATATTAATACTGCATTCTTCCAATCATCTGGTACATCTTTATCATTTAGACATTTGGTATATAACTTTGCTAAAAAAATTTCTATTTCTTCACCTGCTTCTTTTAATATATCAATTATAATTCTATCATTACCTGGAGCCTGTAAATAATCACAGTTAAATAAATCTTACTTTGGATTAAAATATTTTACAACAAAATCAATGGTAATCAAAAATACAGATGACCAGAAAAAACCTAGTATTAGAAAGAAAACATAAACTGCTATTAAAAAAAAAAAAAAAAAAAAAGGAAACATTTTCTATAATTAATCACCAGTTGGAAAATGAAGCCTAAAATGTAATTTAATCAAAACTGGAAATCAAGCTAATCCTTTATGTTGTTTCTTTTTATTATAAATTATAAAAAATAATAAAAATACCACATATAATAATTATTATAAATATATATATATATTAATAATTATACATAAAAAGACTTTTTAGCCCATGATTTTATACCTTTATCAAATATTAAACATAATTTTAATCTTTAAGCCGATTATTTCATACAGAATACTATCTACTGTTTTATAATAGAAATAAAAATAACAAAAATAACAATAAATAAAATAAAACCGAATAAAAATTATGACAAATCCAGGTTATTAGAAATTTAAATTAACTATATAACATAATAGTACAAGAATTACATTAAAGATCCCCCCCCCCAAAAAAAAAAAAAAGAAACAAATTATATTAAACATAACACACATACTTGTATGAATATTTATAAAATTTCAATAAATGTAATAAATAATTGGTCAATTAAAAATAATAAAAAATTATATAAGATTGTATATATTAAGTTATATAAAGTATATACTTTTATTTATTCTTTGTATTGTTATGTTTTGTAGTTAATTTGTTTTAACCTCTATTGAATTTCCACCAATTTGGATTTCTGTATCATAATTTTATTTTATTCATTTTATATTTTATTTATTGTTATTTTTACTTCTATTACAAAACAGTAGGTAACTCTCTGTATGCAGTTATAGACTTAAAGGTTAAAATAGATTTTTAACATTTGATAAGGATAAAAAATCATGTACTGAAAAAGGCTTTTTATATACAATTATTAATATGTTGTACCAGTATAAATGGAAGCAATGTGGATAACACTGTCATATACCCAAATTAAAGTATTAACCTATCACATAGATAAAATTAAATGATATATAAGAAAAACTCTTAGATAGGTCTTATGAATTTAAATGACAAAGTTAACAGTGCAAAATACCTAAGAGATAGAGACTCTATTCAAATCAAATAGAAATTTAAAATATATAATATATAAAAAAGTATATTAAAGCCAATTAAATGAAAACTTTATTTGTATGTCCTAGCTTCAAATTCCTAATTCATACCAATACAGTTTAAATGAATTAAAATAATAAAGAATGCTAGCTCTTGTATATGTTCTATAAATTAAAAAGTAAGGACTCAAGTAATATCAATCAAGTAAAATGAATGTATAATAATAAAGTTTAAATTACTTCATTTATCCATGCTTTTTTAAATATAAACTCTGGTTATTACACTTGGGAAGTTATTAAATTATTAAAGTAAATGAGATTAAAAACTTCCAATTTAATAAGATAATAATGAAGATTTATTTACAATAAATAATAATAGACAAATAGAATTAATAATAAATTATAAAAATAAAATTTAAAGTGTTGTAATTGTGTTGGCCTGTTTATACCAATAAGTGGAACCAAACAAAATACTTACTGTCAAAATCAGAGGAAAACATACATTTGAATTGAACTTTGTAAAGCAAATATAACATTACAATATAAATCTAATTTCTTATACCTTATTCACTATAAAGATGTTAAGAAAAATCTAAACAAGTTATCAGATAAGACCTGTTTAAGTATTATTTATGAATTCTAAATAATTGTCTTAATTTTCCTCAGATTAAGGATATTATAAACATTTGTTCTCATATACACCAACATTGAATTAATTTTCTAAGTTCAAGTGTAATAATAAAATTTTAAATGCAATTAATCAACCTGCATGTAATGATAAAATATTTGTTTTGTTATCCAAGTCCTATTGCATTTTAGATCTTTCACGAAATTTAAAAAGAATTCATTAAATGTCCAATAATTAAGAACAATAGTCACAAAACAACAAAAAAATAATGCTTGAAGTTTATTCTATTAGATTGTCAAATAATAATTTTCAGAAAAACATTTAAGTACATTAATTCATTTTTAAGTGATTTTATTGCACTATATATTATCCTGTAGTTTAAATTCCATGAATGTACACATAAATGAAGCATTAAATATCAATAGGCATTAACTTCCATGGGTGGTTAATTCAATATTTCTGTCATTATAATTTTATTTGAAGGTATTTATCTTATCTATTAGAGCATTAGATAATCTATAAGCACTGTAAGATATATATAAACACGATACAGAAGACTTTATCAACACTTCATAATTATAAAACAAATGCAATAAATGGCATTACAAATGTAATAACACAAATGTAGAAGGGCAAAACTTTAGCATCTTCTTAATAAATAATCATTTCAGTTTAATACATTGATATTATATTTTAAATCTTTGACAAAATTATGAATTTTGATCATGATCATTTGTGTTATATTTCAGGTGCATGCATATGTATTTTACCTTAACTTTAAACAAGCATTTTGGAAATTTCTAGTAAAAAAAAGAATAAAACTTTTAAAATGCTATGGCAACTGCACTTCAATTGTGATTTCAAAAGCCTAAATTTACATTTTGTTGTCCTTAGGAGTAGATGTTAAACTTCCCTTTCAGTTATCCATATTATATAGTTTTGCAGCAAACATCTCTAGAAATATGTACATTGCAATTTTGAAAAAAAAAATGTTTATCAAAATATAGCTTCTATGGAAGTAAGAAAATATATATATATATGCAAACTGAACAAAATAAAAAGAGGCTTCACCTTGACAACAAGGATTATTTATATACTGTTAGAATGATGCAATATTTAAATCCATAGTTACAATTAACATGCTAGAGTTTGTTTATTTTTTGTAGAATTCACTGAGTGATTATTATAAATAGTACATTTTAAAATATTAAAGATCATCTTTACAATATTTACTATTTTAAAATCAATATATGCAAATGTATATTCACACACATGAGAATGTTCTCTGCTATTCCTACCCTATTAATATATAAAAACAAGTAAGGTTATTTTAACAAAAAAATTATACATTTTTAAAATTTAAATATTTTAATTTTTTAATCGGTAGCTTTTTTTAAAAAAAACAAACAAACCAAAATGCTATGCTTACTGCAAATTGCTTTGTTTTTAAAATAGGCTAATAATGAGCCTCCAACATATTTCAAAAAGATAATAAAAATAAAACAAATCAAAATTGTTATTTTGACTTCAAAAAGAATGTTTTAAAATCTAAACAACTATAAAATGACATTTTAAACTTATCAATGACTTTTAAAAAGAAACTTCAAAACAGCTCACTTGTATTTTTAAAATAATAGTAAGATCAGACCAATATATTATTTTTGTATAATAAAGTCAGAAAAGGCATCAACTGCAATTTTAATAATCCTATAGAATAATGATCTAAAGTTCAAATAAAAAAAAAAGAATTTTTTTTTAATAATATATAAGTGTGACAATACATGGTCAGGGTATACCGGAGATGGTACAATATATATATCTTTATAGTAGCTGTTTTATATAACATTTATATTAATTTTAACCATTTAATCAAATTTATATCAAAATAGAAAAGCTTATATCAACATATTTCTATACACTGAAAAAAAAATTAAAGCTGATAGTGAATTCTATCAATTCCTGTTAATAAAAAAGGCATTAACAAGATTTCCTACAAATTTATGACAACATTAATTCATTTTCACACTATTTATATAATTAATGCCTAAACATGATCTAATAATAAAGATCTGCACAATCAAATTTATCATACAAAAAACAGACATGCAATAAGTAATGCAGACATAAAGAAAGAGCGTATTTTATATATAAATTATTATTTATATAATAAATCTGATTTTCACAAAACTAGAGTGTTTTTACAAATGTAGTCATATAATAACATCCCAACCTTATTTAATTCATGAATTATCACTTATTTAAACTCGTTTTACTCTCCATACTAGTTCTCCATCTCTCCAACTCCCTATTCTTTATTAATGCATCTATTCTTCTATCCCACTCCTTACCACTATAACACTCAACAATTCTCCTAACACAATCATCCCACATTTTGTACAAGTAGACTGGTAACCTCTAAAAGTAAAGGATCGTCTTGACAACAAATTGAAGATTTATGGTTTAGATAAACTTGGGTTATCATGTGATTGCATTTTAGCTTTGTGCAAAATCAGGTTTATTATCCAATTAATAATTAATATATATATAAACTATGTTTTTCTTAAATGTCTGCAGCATTATTTATTGCATTGTTTTTGCTTTTTATACATTTTCATTAGATAAGCTGTGATATATATATATAAAGTAGAAAACATTTATGTTTAAACTGAAAAAAGTATATTATTTACAAAAATAGAATATGGGCTGGCAATGAACAATTGCAGTAAGTAATAAATTAATGTAAAATACTTTGATAATATCGAAGAAAAGCAAAAAAAGTTTCATAAACTTATTATAAGTCAGGTAAGTAAATTAATATTTATAAATATAGAAACACATATTTTGGATTCATCTAAATATATTAACTTGTTATTAGCATTGTACCAACAATTAATTGAATCAGAGCTGCAAATATCCATATTGTAGACATTATTCAAGGATATTGCATTAATCAACATCTTTATTATATTCTATCAATTATATTTATTTAGAATGTGTCTTTGAGTCTGTCTCGCTTACGAAAACTATATCAAAGTTAATTACAGAATATTTCCTCTAAATCTGTTGTTATAATTTTAAAAATATTACATACAATTTGTTTAACTTTTTTTCTCTATGTTTATGTTTTTTCAAAATTTCCTATGTTCATTCACTTTTGATGATAATACATTGAAAAATGTATCCTTATGATAAAATATTTAATACCATCCAGTAGGCAGAAACACTGCATTTACAAAATAATTTGAAAAATTTCCCACGTTTTGAAATTTCATTGATAGAAGTTGCATGATTTATTTCCAAACAATAAAATTTGCAATGTAACAGCCTTATATAATGAGTTATACTACTATGACGAAATATCCTACCTTTGAATTTGTAGTGCAATAGCTACATACTAAAGTCTGAGATGTATATCAACATTTTAAATTCACTTTTCTATCTTAATAAAACTATAAAGATATTTAAATTGACTTATATTCTAAAACTGATTGAGTTTTTGAATACTGATCACTAAATCAAATTATTTGTAGATTGCATTCAAACATGAATGATATTTCTTAAATAATTGCCCTATATAGTTTAGTGCAGTGGTAAAGTGCCAGAGAAAGAGCTAAAAGTCCATGCTTAAATGTCATATGACCTCCTAAATGATAAACTATTCAATTACTTTTATTTAGACAATATTTTAATTGTCAAAAATAACACAATTATCTGCATACTATAAATTAAAAATCAAAAAGATGAAGGTTTACAAATTTAAAGTTTCCAATTATATCTTGATGTCCGTTTCATGAAGTGACTTAAAACTGTTTACAAAAATCTCTATCATTAAAACAGAAAACAAGGACAGAGTTAATACACATCATTCCTGTTTAATATCAATTTTCATTTTACATACTTCAGATTTTCCATCACTTAAAATAATGTTTCTCCTCATACCATCATATAGTAACTGTATAATAACTTCAGCAAACAGTAAGCGATTTCAGATATTAAGTGAATCAAATATTTCAATCAAATTAAAAAACATAATAAATAAATCTAATCTTTGTTAATTCCCCCCCCCCCCATATTTGTCAGATAGATCATACTAAGAAAAGTTAACAAGATTATGTCAATTTCAAAAAATGTCTCAAAGTTATTTATAATAGGTTAAAACTACTAGTTTTGAAATGTGGTTCAAACCATTAGAAATATGGTTAATATATATTAATATGATTATAGATAAAAGTAAAAATAAAAACAAATTTTCAGTTCTAATGATTCTTTATGATTACTAAATAATCACTCATGATTGAAAAAAATTTATTCAATAAAATACTTGAAATTATTTTTGCTAAAATGGATAACATCTAAAATAATTATATAGAGTCTTTATAATATTTATTTTAAATAATGGGAACAATAGAAGATTTTTAAGATTTGTCAATTTTATAGTTTATATGTAACTAAAAAAAAAATTGCGACAGTTTTGGAACTAATGTAATAACATGAGGATCTGCAACTTTTGGGTTTTATAATTAAAAAGAACAGTTTCAACTCATTAAACTGTTTCTGTCCATTCAAATTTAAATAAAACACTCTTCAATAGTTCATAACATCATCATTATCAGATATAAAAGAGATACTCATTTTACATAATTCATGGATCCCATAAAAACATCATGTCAAGTGAAAATGTTTTAATCATATATTTATCATCATTAATAAAAATATATTCTTTCTAATTTCAGAAAGAAAGAAAAAAGATATTAAAAAGGAAATCCATGAACTATAACTATGTTTACTTATATTTTTATTTTTTTACTTATTTAGTATCTTGTGATAGTGTCTTTTTTTCTGCAGACAATTTTATTACTTGAAAGCCTTCAAAATTTCACCTAATTGTAATTCCCATTGTATTATGTCTTCATCTTTAGCTTTCCAATGAAAGCAATCAATATTGAATTTCTTTACAATGTCTTTGAGACAATCTTCAAAATATAAAAGAAGTCCGTCTTGCCCATAAAAATCATACTCAGATTTAGACATTAAATGCTTTTCTAGGAAATCTATTAGCATTAATATACTTCATATGCCAATACAACAAAGACTTCTGATAGTAGATTCAATAATTTCAAATTCAGCAAAACAAAAAATAACTAATGGTCTTTAGTCTTGACATCATATTTTTGGAATGTTACAGAACATCATTAAATAAAAATTTTCCATGACTTATTTCCATAAACTAAATTGAACATAATATAAGCCTTATACATAATTCAATTTTAGTAATTATATCATGCTGATGAAAAATCCAATCTTTTAATTTATTAAATAGAGTAACAGCATAATGAAACCTGTTCTGTACCTTATTATCTAAGCCTATTTTTCTATCTAAAAGTTTACCAAATTTAAAATGATTTGCATTCTCATATTCATAATCATTCAAATTAGAAGTCACTGAAGATTTTTTTTCTATTACTAATTGATAAAGGATTTGAATGTTTCTATTTTTGAATATTAATTATCAAATCAAGTCTTTATATGCTGCACTAAGTATCAATACTAGAATTATTTTCAACCATTATTGATCCATCACAGGATAAAGGGCTCTTCAAAAGTAATCGAGTTTTTCTGATCCTGAACTTCCTCCACAACATATTTTTTTATTTCATCCACCCATCTCACATATGCTCTCTTTCTAGGTTTTTAAAAATCTTATAGAATCTATTTTAAAACTTCAACTATCTATATACATTACAATATCTTCTAGCAATTATGTTCAGTCCAGCTCAATTTCAGTTTCTTAATTCTTTCATTCATGTTTTTCTTTTTCGATTTTTTGTTATTCCTACCATTCATCTCTTCATATTCCATTTAGTGATCTCAAGTCTCTTCTGTTAAGTGTTCAAGTCTCAGATCCATAAGCAAGAACTGGCAAAACACAATTACTAAAACCCTTTTCAAATATGTATGTGTATTTATTTTTAATATTGTTATTTTTACCAAAAAAACTCCATCCAAATTTAATTCCAGGATTAATTTCTTTCATTATGTTTTCTATCAGTTTCAAATATAGTCAAGGTAACTTATAATTACCTATTTTTATTTTCTTCTGAAAAAATCTGGTGACCATTATTTTAGCACTTATCTTTAGCTCTACTTTCTTAAGCTCATCTGATAATTTTTTCAACACTTCCTAAAATTCTAAGGCATTATTTGCAAAAATAACCGTATCATTTGCAAATTCTATATGACTTAAATAAGTGTCACTTATTTTTACTCCCATTTTAATCCACAAAACACCTGATAAACTGCTGTAAAATGTATTGAAGATATTGAATCATATTGTTGGACATCCTTCTTAGTATTAATTTTCTTAATATCACACTATGTAATCTAATCATTGCTGTTGTATTTTTCAGAAAATGATATCATTCCAGATCTTTATCTTGATGATTCAATGCTTTAACCACCATAGAAATGCTTACAGAATCAAATGCCTTTTCATAATCAATAAATCCAAAACATAATGGCTGCTCTTACACATTAATTCTTCATATAACTTCTATCCTTTATACTAAAACCACTCAGTTGAAATTCAAAGTTTGTTGTAGATGAATTGTAACTAACTACTTTGGCAAAGATTTTGTATAGAACTGATAAAAGACAGGTCTGTAATTTCTAATTTTCATCTTTATCATCTTTCTTGAATATCAATATTGCTACTGCATTCATACAATCATTTGGTACATCTTTTAATATTTAGACATTTGATATAGATCTTTTCTAACAATTTTTCTATTTCTTCATCTGCTTCTTTTAAAATTTTAAAATATTGACTGTTGTCCCATCATATCTGGACAAGTCTCAATTCTTTAATCAAAATGCTGGGCAATTCAGAATAGGAGTTCTTAATGACTATATAATTCTTTACAGATCTCTTCCATATTCATGATGTCAATTCTTGTTTAAATAATAATTCTACTTTTCTTTTTAGTGCAAAAATAATTTTCCTTCCAATATCAAGAATGTTGTTTTACACTTATGAGATTTTTCTTTTTCTGTCTATACTTTTTTATAAAGTCACACTTATATTTTCTTAATCATTATTAGTTCTTTTTTGTTTTATTTTACAAAACTATAAATAAGTAATCCTTCTTAATGGATCATTTTAAAATACTTTCATATTCTTTCTTCTTTATACTGAAACGATAACTTTCCAAGCCCCTATCATTTCACCATCAAACCTAATGACACTCTCATCTGTGCTAAGTTCGAACCTATTTAAATGTTAATAAATATAAAATTCGTTCAGTCTGTATAAACAGTATTATATATTTACGTGCGAACCAACGCTATAATTAGATAGGATTAGTAAAATTATAGCGTACTAAAGTTATTTAATATTTCTAAAAATGTTTATTATATTATTTAAGTTAAGAGTAAATTATTAATTTTGTTGTTTAATATTGTAATTTCGTATGTGGATATATAATCTGTGCTATATAGAAGAAAGACATGATTTAAAATATGTAAAAGCCATTATCTAAAAATACTATTAAATGTTTCTTTAAAAATTGTTAAAAGATTTCTTGTTTTAAATATATTTCAGGGAAAAGTTTCTCGAAAATATATTTAAAAGCTATATCAAAATATGTTTGTAAATTATTTTAAATAAATATGTTAAAAATGTTTTCGTTTTAAAAAAAATGTTAAAAGGTTGTTTTTAATGTAAGATAAAAATAAAAGCTGGTCAAGTAATTAAAAAGATTTTTGATTGTAAACAAGTGTCATTAACGACCACACCTGGAATTCGTAAAAAGTAAAACTAGTTCAAAATTTACTAATTAAAATCTCCTTAGATAAGATTAAGTTATTTTAAAATCTAAATTGGACAATTGTTTGCAACGAAAAATCTTAATTATAATAGCTTATGGAATGTTTCTAACATAAGTTATCTAAGATCTGGATTATAAATTGAAAGTTATTTAATTAAATTCCTGAGTTTAGTGAGTCTTGAGGCGAGAGATTCCGATAAGGAAAAGATATAAATACTCTGTATTTTTAACAAAAGGACAGCCATATTGTTAGTGAGAATTGCAGCCAGTCTTCACAATTGTTAATGTTTAACATGTCCGGCTAAAAGCGGGCATCTTGTTGCTGTTACTCCGCGGGAGAACGGGGTTTCTCTCGTCGAAATGCCTAAACCACCATCATGCCGATGGAAGAGACGAGCCTAACATAATGGGAAAGATGATGCCGCCCAGTCAAACTAAACCAAACCAACAGCCAAGAACTTGCAGTCCAGATAAATAATACCGGTACCGTTTTATTTTTCAAACCGCAGAGCTCTGTGTAATTCTGTGTAATTCTTTATGTAAATATATCTATATAAGTTAGCTAACTTTCTTTTTAAAATAATTATAAAACTAATATGTACCCAAAACTTAAATCCATTTAATTAATATTTTAAATATGTCAATTGCTATCCAAAATTTCATGTTGTTAAAGTTTAAATAATCTGAGTAATTTATATTTTCCTTTCATTTAAAGTACTTTATAAGTGTCTAATTTAAAGTTATATCACTGCGGTTGTGTCTATATTTCTTTGTTTATTTTAAATGCTTATTATATTTCATATGCCAATATTTCGAAACAGTGAGCACTTAATTTCATGTATTTTTTTAAGAAGATATTATTTGAAAATCTTCGCGTAATTTGTTTATAGCATCAACTTTCTGCGCTGTTTCGAAATCCTATTTTTTTTATTATTTAAATGATTTCATATGTGAAATGTGGCTCTTTGATAATCAATCATTTAAAAACTTAACCTTTTAGTTTTATTTAGAATTAAATTTAGCCTTGATCGTATTTATAAGTATATTTGACATTTAAATTCTTAAGTCCATAGAAATATACTTTCCCTCCTTAAATATTTATTATCTATAAGTAACTTAATAGATCGAACATGTCAAAGTACAGATGTATTAATATTCCCTTTAGTAGCATAGACCTTAATTATCAAGCTACACAAGAGTTGGTCCCAATTTGATAGAGCTAATATGCTATTAACTCGTATTTCATAGTATGAAATATACTATTCTTTGCTTGGCGGATGTGATATTATTTTATAAAATTATTCTCGTTTTGCTGCTATACGTAATATACGTATCTCAAGATGGAGCCATGGCGTTGCCAGCACATCTTCTTCTATAGGGTAGAGAAGTAGCGAAGCCTGAGCCAAGGCCAGGTTAGCACGTAAGTCCCCCGCCATTCCTGAACAAAATGTTCCTTTTCGTGCAGCATTGCGATCGGTTACAGGGTACCGGCGTTTGTCGCAAGAACCCTGAAGTTATTTCATCCATCCGCAGAGCGACTTTTCCTATTATTGTTTACCTGTGCCATAGCGCATTGGTAAAATCTTATGCAGCCAACTCTCCCACCTTAACATAACGCTTTCAGCATTCTGAAATTTTCTCTCGAAAGCCATGTTCGATCGATCATTACTTGAGCTGGTTTATGCGCTCGTTATTAAGTCATATTGTATATTTTAGTAAATGAATTCATGATCAAAGTTTAATATAATTATTTATATACCAGCCACAAATGTAATAGGATTTGGCTTATCGAGATTTATAGACTTAACGTAGTGATTGATTATGTATTAAATGTCAACAATTCATAAGATGGGCATATGTTAAACCCCTCTATGAAATTTAATGATTACTTATGTAAAGTGATTTTGAATTGTATATAAAAAGAGAATGTGTTCTCTTATCCACCCAATGTTTGTACATTCGACGCTGAAATGTGTAAAACTGATCAATTTCATGCCAATTGTAAATAAATATATAATTAATTTAATGTATTTCGTTCTCTGTCTCGTTATTGATCTAATTCAATCCAATTCTAATTATTATTTATAGCCTATATATGTGAAAACTATGCATTAAGTTAAATTAGATTAGTGATATATTTTAGTCAATTAAGAACCTCTCTTTTAATTATCAGAGTCTTATTGCTTCTCCGTGACCTATGTCGGCCGTGTGGAAAGAGGTATACTACGTGTAATTTCAAGGTGGTCATTCGTAGGGTCTTGAGTCTTGGAATCCTGGCTTACGAGTTGAAGTGTGGTCGGACTTGGGATGTTACAGTCCTAGTCTGGTCAGCTTCGGTCTCTTTTGCTTGGATTCTGAATTCTGTTACACGCATGTACAAACTTGACTGTTACAATACATTGTCGTTTCAGTAAAATTTTACTGATAAATTGTAACTATCTTTGTTGCAGTTCTTATTAGTGTATCAGTTATCTTATTAATTTCATTCCAGTCTGAACTATTTTCAAAATCTGTTAATATTTTAAATTGATTTGAAACTTCTAACTTAAATTCATTGGAGTGTTTCTGTAGGCTAGGAATACCAAATACTAATACTATTTTTCTAAATAATTTTTGTCTCCCCAGTTTAGTATTAACCTGTATAATAATGGCATCTCACTAATCAAAGATGACTTCTTGTGGTGAATCTATTAAGAACATTATAATCTTGAAATATATATTTAATGTTAGTCAAATTACAATCCAATTATGTCGAACTTTTATTTGAATGCTTCCATGCTATTTTTATTCAGGATTTTTCTCATAGAAAAAATTCATAATATATAATTTTTCTTTTCAATTGTTTATTAATTGTAACAATAAAATTTCCCATGACAATTTTATGATGTTGTTTGATCATTCTGATCAAAAGAAAATTCCTCTACTTCTTTGATATCTATGTGTACGTTTAAATGAATATACATATATAGGTATAAACTTAGAGAGAGAAAAAGTAATAATTAAAGAATTTTAAAAGACTGATTCTTTTAAAATAGTAAGATTTATAAAATTTAAGATTAGAAAAAAATTATTTTCTAAAAGTAATAAGTTTAATTAATGAGAGTAGAATACATTGTTAATGAAATAAAAACAATTAAAGGAATGAGAGTGTTAGATTTCCTTTATAAGATAAACTGAAATTAAAGACAGAAAAATAACAATATAAATTCTTGTATGCAGATTAAAAATAGAGAATCACCTGAGCCAATCAACTGTAGGGATTAAAACAATGAAGGTCTCTACGAGAAAGATGACTTCACTTGATTCTTGGAGCTTCACCTGCGCACATGGATATATATATTGGAGCAGATTATCTCCCATAGCACAGTGATTTCAAATATGAAAAGCTGGCCTCTGAATGCGGGAACAGCTAGCTAGGACTCTTATAACTCATACTGATCAAAATTAATATGTATGCCTTCGGGCATTATTATGTTAAATTATCATATGTATTAAGGATTATTCATTAAATTATCTAAATATTAATTGTTTAATAGTGATTTGTACTTTGGAAGTGCCCTCTTAGATCACCTAGACATAGCATTCTTCATCACAATGAACTTGTTGGAGAATACACATGAATTATCCACATTTGCTGCTCTGTTATGTCATCAATCTCCACAACATTGTTCTTCCAGTTGTATTTTTATAATGGACTATTTCCATCATCTAATATGTCTATTGAATGTCTTTAGAAAAATTTAAGTTGGTAATAGCACATGAAACAGATGAGTATAGGCACAATGTTTCGAGGTGTTATTCTCCCTTCTTTTTCAGGTGTAGCTGCCATCATCTAATATGTTTATTGAATGTCTTTAGAAAAATTTAAGTTAGTAATAGCACATGAAACAGATGAGTATAGGCACAATGTTTCGAGGTGTTATTCTCCCCTCTTTTTCAGGTGTAGCGGACCCATGACAGTAGTAGCATAGGATTCAAACCTGGATCCTTAGATTTTTGAATATTGAATTTTTTAAGATAACGATCTAACCAACTGACCATCCTGCCAAAGGCAACGGTCTGTAGAAATTTCATATACTTATCTACGAGGTTCCTCCGGATTTCTCCACTTTTACCTAAGAGCAAAGTTGATGAGTGGTTTCCACACATTATGTATAGTCACATTAGATTGGTTTAAGGGTTTTTTTGATATTGTCATGTGAGCAGCTTCTTTAAATTTTCTTCTTTGTACCTTTTCTTCTCTATACAATATTTTTATATTTTCCCAATTGAACATATGTTTATTGGCACATACATGGTCTGCTACATTAGACATATGTTTCTTCTCTTCTAATCATCAGTTAGTGTTCTTGCAAGTGCTTTTCAATGGGACGACTGGTCTTACCAATATATATTCTTCCACATTTCGTAGATGCAGTTTTTTCTTTTCAGCATTTCAAGTTGAGGCTTTGTAGATGTTAGGAGTCCTCATAGTGTGGTATGGCTCTAAAAAGTTGTTCTGATGTTATACTGATTGCAGATTTTCCTTAATTTGTCTGCTATTTTTGGAAAGTATGGGTACACTATAGTACCAATAATTGTCTTTTTTTCTTGGTGGTTCTTTTTGTTGTCTAGTTAACGTTGTTTTAATAACAGCTGATGGATAATGATGTTTTCAAGATCTATATAGAACAAACTTTTTTTTCTTTTTCCAAATCGCTGGTTCCTAAACAAACTGCTTTTGCTTTGTTCCATGGTGATAGTATAACTCCATGTTTTCTTTCTGGTGTGATTATATGTATAGGCTAGGTATTTTTATGGATGTGTAGGTTTTTGGTAAATTATAGTTTTGATTTTGCCATAAGGGAGTCTTGTCACAAGAACATCTAAGAATGCCAATTTTTGTTCTTGTTCTGATTCTATTTTGAATTTAATTGAAAGGGAATATGTTGTTGATGTGTTCCAGAAAGTTTGTAGCAATGCTTCACCACGTAGTCATAAAACAAATGTACCATTCATATAATGAAGTCAAACTTTAGGTGGATATGGAGTAGTTTTTATAGCTAAGATTTCCAGTTCTTCCATGTAAATATTGCTAATCAGGGGAGACAATCGTGATCCCTAAGCCATTCGTTGATTTTGTTGGAAGAATTCTGTGTTATATTGAAAGTAGGTTGTTTTTATGCAGAAATAGTTCCATTATACTATCAATAGAAAGAGCTGTTCTGGTTTGTAAACTATTATCACCATTTAATCTTTTTTTTTACAGTAGACAATGCTTCTTCATATGGTACATTCACGAAAGAACATATATTGGAGAGACGAGTAGTCCCAGTGAAAAGTGTTTGCAAGAACACAAACTGATGATCAGAAGAGAAAACAGATGTATCTAAGGTGCAGATCACGTATGTACCAATGAACATGTGTTCAATTGGGAAAATACAAAAATATTGGATAGAGAAGAAAAGGTACAAAGAAAAATTTTTAAAGAAGCTGCTCACATGGCAATGTCAAAAATTTCATAAGCCACCTTAGTGTGACTATACATAATGTATGGAAACCACTAATCAACTTTGCTCTTAGGAAAACCTCATAGATAAGTATATGGAATTTCTACAGACTGTTGCCTTTGGCAGGATGGCTCAGTTGGTTAGAGTATTACCTTAAAATTCAATACTCAAGAATCTAAATATCCAGGTTCAAATCCCATACTAGTATTATCGCTGATGTGCTATTACTAACAGTTGAATGTATTTGGAATATTTAAATAAAGTTTAAAGACATTCAATACACATATTAGATGATGAAAATAGTCCAATATAAAAATACAACTAAAACACTATCATCACAAACCTTCAGGAAAACACTAAATATTCGGTATGGACTCGATACTATATCAAACTTTAGACATTACGAAAAATTATGTCTAAAGCTGGCCAAAGTAGAAAATCATTTAACTTTCATATGTAAATTTGAAGGGACAAGTGCTAAAGGTTTGCAACTAAAACCTCCAATTCACTCTCAGAGAGCAAATGAAGCTCTGTTAAAAGAAAGAATAAATGCTCAAAGATTTTCTAAGTATCAAACAATGCATTCCATTAATAATGTAGAATGTTTTCTGAAAATTAAAAAAATAAACTTAGTGATGAAGACTGCATGAGAGTTTCTCAAACATTAAGAAAATCATATTCTACATTACATGGAAAAATAAAAGAATGCCAAAAGAAGAAACTTGCTAACCTACATGGGCATATCAAAAATCATAATGTACCAACTTCATCTGTTAAAAATCTCAGTTCTAAACATCTAACAGATACTGAAATTTCTGTTGTTGAAAGAGGATTAAACTTTGCCATAACACCATCTAATATCCCTTTATTAGATATAATGGCAGCCACTGAGGAAGGTCAGTCAAAAATTGCCTTTAGAAGAAGCAGCAGAATTACGCTGGAGAATAAAAAGAACACTTGACATGCAACAAAAATTGAAGTCACATACATCCTATGTTGAGAGGAAAGCAATTAAATCTTTCAAAGTAGATAAATCTTTAATTATTCTCCCTGCTGACAAGGCAATGCAACAGTTGTAACGGATACAACTAATTATGATATCAAAATACAAGAACACCTCACATGAGGCCAATATAAAAAAGTGACGAAAAATCCAATATTGAGTATGGAAGCAAAGTTACAAATATTATTCAGAAAGCATGACAAGTATTTCACCAATTCAGAAAAAAAGTAAAATAACATCATATTTCAGCAAAATTCCTCATCTTTATGGTCTACCTAAAATCCATAAGGAAGATATATTGTTAATTCTAGAGATTCACTGTGCCAAAATTTGGCAAGATTTCTATTCAAAATTTTTAAGTTCTTTGGCATACAAGACCTAGTCACTATATGTATTGCCACACACAGCAAGCTAGAGTGATCAATAGTTGCCTGAAGGCTTGTGCATAAAATTCCCATCTAGTGCCTACTCATCCAATATCCCCAGACTAGTTTCTGGCTTGTGGTCTTCATCAGTGAGGAGCCTTGGATATGAGAACACTGCACCTAGAATCTAATGCAACCCTCTAGCAGCCACCATTTATCTCCACTTAACTACAAAACTATGAGTCTGAAATTGAAAACACCTTAATATTTTCAAACCAGGCTCATTAGCTTATATAGTCATATAAGTCTGAACTCGGCTCAGTACCTATACATTTTGGAATCTTTGGTTCTTTAATAACCATAGCCACCACTATCCTATTAGGCAGGATTGGTTCTTAAGCCAAAATGTATGTACTGAACTGAGTTCAGACCTATAAGACTATATAAGCTAATGAGCTTGGATTGAAAATATTAAGGTGTTTTCAATTTGAGACTCATAGTTTTGTAGTTAAATGGAGATAAAAGGCAATTTGAAACTCATAGTTCTGCAGTTAAGTGGAGATAAAAGGTGGCTGCTAGAGGGTTGTATTAGATCCTAAAATCTAGGTGCAGTGCTCTCAGATCCAAGACTCCTCACTGACGAAGGCCACAAGCCAGAAACTAGTCTGGGAATTTTGGATGAGTAGGCACTAGATGGGGATGTTATGCACAAGCCTTCTAGCATCCATTGATTATTCTAACTTGCTGTGTATGGCAATACGTATAGTGAATTTTGCCTGTTTTAATAACAATTATAAGCAAGCATAAAAAATGGTGATTATGTGATGTTTATTGACAAGATCTAGTCCTTTGTCAGGGATTCTAGATAATTTGTAGAATAATCAAGAACATGAAAATTGAAAGAATTGACTTACTGGTAAGCTTTGATGTGGAAAGTTTATTCATGAATGTCCCATGTGAAGAAGCATTGTCTACTGTAAGGAAAAGATTAAATAGTGATAATAGTTTAACAAAGCAGAACAGTTCTTCCTATTGATAGTATAATGGAACTATTAACTTTCTGCATAAAAACAACCTATTTTCAATATAACACAGAATTCTTCCAAAAAATCAAGGAATGGCTATGGACTCACCATTGTCTACCCTGATTAGCAATATTTACATGGAAGAACTTAAAACCCCAACTATAAAAACTACTCCATATCCACCTAATGTTTGGCTTCATTATGTGGATACATTTGTCATATGGCCACATGGTGAAGCCCTGCCACGAACTTTCTGGAAACACATCAATAACATATTCCCTTCAATTAAATTCACAATAGAATCAGAACAAGAACAAAAATTGGCATTCTTAGATGTTCTTGTGACAAGACTCCCTCATGGCAAAATCAAAACTATAGTTTACTAAAAACCTACACACTTAGTCTATACATCGAATCACACCAGAAACATGGAGTTATACTATCACTATGAAACAGAGCAAAAGAAGTTTACTCAGAAACCAGCGATTTGGAAAAAGAAAAGATCTATATAGAACAAATTCTTATGAAAAATGGTTATCCATCACCTGTTATTAATAAAACATAAATTAGACAACAAAAAGAACCACCAAGAAAAAAGACAATTACTGGTACTGTAGTGTACCCAAACATTCCAAAAATAGTAAACAAAATAAGGAAAATTTGCAATTAGTATAACATCATAATAGCTTTCCAGAGCCATGCTACACTATGAGGGATGCTAACATCTACAAAGCCTAAACTTGAAATGCTGAAAAGAAAAAACTACATACTATGAAATACCATGTGAATGTGGAAGAACATATATAGGCGAGACCAATCGTCCCATTGAAAAGTGCTTGCAAGAATATGAACTGATAATTAGAAAAGAGAAAACAGATGTAACTAAGGTAGCAGACCATGTATATGCCAATGAATATATGTTCAGTTGGGAAAATATTGGATGGAAAAGAAAAGGTACAAAAAAAAAAAAATTTAAAGAAGCTGCTCACATGACAATGGCAAAAAATCCCATAAGCAACCTAGTGTGATTATACATAATGTATGGAAACCACTAATCAACTTTGGTCTTAGACTTGAGAAATCGGGAGGAACCTCATAGATAAGCATATGAAATTTCTAGACTGTTGCCTTTGGCACGATTGTTCAGTTGGTTAGAGCAACCTCATAGATAAGCATATGAAATTTCTATACTGTTGTCTTTGGCACGATTGTTCAGTTGGTTAGAGCATTACCTTAAAATTCAATATTCAAGAATCTAAGGATCCAGGTTCGAATCCCATACTAGTACTGTCACTGATCAGGCCAGCAACACCTGAAGAAGATAGGAGAATAATACCTCTTGAAACATTGTGCATATACTAACCTGTTTGATGTGCTATTACTAACAGTTGAATGTATTTGGAATATTTAAATAAAGTTGAATTTTTCTAAAGACATTCAATACACATATTGGATGATGTAAATAGTCCAATATAAAAATACAACTAGAACACGATCATCACAAACCTTCAGGAAAACATTGTTCTTCCACTTTTTACTATAATGAATCTCAGTTCACTTATGCTCCAATATTTGTGTCTTTGTAATAAAGTACATGTTCATTTTTTAAATAGTCCCTTCACCTTCTCTTCTAATTTCACAATGTCCAACAATATCCTATTTAATATTAGAACAGTTTTTTCAATTTATGCAATTTTCCTTCAATTGAAAGTGATCAGTTGCAGACACATAAATAAAAAGTTATTATAGATTGGCAGCCTGCATCTGTTACAAAATGCTATTTTGACTGATGACTTTAAGGCCTCTTGGGAATAAAGACTATAATCGAGTTTTGTTCCATGATTATATAGTAAAACAGAAAAAAAAAATCGCTCACATACATACACTTATCTTGCCTTCAAGAAAACTCAAATGATATTTCAATTAAGAACTATTAGCCAATTGAGAAGAAAAACCATAGTGTTTCTTGAACTTAAACTCAAACATGAAAAGCAAATAAACTACCACTGTGGCTGATACATATTAACAAACAATCCATACTATATAAATGACGTATAATAATAATAGCTACAACAACAAGAACAAATGAAGTGGACATTATCAATTTTCCCTATTGGGTTTCTTTAAGATCGAGCATAAAAAATAGGAAATAATTTAATCCATTATGCTGCTTTTTAGTAAATTTAAATAACAATTTAATTTAGAAATATTTTGAATCAATTTAAAGTTGTAAATATTAATTCTTATTAAGCACTCAAGGCGCATGTACTAAGGTTTAGCCTTATATAAGTATAGCAATGTAATATAACAATTTAATATAAATTAAAATATCTTTATATAACAAGCAATAAAATAATTCCAACACATACTATTATAACTGGTTTTTAGTTAATTTTATACTGTATATTAAAAAAATAGATGTCAATGTGTACGCAATGTAAATTGAAATAGGTTCCAACACAATAATAATAGCAATAAATATATATATGCCGAAAGTCTTTTATGTGTTTTATTTTTTTATTATATATACTATTACCGTTGTTATATAAAGATATTTTATTTCATATTATACTATTGATCATTTAAGATCTAGATATCAAAGAGTCTCCTTTTAGATAGCAGTAAATTCCAATCCATTAAAAATATGCTATAGATTATCATTTTAAAACATATAAAAGTAAAAAAATTAAAGTTCCCTATTTACTTGTAAATGATTCAAATTAAAAGCTCATCCATTATATTTTTACCATATTTTTGTTGCCTACGTCATAAAAACAAAAAACAAAGAGTTACTATACAATCTTGTTTAAGAATGTTTCAGATTTTCCAATAGCATAATAACCTTTCTTCTCAATACATCCTATAGAATTATACTGTTGTGTGTATGTGTATGTGAGTGTGTCAAAACCTGAAGCTTTAAAGAAGACAAGTAAACATACAAATAGAAAACGGATTGAGCAGGTAATTATGAATTAACTAATAATAGAAGAGTAGAAGTTTTCTCTAAGGACTGTATGTAGTCTATAAATACTGTTAGCAAATGCCTGTGTCTTCTTTTGGCATCAACATGCATCCAAAAGTTTAGTGGACTTCAAACTTGCAATCATTACCTAATAGAATCACCACTAAAGGTGAAGAAAGGGGATGTATATATTAAAAAAACTACCATGGTCTATATTATTATTTTTTGTATGCCTTAGGGCTCTATTTGTAATTAATTAATATTATAATAAATGTTTCACTTGTAATATATTGTACTAAATGTTTCAATTGTAATATAATGTATTATACTTACATATATCAAATTATTACATGTATATAAGTGTATAATGCTATAATTTAATGTTTAATGTATTAAATAGCAATTGTATTAATAAAAAATAACTGAATGAGCTCATATGCCTCATTTTTTATTGTGCTAGATTAATAATCAATAGATAGCATAACTTGCACAGTCAGACAATGAATTGGAAAAAGCCAACTTGGCATAGTTGGATAGAAATTGAAAAAAGCCAACTTGGTGCAATCGAACATTGAATTAAAAATAGCCAAATTGGCGCAGAAGGACAGTGAATTAAAAAAAAGACAACTTGGTGCAGTTGGACAGTGAATTGAAAATAGCTAATTTGGCATAGTAGGGCAGTGAATTGAAAAAAAAAAAGCACCTTGACACAGGCAATTGAAAAAAAAAAAGCACGAACCTAAAAGGTTAAGGCAAGGAAGCATGGCGCAGAAAGCTTGTAACATGCACTAAAAAATTGATAAACATAAAAAAATGTGGCAACTGCTCAGTTAGGTATAGGAGAATTTGATGGTAGCTATCCCTTCAAGTGACTCATTTATTCAAGTGACTCATTTATACAACTCATATATATAAATATTTCATAGTCAATAAGGTAAAAGACAATGCCACTAAAACCGCCACACTGTTTTATTTTTCGGGGGGCCAAGATTGATTGAGGTCATTAACCGATTGGTGAACCCGATGACCCTCGCAGTCTAACTTATGCGGAAGTTATTAAGAGGCTGAACAATCATTTTAGCCCCGAACCATCAAAATATATAGCTAGGATATATGTATGTAACAGACACCAAGTGAAGGGGGAAGGTTATAAAGCTTATGATATGGTATAATGTCTTGGTTAGAAACTATGTATATGGTGATTATTTAGACGAGGCCTTATTGGACCAATTCCTAAGAGGGATGAGTGATGACTGACTCATCAACAAAGCAATCAAAAAGAGAATTACTTATGAGTTAATAATTAATAGTATGAAAAAATTTCAAAAGTCAGATGCAGGTATCTCAAATCAAATGTAAATCCTAAAAATGAGTAGGGAAAAATTGGAGTGTTTTCGCTGGAGAAAAACTGGCCTCCTTGCACATGAGTGAAGCAGAAAGTATGTGAGATGTAACAATTGTGGAAAGGGATAGGACACCTAACGAAAACCTGCTGAACTAAAAATAAGTCAAAAGTAAATAGAGATTTCCAAAAAAAAACAAAATAAGAAAACCTGAACAGCTTACTGAAATGCATAAGGCAGAGAATGATAATTGTAAACAAATAATGTTGGTAGTAAAAATACATAAAAAAATCAGTCGAAACAGAAATAGATAATGGAGCAGGTTTATGTCAGAGGGACTGGGTTACACTAACTGCGGAACTAAAAATTAAAACTGAGAATTGAAAGTACAGGGATAAGAGATGCAACTAGAAATTCCATTGACATAGTCAGATTGGTCAAAGTAGTCCTAACCACAAACCATAGTCACGAAACCCAAAATTTATATATTGTAAAAATATAACATTCCTGATCAATAGGGAATTGTTCATCCCATTAGGGATTAAAATATGCATGCTGAACAAAATACAAGTAGAAAAAAAAAATCAAAGAGATAAAATTTCCTAAACTATTCACAGCAAAAAAGAGAAAATTAAACACATAACTTGTTGAGATCAGCTGTTGTGAAGGAACAAACCCATTCATCTCAAACTGAGAAAAATTCTTTTTGCCCAAAGACTTCTGAGTTGAAGAATCTTTGAATTAATGGAGAAAGGGGTATTATTATCTGCGGAGGAGGCAGAATAAGTCACACCTAAAAACAAAATAGTCAAATACGGTATATGTTGAGATTACACACTGACTATCAATAAATGTATAGAGAAAAGCTTGTACCATGTGCCAAACATCAGAGAAATTTTAGTTGGGATAAAGAGGGCCAAGTATTTTGCAAAACTGGATCTGAATGCAGGCTTCCACCAGATCCCAGTGTCAAAGAAATCTGCAGCCATATTAACTATTACAACACCCAAGGGGTTGTTCAAACATAATAGACTACCTTTTGGGGTAATCATAGTCCCTAATATTTTCCAAAGACCTGGAGGGGGTTCTACCATATTTCGATGATATCCTAGTAATGAATGATCCAAAGAGATCATTGAAAGAGAAGTTAAACAGGGCATGTGAAAGATTAGAAAAAATTGAAGTTATTCTTAATGTACAAAAAATTTGGAATGCAATAGAAATAAAGTTTCTAGGACACATCACCTTGGACAGGGAAATCCAACCTGACCTTGAAAAAACTAGGGCCATAACGAATGCCCAAACTCCTAAATATGTAAAATAATTCCAAGCACTCTTAGGCTTAATCAATTTCTTCAATTTCATTAAAAACAAAGCAAATGCAGCAAAACCCCCATGTCAGCTTCAAAAATGAACTTCGGAGAAGTCATAAGGAAACACTAGCACTTTCCAAAAGTTCAAGGCACTGCTTGCTTCAGATAGACTATTATTATATTATGGTCAGAACCTCGATCTAACATTATTTACAAATGTAACCAAGTATGAAATTGGGGCGTTCTTAGTCACCCATCAGAAGAAGGGGAACACCCCATAGCATTTATGTCAAGAATGTTAACAGCATCAGAAAGAAATTATAGCCAACTTAACAAAGAAACACCAGCAATTATTGTTGCGGAGTGGAAATTCCATCTGTATATATATGAAAAATCATCACAAATCACCATTCGCACCTAAGTATTCTAACCAACAAAGCTGCTCCAGACCACCGGAGCCTCCAGATAATTCATTGATAAATTTAATGTCAGTCTATGATTACAAATTATGTTATAGGAAGGGCACTCAAATTGGACATGTCAATGCTTTATCTCATGCCCCTGATATCACAGAAAAAATAAACAATATGTAGAAATAAATTTTTTAGCCACCAACTGAACTTGGGGAAACCACAGAATACAAAATGCTGATGGGGTGGATTAGAAATGGATGAACCAATAGATGCTTAACTTATCTAAACCTACTCATTATGGATGGCTTACTAACAACTGTCAATATTAAATGGATGTATTATAAATGGTGGCTGAGTTTTGATTCCACACGTAGGTCATGAAAAAATATTAAAACTAATTCATCAAGGATATCCTGACATGGTGAGAGTGAAAGCTCTTGCTTATGTATAATGGCCGGTCAAGAGTCACAACATGCAGACCTTGTCAGTCTACTGCAAACTTGCCCCAGAATAAAGTATTCATGATGGCTTAAAGAAACTGTGTATATATTGATTTATGTAGCCCAATAGAGACAACCTTATATTTGTACTAATAGATGCTGCCTCAAAGGGCAGAATGTAAACTTGTAAAAAATATGAGAGCAAAAGAAACTATATGCCCCCTAAGATAAATTTTTACTTATCATGGTTCTCCAGAAGTATTCATTTCTAATAATGGAACCGGGTTCACACTGGAACAATTCAAAGCATTTTTGGAGGAATGGGGAGTATGATATGTACTAGCACCACTATATCACACAGAACCAAACAGAATGATAGAGAAGGTGGTGCAACAGTTGAAATTTAGCTCTAAATAAATTGTTACTCAAGCCCCAAGAAAGCAGTGGATGTGGCAATGCTGCATCAATGCATCACTTCATCTACAGTCACTGATAAATCACCAGTAGAAGTATTCATGGGAAGTAAATTGAAAAACAAGCTATCCATCCTCCTGCCTAAGAAGGAATAACCAACAAGAATTCCATAAAATAGCTAAGTTGCTGGAGAAAAGGTGTTGATAAGGGTTAATCTACAGAAATTTTGAATTGAGAACCAAATAAAGAAAATAACTCCAAACCACATCATAGAGGTACAAATAGCTACAGAGTAATCTACAAATGCCATGTATATCACATTAAAAAAAACTGGGTTGAAACAAATGTAGACCTTAATGCTGAAAGTTGTGAAAAACTAACCTAAATTGTAAAAAATCATCCAACAAGATCGAGCAGACTCATACCATTACTGATACTGAACCAGAAAAAGAACTTTTTATAATGGAACCACAATCAAGTGCTATAGAATGTCCGAGAACCAACACGTCGATGTAATCACCCATTCCAAGCCTATCTAAAGGATTATATTTGCTACTCTAGAGAAAATTAAAATAAACAATCTGCAAAATTTTTCAAAAATAAAAGGGAGTAATGCTGTATGTGTACATCGAAACTAGAAGCTTTAAAGAGATAAGTAAACATACAAATAGAAAACAGATTGAGCAGGCAATTATGAACTGATCAATAATAGAAGAATAGATGTTTTCTCTAAGGACTTGTGTCTGGATTATAAATATCTATTAGCAAATTAGCCTATGTCGTCTTTTGGCATCAACATGCATCCAGAAGCTCAATGGACTTCAAACTTGCACCCCTTATCCAGTAGAATTCTCGATGAAGGTGAAGAAAAGGGATGTAGGTATTAAACAGGCTGACCTGATCTATATTATTATTATGTGTATGCCTTAGGACTCTATCTGTAACTAATTAATATTATACTAAATGTTTCACTTGTAATCTAATGTATTATACGTACAGCAAATTGTCATATGTATATAAGTGTATAAATGCTATCAATTCCAATTGTATAATTTAATGTTTAACATATTAGATAAAAAAATAACTAAATGCGTTCATGTCATTTTTTATTGTGCTAGATTAATAATTGATAATAAATGTCAACGGACAAGACCTAATTTCAAATAGTATCATAAACTTTTTCAATTAAACAGTCGAAAGCCTTAACCAAATCAATTGAAGTAACACATGAATCACATTTATTTGATTTTTCTTTTATTTGCCTGGCAACAGTATTTTTTAATTCCCTAAGCTAATTCAATCTATTCAACAAAATCTGTAAAAGTACTTTTGGTGAAATGAATAATAATGAGATTCCATGACAATCACTGCAGCCTTTTCTATCTCCTTCATTTTATATAACCTAGTACAGAAGGAGCATTCCTAAAATCAGAAAACAATTTAAAAGACCATTTATTATTAAAAAAAATTTCAATAGTTTTGAAAATAATTATTATGTCACCATCATATTTTAGATTTGTTTAACTTATACCTGTATAACTTTGTTCAAATCTAAATATATCATTAAAAATTGTCATCTCAATTTTTTGTCTTATTATTCAAAAATGATCATTTTCCTAACACTATCATATAAAACAACATTATTTATGCATTTAATACCAATATGGTACTACTTTTCCAGTTCATATATTATTTTCAATAAATGACTGAGTTCATCAAATTGCTGCTGTTTTAATCCATAAACATTTTAAATCTTTTCTGTCTCACATTTATTATTCTATTAATTGAAAAATGTCATATTTCGTTTTAATAAAATCACTAACATTATAAGAGAATTGGACAGAATTCTTCTTTTTAATGAATCCAAGAATAAATTTATTCACATCTACTACACTATTTCTTAAAGAGAATTCTGTGTCTTAGTAACACAACAAATTTTAGAAAAACAAATGGATAATTTCAGTATTTACTAAATATTAAAATAGAATTGTCATTTTAACCTTGGAACATATTTAATTTATGATTTGCCCAATAATCTGATTTGTAAATGCTCATGTAATATCATCTTTTTCTGTATTCTGATTCCTAACTATAATGTAATTCCTAAAAATCCATTGTTTTGAATACGAATACAAAATTCATTTATAGCAATTTTTATACTAAACAAAGTGTTTTTGATAGTTGTTTCACACATTATGCAAAAAATGAATAAATAGCAAACATTATTATTTCCAATAATTTAAGGCACATGCATTAAAGTTTCCCAAAATTTTTTATTTTATTTTAATGACATTACTGAATTGAAAATTGGAGCATAAACATTAATAAAATGCCATTGTGTAACTAAGTTTTAATACTATTAATCTTTTAATGATATTTCTAATAATTCCAAGAATAGATTATTATATTAGATCCAAAGTAAATCTAATTCTACCCCATCATCTTTCACTTGATGATCTGGCTTTCCCAAAAAAAAAAGCAATCATTTACATGTTCAATTAAAATTTCCTTCCTCCGAAAGATAAATTTCTCTTAAAGCAATTACATCAAACTTAAATCTTGGCAGCTCCTTAGATATAAGAACTGTCATCAAATTCTGCTCTTGAAAAGTTCACACTAAACAATATTCTAAATATAGAAAAATGTTAAAAAAATTACATTTTATTTCTATCACTACATTCTGCTTTATTTACCAGTATTACAGTTTTTGGGCAAGTAACTGAAAGATGAAAATATAGTTGCACAAACACACATTCTCATTGTTGCACTTAGTATAAGGAGAAGACTGATGTCAAGAGAGACTAATAATGATCAGATTGAACACTAATTCAAATGATAGAAGATAGAAAGGTAAAAGAATTAAGCGAAGAGACAGAATTAAATAAAGAGAATAACACCACAGAAAGGATTATGTTTGTAATAAAGGCACAAAATCTTTGTCCTACAAGACAATAGAAAGTATTTTTAGTCAAACACTACCCATTGGTTAATCATAATTAATCTTCATATATGAAGATTATGCCACTATCAACCATCTGTGGATTCTTCTGGTAAACAATATTCAATATAATAATATTAATATTGTAACGTTTATTTATATACGTTACAAATATATTGGCATTTGGTAAAAGCTAAAAAAGTAAATTTAGATTTTTTTTTGATTAGTATAATTTTTGTTAAAACGTGCAATGAGGTTAAAATTGTCATTCTTATTTTTTTTTATCTAATTGGAAAGAATAAATGACATACAGATTACTAATCCAGATAAATTAAAAGAATTCCAAAAGTATAAGCTAAAAGAAAAATATTTTAGCTAATTAAAGATGGAAGAATAATGCTAAAAAAAAAGAGAACTTTGTAACTTAAATTTAAGAGAGAGTGTATAAGATTATTATCTTATACGCTGATAAAAAGACAAAAGAGTGCGCAGAAGTTCCAAAAATGGAGCGCGATATAAAAAGGAGATGACAACTTCAATCTGGGTCTTCTCTTTAACTTCTAGTTACGTCTCTGAAAGTTGGAGGTTTCCACGAGCATAACCTGTGGCAAGAAATATACTTCTACACAGGTATGCCCCTTGCTGTACCAAGCTGTCACGCAAGCATGGAAACGGGACTTGTGAAGACCGCTTTTTGCAATAAAAGGGTCACTACAACCGTGCCTTTTCTCCAGCTATAGAACGGAACAATAATGGAAGACGCCGGCAGGAGAGACCAATGGAAATTCTCATGATCTGGGATCCCATAAACCTACATGAACTTACCGGTAAGTTAAGAATAAATTTTCCTGATAGTGACTTAAAAGTTTGCAAACAATTATTTATCTAAGCTTAGACTACCATCCTGATATAGACTTTACTTTCACATTCAAGGGACTTTCTTATAAAGAATTTTATACAAGATCTTGGAACATTATTAAATTGCGTTCATTATTTAATCTAACTGTTTTTGTTAATCGATTCATTATCTGGATTAGCATGTGTGTACTTTCCAGTTTAGTTAATTCGTAATTTAACTTATAAATATTTTAGTTTGTTAGAATAAAGGAGATTATACTTTTATCAACCTTTTCATTGTGCGTTATTAATAGTAGTTATTATTTTTTATTATTAAATCTATTAGTAGTTTAATAAGATTTAAAAATGTAATTTACCTTTGCCAATATGTTTGAATAAGCCCAGGAATAATAATCTTAAAAAATTAATTCTCGTTACGGTAAGACGCAATACCGATTAGTTTAAAAGCACTTTTTTTCTGTTTAGTTTACGAGTTACAATATGTTTGACGCAGTCCCAATGGGTCTAACGACTCTGGCGCCCTCAAGTAGAAATTAAAAACTGGTTCTGCTCACGATTGTACTCAGTAATAGTTCTAGGCCGAAGCTGATCAGGAAAAATAGCTGTGTTGAGAATAGAAATACAACTTTCTTTTTTCTTTTGATACAGCTTGATCAACTCACGCGCAGTTATATTAGCGTGCAAGAGGCCTAGCAAAACGAAAAACGTTACAATATATTGTTATATTAAATATTGCACGTCATTCAACAAGGTTTCAATCTATTATTTCACATCTATAATTTTTACATAGCTTTTGTTCTAACATTTTTATATATCTAACATTTATTTTCTCAGCCCTTTGTCAAATGATAGGTTGAGAATTAACTTTTTTTTTTCTTTTTTGCAGTCTTTCTTCATTGTCAGTGCACCATTATGCATGTGACAAACTCTACTTTCATAAGATTTGTTTTACTTTCCAACCAAGAATTGCTAGATGCCCATTTAGCAATTAATATGGGATGGCTAGTTAAATTATCCATGGACCAACTGCCTAAAACATTTCTAAATTTTCTTGGGAAACCTTCAACTGCAAAAAAAAAAAAAAAATCTCTAGGAGCCACCCAGACTGGAAGCGCGATAATACCTTAATTAATTACACCATGAATTTTTCATTTAGATTAATTTGACTATTATGAGCATTTCCTTGAAGCAGACAAATGTTTGTAGAAAATTCCTCTAGAGGAATTAAATCCGGGAAAGTTTTATCCAAGAAACTTTAATCCAACCAGCAATATTTTATTTTCTACTCCAGGTGGCAATTCATTTATTACCTATTCACTCCTATACCTGATTTCTAGATCTCTTTTGGAAGAAAAAACAGAAGTATTTCATTTATATTATGTTTCTAAACTCCATTAAAATTTATATTTTATACTGAATTTAAATTGATATTTATTGTATAAAATTTTTAAAGCAATTTACATTAACAAAAGTTATGACCAATTATTAGCTTCTAAAAATTGTTAATCTTTTTTTTTTTTTTTTCTGATAAATAAAACTTAGAAACAGTAGCATAAAAAAAATTAATAAATAAAAACCTAAAAAAAACAATTAATACATTTAAAAAAATCAATAATAGAAAATCATCAAATAAGATTACCTGCATTATTTTCTAAAAATCTTCCTACTTCTGCATCGTCTTCAAAAGGAGAAGACCAACCTTTGCCATAACCTAAACTATTTCCAAAACTATTTAAATCTGAGACATTTACAGGTAATATAGCAGGTTCTTCAGTGTTATAATTCATGTTTTCCACACTTTTAAGATCCAAAGATAAATTTCTAGTTATTATTGCAGTTTCAGCTGCTTCAATGTTTTTATTAGCATCATGATGCCACAAACTCTGAGAAGAGCACTCCATTAATGATTTAGATAAAAAAGTATGATTATCTAAAGTCTGTTTAGGTATTTCTAACTGTGTACTTGTTTCATTTAGACTAATTTGATTATTATGAACATTTTCTTGAAACTGATGGACAAAGTTTGTAGAAGATTCTGATTTACCTTCTACACAATCTTCTTCAGAATATATATTTACTTTACTTTTGCTTGGAGAAGTTTTTTCTTCTTTTTTATTGGGAGAATCATCATCTTTATTTTCTAATAAAAAAAATAAAACAAAAAACAAAAACAAGATATATATTTATGATCAAACTTATCAAACTAATCAATTTTTCTTTATTTTACATTTATTATAAATATGATCTACATAAATATACATCATTTACACACACACATATATATAATTTGTTTTTTAAGAGACAAGATCAGATAATTTTCCCTCTTTGGCTATGAATTTAAATCAATCATACTATTTATTATATGCTATTTTTAATTGCTTTATATTAATAATTGATATGTGTGAGATTTCTCTCAATTTAAACATTATCAATATCAATTCAAAGAATAAAATATGCAATGTAATATACACCCAATATTTAGTAATATGTAATACTTTGAGATTATATCTCATACAAATGTTTTATTAAATAAATGAAATGTTCTCAAGCCAGAGCATAAGACAATAATTTTTAAAAAAATTTTTTTGGAGAAAAGATCAGATTGTTTTCTCTCCTTATTTCATTTTTTTTTAAAAAAAAAAAATTATTGCCTTATGCTTTGGCTTGAGAATATTTAATTTACTTAATAAACCAGACATATAAGATACAATTCAAAGTGTTACATATTAAACACTAGATGTGTATTATATTACCTATTTCATTCTTGGAATCAATATTAACAATCTTTAAATTAAGAAAAATCTCATACATATCAATTATTAATCTAAAGCAATTAAAAATAGTTTAATAATAAATAGTGTGTTTGATTTAAATTCATGGTTTCTAGCCAAAACGTTTCAGACAAACTTCTATACAAAAAAAAAAATGAAGTAAAGAAAGAAATAGTCCAATTTTTTTTTCTAAAAAAAATTGTCTTATGCTGTGGATTGAGAGTATTTAATTTACTTAATAAATCAGTCAAAAGAGATATAATCTCAGAATGTTACTTAAAAAAATAATAAAATACAGAAAAAAATTATTTGTAGATAAAATTACTTTAATATTTCAACCAGAGGACTGGTTTTCATCAGAAAGAAAAAAAATATATATAGTAAAATGACAATATTCAAAAATAATATATTTGACAAAAAAATCTTATTGATTTCAAGATTTTACAAAGAAAATTTAACCCACCAATGACAAATTTATTTCAATGTACATTTAAAAAAAAAACAAAAAAAAAAATTGCATTATGTACAAACCAAACACTACAAAAGACTGCAAACTTAATTTAAATTAAAAAATACAATATATATATATGACTGAATAAAGGTGTGTGTATATAAAAAAAGTCTGTGTTCATATTAATATTTGTATAAAAAACTGAAATACTTATTTATTCAATAGAGTGTTATAAGCAATATATATAATTATATATTGTATAGCTAGTCAAGTGCTACATGTTATAATAATTTCGTCTAAAATTATTAAAATAAAAATCCTCATAGATAACACAAAAGTTTTTAAAATTAATTAATGAATAATAAAAGGTACAAGTAACAACGACTGTACCTGTCGCCTGACGGCATTGGCACTACTCAAAAACAGTTAAATATACCGTTTTTGAGGCATGGCCAGGTAATGTTATATTTCACTGTTTTTCGTTAGCAAAAACGCCATCAAGCGACCGGTACAGTCATTGATACTACTATCCTTTATATTTTTCAATTATCATCTGATGCTTATTTCCTAAATAAATAATATTATTTTCACATTTTCAAATACATATTATTTATTTATTTTGATTTTTGACAATTTTTTAGAAAAAAAATGAAACACACCAATTAATTTTTTCTGGTGTATTTGATATTTGTATGGTGGCTCTATCAATAGGTAGAGCTACATGTAAATGACACCATATTATTTTCATTTAGTTTTAGTTTTTTTTTTTTTTCAAACACATTGATTTTCATTGGGAAAAAAAACAAACCTTCTCAATTAGCATCTTCTTATCTATGTTAGTATGTAAATCATGGTGTCATCAATGAGAAGTATATACAAACAACTAACAACTTTTTTCCTATACATAAAGTCTTTTTGGTGATTTTGCCATTAAAACATATAACATTTTTATATTATACTCATTATGTTTAGTTTCTAACTTTGACAATAGGATTTCTCATTTATGGAACAACATTTTGATTCTTGAATTGCAAATATAATAGTTCTAACTTTAATTCCCTTTTTCTTTTTAGGTCAAATCTAAAAGAATTAAGAAAGCAATGTTAGGCATATCCTTCATAGGCAGGCAATCCTTAGTTGTGATCTTTGCTTGAGGTAGTACAATCACAATGAGCCAGAATGGAATTGGATTTTAATGAGGCAAAGATTATATGTATAGGCAAACCAAGTGGGCCGGCCAGTCTAGAAAATGTAGTCTAAAAATGGATTGTCTCACACAAATTGACTAAGTTGATGCACTTGGTGGATTACTCACTATAATCAGTGATAGAAATAATAATATTAATAATAGTATCGCAAAGATTGTATGTATAGGCAACCCAAGTGGGCCAATCTAGAAAATGTAGTCTAAAAATGGCTTGTCTCACATAGTTTGATTAGGTTGATGCACCTGGTGGATTACTCACTACAAACAGTGATAGAAATAATAATATTAATAACAGTATCAATAGTAGTAGTAAAGCAGAAGGCAGTGGTAATATAAAAGGTATATATTATATATCTATTTTTTTTTCTAAATATAGGTATATGGAATATGCTAACTTCACTTGATACAATCTTTTCTCAACCAGAACAGAGAAGTGCACTGGTGACTAAAGAGCAGTCAATATTTAAGATCAATATAGCTGCTTTTAGCAAAATTCATCTCCCAAAGGAAGAAAGTTTAATAGAACAGTTGAATGGATATGTTTTTTTGGAAAGGCAAGTCAGTCAATGAAAGGAGAATGCATGGTATTGGATTTGCTGTAAAATTTAACTTGGTCTCTTCTTTTGGCAGAATTTATTATTATATCAATGAAAAGGTAACAGCGTTAAAACTTACCTTGCACAATGGTACTAGTGCTTATTTTATTAATACCTATATCCCAAACATACATTCAGAGAATTCTAAGAATGAAAGCTTTTATTTCTTGTTGGACAGCATGATTATAGTAATTCAATTAAAAGATAGAATTTTTCTTCAAGACTATTTAATGCATACATTGGTATAAAAGGTAGACTTTGGCCAGAAGTTAATTGGAAATAATAGTATTTTTGTACTACTCAATGGTTTGATTATTACAAACATTTTGTTTGGGCAGAAAAACCAATATAAACAAACAAATTGTGCATCCACACTCAAAACAATAGTATTTAATAGATTACATTATAGTCAAAAATCAGAATACAAGGGAAGTTCACATTATTATGCACTTATAAATGCAGATTATTAGACAGATCATAGATTATTATGTGCCAAGATTCAAATGATCTTTGCATTAAAAAAAAATTCCAATCATATTCGTAAATTTTTTTTTAATACATCAATATAGACATTGGTTTTTCATCTATATCCGATATTATTTTTTAGTGAGATGTAAGATATATGTTAATGCAAAACTAGAAAGACAAAAATTATTAAGAAAAACAATATTCACAGCTTATGTTCCTTATCTTCAGAAACATTCCCATGAATTTAAATTAGAACTCACAAATCATTTTCAAATATTAATAGATTACGAATATGATTCAGATTTGAATGAAATCAATAGAAAAATAACTGATACACTTTTAAAAACTGCAATAAAAATAGCTGGTACAAAAAGCAGCAATAGACCAGTAAAATTTCTACGGAGACAAGACAATTTATGAAGAAAAGAAATATATAAAAATGATGCATTATGAAGGATTGAATATCTCAAATTTTGTAAAATAGTATGAAAAAAAGTTGATAATCATATAAGAAAGAATAATTGTGAATTAACAAGGAAAGCTGTAGAAAAGAATAAAAGTCTCAAGAGTATAAACCAATATCTTGGTATAGGTAGGAAACTTATTGCTGCAATAAGAAAAATGATAAAACTATTACAAAAAAAAAAAAGAGATGATATCATGAAAAGTGTAAAAGAGTTCTATCAAGATTTATATAGCAATAAAAAACAAGGAAAAGTATTTCCTATATCTATTATATGCCCTAGACATTAAATGAGGAAATGAGATATGCAATTAAATTTATGAAGGGAAAAGATCCAGGTAATGATGGAATTATAATCAATATCTTAAAAAGAGCAGGAGAAATAGAAAAAAGGTTGACAAAATTATATAGCAAATGTCTAAATGATAAAGATGTACCAGATGATTGGAAGAATACATTATTAATATTTAAAAAATATGATAAAGAAGATATTAGAAATTACAGACCATGAAAATGATGATAAAGAATGAATGATTGTAATAATCATGAAATAAAATTATGCTTCATGGAAAGTCATGTAAACTTATTTGATTATAGCAGAAGAATTATCCAAATCTTTCAAAAAATCGAAGTATATTTAAATACAAAGAGAAAAATCTAAAATTAACATTTGTGAGTGATCAATCTGGGAGTAATGATAATTTAAAGACCAACATTCAAATCATTAGCTCAAATAAAATTTTCTACTATTGTGAAATAAGTTAAAAAACATTAGGATCTAATTGGATAGTGAGCTATATGTATCTGGATGATAGAGAAATCAGTTTCTTAATAAGGTAATTTCTAAGAACAATATATAAATGTCTTCTAACAAAGTTACTGTTACTAAATAAGCTTCTAGTCTATTAAATACCAAACAGCCACAAAAATTTCTAGATATGATATACTTTTATAAAAAGTTTATTCCCCAAAACGTGAAAATAAAAAAAGCACTATTGTAGGATCAATTATTAATAAACGACCATAAACAGTTGATTATGCTAACTTTTTAATTATTTTCCACAGTAAAAAATTTTTTTAATGAAATTTGAGACCCAGGAGGCAATATGAACACAACAATCCAATTAGAGAGTAACAATTCTATTTAATTTGCTGAAGATATCCTTATAAAATTTATGAAGTTAAAAAATGATATTTGACTCTTTAGGTCTGACTTTAGCAATTCTTTAAGTTGCAGTAAAGAAAAAAAAATGCATATGTATAATAGGATTCCATGATTTGCACATGCTTTTTGAATATGTACACCAGGGCTTTTTTTCTGAATCTATTCTGTTAAACTTGCTTCTAAGAATTTATCATTAGAAATCCTTAAGCTGTGTCAACCATAACAATATTTTTATGTACTAAAATATATATAAAAGCCAAGCCAGTGCAATGTGTTGTAATAACTTACTTTAAAAAAAAATTAACGTGAATAGAAGATTAATTCACCAATTTGACAGCATAAAAACAAAAATTTAAACAGCATGTAAAACAATATTTCGCAAGTATGAATTATTGAACTATAGTAAATTCAAACTGAGTTGAATAAATTTAGTTGCCAAAGCCATATTCAATATCTATAATTCAAGAGTTGATTAACATATTAACAATTTCTAGGTTTTTCAAAGAATATTATTTCTGATATTAGCATTACATTCACTTCTTAAGAAATTCCAAAAATATTTCCATAAATATGAATTCAACATTATAAAAACATTGCCTTCTGAAAACAATCCTATCAAAAAAACTGCATAATCCTTCAAGAAACTATTCTATTAATCAAACAAAGCAACAATTTATCACATCTCAAAATTTTTATAAGCTATAATGACTCAACATAAATCTTTTCCATATCTACAAAAAAGTTTCTATCAGAAACACTTCGTGATAATTGCCTTAGAAACTGTAAAGCATGCTGAAAACAGTTGCTAAAATGATTACTAATCAGAGGGAATAAGTAAAAAAAAATTTCAAATAGGTGACTTTCGATAATTCCAAAAGAGATATCAAATAGCAAGATAATATATGGACATCTATCTTAATTCTCATATGTAATTCATTCAAAATACAATATCTAAGAGCATCAGCCATTTGTCAGGGAAAATATTAATAATTTAAAATTAAGATTCATTCTATTGCCTCTAGAGATAATAAGCATAAAATATGAATCAATACTAGAACATTACATCATAACTTACTAGAGATCAATTTTCAAAAATAAGCATTAGCATGAATAACATCAAAATAAAAATAGCCTGACAAATACCAGAATTAATAAAAAAAATTAAAAAGCAAAAAAAGATATAATTCTTCTTTTATAAAATCATACAAAAGCAAACACTCAAGATACGAATTCTATTCATTTACTTGAGAATTTTCACAATAGTAATTTTAAATAATTTTGCTCTACTTCTCTCCTGTTGAAAAATTGTTATCCAAAATATAGCTATAAAAAAAGTACACCTGCCATCAAACAAAAAGTTATCTGTCATATTGATCAAAATTACAAATGGCTATCTATGCTCATTTATATTTGCTAAATAGTCTTATAATGCAAAATTTAACAATCCATTTCCTTCATAAAAAAAATCCC
This sequence comes from Epiperipatus broadwayi, assembly GCA_028023455.1. Classification (NCBI taxonomy): domain Eukaryota; kingdom Metazoa; phylum Onychophora; class Udeonychophora; order Euonychophora; family Peripatidae; genus Epiperipatus; species Epiperipatus broadwayi. The sequence continues at coordinate 2,162,748 of JAQFVV010006205.1, forward strand.
TGATCTCTATGCAATCTAATGGAGATTAATTCCCACTGAACATTTCAGAACATACAACAGAGAAACAAAAACATTATCATAAGAAGTGATATATTGTAGAATACTGTCAATAATCAACAGATTTAAACACATATGATCATGTATTATGTCAACTGCAGCAGATTTCAACTAAAAGCAGAAAAAGTGCAATTACAAGATCATGACCTAAACTTTATAAACTTTTCTGCCAAAAATCCCATGAGCTTGCTAAGAAATCTTGGTTGCTCACACATCAGCAAATTAATTTCCTAAATCAGCATTTTTCAGAAATTTTTCCGAGAAGCTGCACATTGCTTATTATTACAATTATTTTATTGATAATAATATTAGATGAAATTCCAAGGTATATAATATAGGAGATAAAAATTATACATTTTAATACTGTGAAGTTTGCTAAAATATGTATACAATTTTGAGTTTTGTAAGACAATATCATATAAAATTTTAGCTATTATAAATTGTTTGGCTACAGCACATGAATATTTTAGTGACAATATTGTCTAACGTGAACATTCTCGAGTAGCTGTTCTAGACTGCTTACAAAGATGTCATTTCTCTAACATTATTATTATTTTTTTAACAAATTCTGTTCAACTTTAAAGCTACTACAACTTAGCAAAGCTTAATATAAATATTAAGCTATAAATGAATGTCAGTTGATAATGACAGTATTAGCATTTTCCAGTTATCTCAGACTAACATTAATATTATCAATTATTTTATTGCTTACTAGCAACTACTTGATCATCACATTACAAAAATGTGTTACAAGTAGTTCAAGCTATCCTTAGTGAATTTTGGGCAAGTTATATAATTCCTACAAAACACAGTATTTTACAAAAGAAAAGTAAAAATGTAATCAATGATAACATTTTTTTAACTACAAACCATCATATAATCATTAATTTAGTTAAAAAGCACTAAATGGCAATGCCAACATTTAGCCAAAGATATTGCTCTGTTCCATTCATGCAATGATCATTTCATTTATATTCGTAATAAAGTTAATAACTTAAAAATTTTAAGATTTCTTTTGATATTTTAGTGATTTCAGTTATAATCTAATTGCAGCACTTTTAACATAATTGATGAAAGCGTAATATTTATTAAGTTACCTTTCCATATATTCAATGAGTACCGACTAAATTAATATTTACATAATAAAATAAAAAAAAGAAATGCAAAAAAAAAATATGCTAATACAGTTGTATGATATTGATTTGACATTCCATTTATTATAAAAAAGTTCAAAAATGTCTGTACTTAGCATATAATTAAGAATCCATTAAGACCTATGGTTAGTAAAGTAGTAGTTTTATGTGCCATACATTTGAATAAGCAATTACGTCTAGTTCAAAATTCTAAGAGATTTGAAACATCAAATCATGAATTTGAATAATTTAATACAAATTAAAATTGTCATTGGGATAGATGCAACACAATAGTTCATTTTATTGGAATAAATTCTGTTGAGGAAATCATTAGAAATGATATATTTACAGAGAAAGATTATCATTATCTAATACAGAGAAAACTGAAATTCATGCAATCATGATATTTAATATAATATAAGAAAATAATTTAATGGTTTATTGCTTAGAAATTCATAAAAAATTTGAGCACTGAAAGTGACAGAACAGGAGTCATTATCAATGAACTTTGAATTCCAGTCTCCCACTGTACCCTTGTGCTAAATTATGCAGGACATATGATGCATTAATACTCTAATAAGTATACATGTGTATTTACTGCATTTCTGTTCACAAGTATTAAAAAATATTGGAGAAATATGGATTAGTAGTTTTCATTCTTTACTTTATATTCATTTATTGATTAGTATTGAATAGTTAAATGAATTGGCTAAAAGCTAGCTATTGAAAATACTGATCTTTCTTGGAGACATTTTAGTTACCTAAAATAATTTTCTAGCATGTGTGCGGTTTCTGTTTCAGACTTAAATTCTAAATCAGGAACATCACAGGTGAATGTACAAACAATCACATCATACCTTTATGTATGTGAGTGTATATATGTAGATCTACATATGCAAAGTGACTTACCAGATTTAACTGCCATAACCACTATAGGAATTTGCTGATGTTCCAGAATTCCAGCCATTAGCAGAGATTTTTCATTCCATACATTGAGAGATTTGGAGTTGCAAATTAATTGAAAAGAAAAATCTATTAACCCTTTAAATAAAAAATAAATACTATAATACATAAAGAATTCTTTTGTAAAAATAATTATCAGATAAAATATGAGATATTTAAACCAAATGAATGATACTGAAAATACAGCAAAACAATAAATAAATTTCACATCTTATTATTAGTTATAATCAAAAGGTTTTTCAAAATTCTCCTTTTAGACGCATGTAGGAGTCTTCATATGGAGCAACATAAATGAACAGTCCCCCAAAACATATTAATCACTACTGTAGCGATGCATAGTAAGATTGTTTTTGAATATCTCAATAATAACAATAATTTTAATCAGGGAAAGTATAAATGGATTCCAAAAAAGAGATATTGAGTTTATTTGAATTTTAAATTAATCAATGAAAAAAGTGAACAAAATAAAGTAAAAATATTTTGGCAGGAATCATGATATAATCTATAAATCAATAGATGTTAGCAAATATTAGATAATTTTATAGCATTTTTTTTAATTCAGTAGTTAGAAATTTTGTGAAATTCTTGGCTTTTTTGATGAATCTACCTTCTAATATATTAATTTGTTTTTGTGATTAAAATATTTATTATAGCATTAAAAAAAATCAATGTAACAAAAAACATTATAAATTTTTCTTTAAATCTGTGCCATAAATTATTTATAATATTTAAAACAACTTCTAGTTTTGTCAAAGTTTATAATGATCAGCGCTGATTATAAAAATAGCAAAAAAAAAAAGGCATCATATTTTATATATTTTCCTTTCCATACATCTGGTTTTTTACAATCAAGATGGGGACAAATTTAGTATATAATTTCATAGCTTCATTATGCTTTTCAAATAATATATTATTTTTTTGGTCTGGATAAAAAACAACAACTTTTTATTGCAAATATAAATAGTCTTAACAACTATATTTATTAAAAATTTTATTTAGATTTCTGAGGTGGAAAACAGTTACAGCTGCCCTGTAGAAAATAACTGTGATATTTCTGAAAGACTAACAAGTATTTTCCTGAAGGTTTGTGATGATGGTGTTCTAGTTGTATTTTTATATTGGACTATTTCCATCATCTAATATGTGTATTGAATGTCTTTAAAAAAACTTAAATTTATTTTAAATATTCTAAATACATTCAACTGTTAGTAATAGTACATCAAACAGGTTAGTATATGCACAACATTTTGAGAGATATTATTCTCCCCTTTTCTTCAGGTGTTGCTAGCTTGTCTAGTGACAGTACTTGTATAGGATTCGAACCTGGATCCTTAAGATTCTTGAGTATTAAATTTTAAGGTAATGCTTTAATCAACTGAGACATCCTGCCAAAGGCAACAGTTTGTAGAAATTTCATATACTTATCTATGAGGTTTCTCCTGATTTCTCCACTTTTTCCTAAGAGCAAAGTTGATTAGTAGCTTCCATACATTATAGTGACACTAGGTTAGCTTATGGAATTTTTTTACCATTGTCACGTGAGCAGCATGGTTTGCTACCTTAGTCACATCTTATTTTCTCTCTTCTAATCACCAGTTTGTGTTCTTGCAAGCACTTTTCAATGGGATGACTGGTCTCACCAATATATGTTCTTCCACATTCACATGGTATTTCATAGATGCAGTTTTTTCTTTTCAGCATTTCAAGTTTAGGCTTTATAGATGTTAGAATTCCTCGTAGTGTGATATGGCTCTGGAAAGCTGCCCTGATGTTATACGGATTGCAGATTTTCCTTAATTTGTCTGCTATTTTTGGAATATATGGATACATTACAGTAATAATTGACTTTTCTCTTGGTGGTTCTTTTCATTGCCTATTTAACATTTTCTTAATAACAGTCGATGGATAACCATTTTTTTATAAGAGTTTGTTCTATATAGATCTTTTCTTTTTTCAAATCGCTGGTTTCTGAACAAACTTCTTTTGCTCTGTTCCATAGTGATAGTATAACTCCATGTTTTGTGTTTCTGGTGTAATTGGATGTATATGTTAAGTATTTTCTTATAGGTGTAAGTTTTTGGTAAATTGTAGTTTTGATTTTGCCATGAGAGAGACTTGTCAAAAGAACATCTTGTTCTGATTGTATTGTGAATTTAATTGAAAGGGATATGTTGTTGATGTGTTTCCAGAAAGTTTGTAGCAGTGCTTCACCATGTGGCCTTACAAAAATGTATCATCCACACAGCGAAGCCAAACTTTAGGTGGATATGGAGTAGTTTTTATAGCTAAGGTTTCAAGTCCATTCATGTACATATTGCTAATCAGGGGAGACAATGGTGAGCCCATAACCATTCCTGAATTTTGTTGGAAGAATTCTGTGTTATATTGAAAGTAGGTTGTTTTTATGCAGAAAATTAATAGTTCCATTATTCTAGCAATAGAAAAAAATGTAAACTATTATCACCATTTAATCTTTTCCTTACAATAGACAATGCTTCTTCACATGGTACATTTGTGAATAAACTTTCCACATCAACGCTTACCAAAAGTCAGTTCTTTCCATTTTCATGTTCTTGATTAATTCTACTAAGTGTCTAGAATCCCTGACAAAGGACTAGGTTTTGTATGCCAAAGGACTTAAAACTTTGAGAAGAAATCTTGCCAAATTTTGGCAAGATGAATTTCTAGAACAAACCATAGGTTTTAATGGAACATGATCCTTATGGATTTTAGGCAGACCATAAAGATGAAGAATTTTGCTGAAATATGGTGTTATTTTATTTTTTTCTAAATCAGTGAAGTACTTGAGATGTTTTATGAGAAATGCTTGTAACTTTGTTTCTGTACTCTGTATTGGATTTTTTGCCACTTTTCTATATTGGCCTGCTGTGAGGAGTTCTTGTATTTTGTTGTCATAATCGGTTGAATCCATTACAACTGTTGCATTGCCATTGTCAGCAGTGAGAAAAATTATAGATTTATCTACTTTGAGAGATTTAATTGCTTTCCTCTCATCATAGGATATGTTTGATTTCAATTTTTGTTGCTTGTAAAAGTGTTCTTTTTATTCTCCAGCGTAATTTTGCTGCTTCTTCTAACGGCAATTTTTGGATGACTTTCTCAGTTGCTGCCATTATATCTAATAAAGGAATATTAGACAGTGTTATTAGACAGTGTTATGGCAAAGTTTAATCCTCTTTCAAAAAGAGAAATTTCAGTATCTGTTAGATGTTTAGAAACTGAGATTTTTAACAGATGAAATTGGTTCACTGCTTGGTACATTATGATTTTTGATATGCTCATGTAGGTTAACAAATTTCTTCTTTTGGTATTCTTTTATTTTTCCATGTAATGTAAAATATGATTTTCTTACTGCTTGAGAAACTCTCATGTCGTCTTCATCAGTAAGTTTTTTTTTTAGAAAACATTCTACATTATTAATGGAATGCATTGTTTGATACTTAAAAAACCTTTGAGTATTTATTCTTTCTCTTAACAGAACTTCACCTGGTCTCTGAATAATTTTCTCAACTCTCTGAGAGTGAATTGGAAGTTTTAGTTGCAAACCTTTAGGAATTATCCCTTCATATTTACATATGTGTATTGAATGTCTTTAAAAAAATTTAACTTGATTTTAAATATTCTAAATACATTTAACTGTTAGTAATAGTACATCAAACAGGTTAGTTATATGCACAACATTTTGAGAGGTATTATTCTCCCCTCTTCTTCAGGTGTTGCTGGAGTGACCAGTGACAGTACTAGCATGGGATTCGAACATGGATGCTTAGATTCTTGAGTAATGAATTTTAAGGTAATGCTCTAATCAACTGAGCCATCCTGCCAAAGGCAACAGTCTGTAGAAATTTCAAAATATTGTGCATATACTGACTTGTTTGCTGTGCTATTACTAACAGTTGAATGTATTCGGAATATTTAAAATAAAGTTAAATTTTTCTAAAGACATTCAATACTCATATTAGATGATGAAAATAGTCCAATATAAAAATACAATAATGATCAAAATCCTTTTAAAGACTATTTACCAACTGATACTGCTCTATATTTCTAGATAATCTTCTTGCCTATTCTTACACTAGGACAATCCTTAAAATTTGACACTTTAATCATAAAAATATTCACATGTACATCATCATCGTCATCAATACATTGCAGGATGAAAGTCTCTCCAACTTCAATCCATTTTCTCCAATCTCTAGCTTCTTTTCTCCACATTTCCTTATTTCATACATCTATCTTACATGTGGTTTTTTCTGGATCTTTTACAATCTCTTACAATCCAATTTATTATCATTACTTCCAGCAAGACGTCCAGTCCAACTCCATGCTGGTAATAACTGTTTGTTTTCTTACCCATGTATTTCATTTTTGATCTCTTTTTGTTATTCCTAACATGCATCTCTCCATACTTCTTTGGGTAGTTTGAAATCTCTGTATTGCTTTTCTGTTAAGTGTCGAAACCTCAGATCCATAAATAAGAACTGGTAAAACCCATTTTTTAAAAACTGTCCTTTTCAAACACATAGACATATTTCCTTTTAATATTAAGTTATTTCTACCAAAAGCATTCCAACCAAGTTTAATTCTATAATTAATTTCATTCATTATGTTTCCATATGTAGTAATAATTTGACCAGGGTATTTGTAGTTGTTAACTTTTTCTAACTCATTGTTATCAATCTTTATTTTCATCTTTTGAGAAAATCCATTGAACATTACTTTAGTCTTTTTAATGTTTACCTTTAGTCCTTTACTTTCATCTGATAACTTGCTTAACATTTCCTGAAGCTCTGAAGCATTATTTGCAAAAACAACTACATCATCTGCAAAATCTAAATGACTTAAATAATCTCCATTTACTTTTATTCCTTTAGCTTCCCATTTTAATCCACAAAATACTTCTTGCAGCACTGCCGTAAAAGTTCTGGAGATATAGTTACCCTGTTGTACACCCTTTTCAATGTTAATCTTCCTACTATTATTATGTAATCTAATTGTTGCCATTACATTTTTATAAATATTATTCAGAATATGACATTATTCTAGATCTATACCTTGATGATCTCATGCTTTAATCACTGAAGAAATGCTTATAGAATCAAATATCTTTTCATAATTTACAAATCCAAAGCATAATGGCAACTCATATTCATTGGTCCTTTCTATAACTTCTCTCAATACTTGGATATGATCCAATGTACTAAAACCACTTTTAAATCCAGTTTGTTCTTTTGGTTGGTTGAAATCCAAAGTTCTCTGTAGACGAGTTGTAATTATCTTGGTAAAAATTCTTGTATAAAACTAATAGATCTGTAATTTCTAATATCTTCTTTATCACCTTTTTTAAATATTAATACTGCATTTTTCCAATCATCTGGTACATCTTTATCATTTAGACATTTGGTATATAACTTTGCCAAAATTTTTTTTATTTCTTCACCTGCTTCTTTTAAAATATCAATTATAATTTCACATTACCTGAAGCTTTTTCCTTCTTCATAAATTTAATTGCATATCTCATTTCTTCATTTAAAATTCTAAGCAATTCAGAAGATATAATAGTTGTAGGAGATACTTGTTTTTTTATTGTAATTCTTGATAGAACACTTCTGCACATTTCATGACGTCATCTCTCTTTTTAGTAATAGTTCGATTTTTTTTTCTTATTACAGAAATATGCTTTCTACTAATATCAAAATGATGTTTTACACTCTTGAAACTTTTATTCTCTTTTATAGCTTTCCTTGCTAGTTCACAATTATATTTTCTTGTAGCATTATCAACTCTTTTTCACACCATTTTACAAAATTCGAGATATTCAATCCTTCTTAATGCATCATTTTTATATATTTTCATATTCCTTCTTTTCTTCATAAATTCTCTAGTCTAAGTAGAAATTTTATTGGTCAAATTGCTGTTTTTTCTACAAGCTATCTTTGTTGCAGTTTTTAAAAGTGTATCAGTTATTTTCTATTTGATTTCATGAAAATCTAAATCATGTTCAAAATCTGCTAATATTTGAAAAATTTCCAAGTTCTAATTTAACTTCATTAGAATGTTTCTGAAGATTAGGAATATTAATTGTGAATATTATTTCTCTTAATACTTTTAGTCTCTCTAGTTTTACATTAACATGTATCTTATATCTTACTAATCAATGATCACTTCCTGTGTTGAATTTATTAAGAACATTACAATCTTGAAATATGTATTTTCTGTTAGTCAAAATATAATCCAATTCTGCTATACCTTCATTTGGATGTTTCCGTGTCCATTTCCTTTTAACATTTTTCTCAAAAAAAGAATGCATAATATAAAGTTTTTCTTTTTTAGCAAACTCCACGTCTATGTCCTCTCTCATTTCTATTACCATAACCAAATTTATCTACAGTACTTTCATCTTTCAATTGTTTACCACTTCTAGCATTAAATCTCCCATATAAATTTTAAAATTTGTTTGGTCTGATCAAAAGGCTCTTGTACATCCATATAAAAATCCTCTACTACTTCATCACTATGAGAACTTGTTAGGACACAAACCTGAATTATATGCAATTGCTATCTGCTATTAAGTTGAATTAATCTTACTACTCTGTCAGATATATCATCAATCTCCACTATGTTGTTCTTTCACTTTTCTACTAGCTTGTACTTCAAATATTTGTGTCTTTGTAGTACAGTACATGTCTATTTTTTAAATCAATTGTCTATTAACCTAAGTTCCATTTAATATAAGACAGTTCTTCCAATTCTTGCAATCTTCATTCACTTGAGAGTAATATTCAGTTGTAAGTATCTAAGTAAAAGTCATCATCAAATGACAGTCTGGGTCCGCAATCAGGGGCTCCATAGTGCCCGTCACCTTCAGCCACCAACCACTGCCTTGGCTGGTGACTTTACATATATATATATAAGAACAATAAATAATTCAATGTAAACATTATATGTGTTAAGTCACACAAGATTAAAGTGCACTGAGAAAAATAAATAGGACAATGCTATAATTAAAGCAATAGTAATATCTATTTTCTATATGAGAAATCACAAATGAGTAAAATCAATGGACCTTTAGATGATAGTGAAATTAGTAAAAACTCATGACTTTCTTCCAGTCTCTAGTCTAATTAAACACAAATTGCAGCAATCAGTGATTCTTAATATTGGGATTTATCATTCTCCTCTCAAAAAGTGAAATATATCTAATTATCTTATAACTGAGGCGACTAAAATATACAGATAATGAATAGTGTTAGATCTTTTTAGATATATAACTATACTAACAAGTTTCAAATCTTAAGATGCTTAAAATCTCAACAACTATTTTGCAATAAGAGTAAAAAGTGACCATCATATGGGCATAGTGAAAATCAGTACCTTCTATGAGAAAATTGATAATGTTTTCATATTTCTGCCATATAATGCTTAAAAATTCATTCACTTTTATTATGACTTTCTAAAGTTGAAAAGTAATATTGTAATATTATCACTATCTGAAAGAAAACAGGAAAAATCAGTGATGCTTACTATTGGGCATAATATATGTTTAAATTTGGTAATTATTGGCAAATATTTTTCATAACAGCAAAAATCTTTCCTTAACTTAAGTGAAATAAATAACATTCACACACAAAAAAATTTACAATATAGTAATAAGAGTACAAATTCTGTAGTTGTTAAGATGATACATTTTAATTATTTTTTTAATAGACTTGAATAGTGATATATAAATATCAGCTTGGAGTTTGTCAGTTGCCATTAGCATTTGGCATAATAATTCAAACACAGTACATTTATATAAAAAATTGGTGAATATATTTAAAAAGACTGATAAGATATTAAAACTAAAAAATTTTAACTTTAGTAAAATTATCGTTAAATATTTGCATTTTTACATTTTATAATTTATGAGTAGTATCATTAATGTTAACTGAGTAGTCAATGTTCCTCTAACAAAAATTAAATTGAATTTCTATCATTAATATTCTAGAAATAATGCATGCTGTTTTCAGCTGATAATAAATGTTTTCAGAAATGCTTTAATAATGTAATAACTGTAATTGATTATTAATAAAAATTTATATAAATATTAATTTAACACTTTCCAAATTTGAATCTTAGAAAAATGAAAACTGAACTCAATATAAATAAATTTGTTTGAAAATATTCTTAAAAATCATATCAATGGTATAACTGGCATCTAGACTCTAATGACATCTGTTTTTATATAGATTTGTATTCAACAAAATAACAAGTAATTTAGTTTAATGCTCACTATCAACAATTTTCTTCTTTAGTAAATTGCTCTCAATAAAAAATTAAAATAAAATACACACAAACAAAATAAATACATATTGTATTTAAAAAAAAAAAATTATTATTATTATTATTATTTTTATCTTCATTTCAAATACAATTATTTTTTAGAAAATAAAGAGACAGTCCAATTCAATTAATCGAAACATTTTAATTAGCTTGATTATTATTAGTTTTAAAACATTTAATTGTTCTTAATTACAGATTGCTCCTCTTCTATTAAAATTTATTTTACCCTTTGAATTTATCAGATGTACTATTTCAAATATTTCTGAATTATATCTCTAAACAAAAATAAATTCTTTTATTTAGAATTGATAAATCTAAATATTCACATAACACACATCAATAGATAAATAAATATATATTAATAAACACATATTTATACTAAAATTATTAATTAAATAAAGTTTAAAGAGTTAAAACATTATATAATAATAGAATTTTAATTTACCAATAAAATAAATACAAACTAATAAGCATTGTAAATCTAAACAAAATTTGTTAATATTTACCTTGCAAATACTTTTTCATAATATCTGGCTTTTCAGAGTCATTTAAAAAAGCAGATGGCCAGTAATAATAACTGAAACAGATATATATATAAATTCAGCAGAAAAAACATTATACTTCTGCATTCTATTTATAATAAGCACTTCCCATCAATAAATGTTAATAAAGAATGGGTGAACTGCCTATTCTTTAAACTTATGAGGTATTTGAACAAATATTCATTGACAATATTGAAAATAGAGTGATATTTATATATTAGTCAGATTTTAGATATAGCTGAAGTTGTATTAGATTCATATATTACAAGACAATGACGGCATCTCATTTTAAAAGGATTTCTAAGATTAACAAAAGTTAGTTTTATAAATACTAAATATGCATAACTCAATGAATATGTAAATTAAATGAAAATAAATCAGCACTCTCATATCAATAAATATTAATAAAGAATAGATAGCTTACATATTCCTTAAGCTTAAATGGTATTTAAGAAAACATTCATTGACAATGCTGGAAATATGGGTGTGATATTTATATTCTAGCCAGAATTTAAACATAGTTTATCTTTGTCTTATCATATATGAATATAATTTTAGAAAGGACTTAAGCTACATTTAAAATCTGTCTAATATATAAATATATTTTACTTCCAGCTTTACCAATGAGTGTTCTCTTAAATATCATCTAAACTTAAGCAATAGATGATCTTCATATTCTTTATTAACATTTATTAAAGTTGGAATGCTGCTTATTCATAGAACACAGAAGTAAGGTTTCCTTCCATTTAATTTACATAACTGTGTGTACTTAGTATATATATATATAAGAGTACACACACATACAAATATAATTTAATGGGAGGTAGTTACTTCAGTTTCAATTACAGATAAATAAGTTATGATTGTTTATTATTATTATATATATATATATAAAGGATTTGGAATAAAAAATGACACCAGTTAATCAAAAATTATTCATTGGTTATAATATCCTATTATTTAAAAGATGCATGTGTAAGGATACATATATATGTAAAGTTTACTGCATAGGCAAAGTTAAAAAAATGTAAATATATCTGGATTATTTGAATATAAGTATAATTTATATATTTGGAGTTTAGATGTAATTATAGAAGATTTGAACACAGATATTCAAACTCCTTTATTTTACACAACCAATACACATGCAAAATAGATAAATGATCTCCAATATACTTATTTCATACTGAACCAGATTTTCATCAATTTTCAATGGTATGGATGGCTAAAGAGTTGCAGGATGGAATAAATTGAAGACTATCCATTAAAGTTTGAAGATTTTCCATCTTAATATAAACTTGAGCAATGATTACATATGCATGGGAGATAATGGTCTGGACCAATTGATGTGTGCTGGATCAGCAAGAGAGGAGAATAATACCTCTCAAAATTGGGCATATACTAACCTGTGTGCTAATACAAATAGTTGAATGTACTTTGAAAATTTAAATAAAGTTAAATATTTCTAAAGACATTTAATACTTTATATTTGATGATGGAAATATATCTAAAATACCATCATTAAAAACCTATAACAATTATATTTTAGTTCAAAATAAAAAAAAATCAATAATATTTTTATAATTTAAGTTCAATAGAAAATACCCTACTATTACAATTTATATTTTATTACAAAATTAGCATTTAGCAGTTTAAATGTTAACCTGAAGGCTGTTTTCTTTACATTCAATTTACTGTACTAAAACAAATTTTTTAATTAGCCAAATAAAACTAAATAAGTACTGATCAAAATTCTAAATGTAGATAGCAAATCAGATTGATACCCTGTAAATATATCTTGTATTAATTTTAAAAATCTATTCTTGGTTAGAAAATGAATTAAAAAAAAATAAATTCTAACTCAATATTCAAAATTATTAGTCATAGAAAATAACTATAAAAATGTAGTATTATTCCTTTTTAAAAAATTGTTGTCTTGTATATGTTTTGCATAGTGAGACAGAACTATTATATTAATTAAAAGTTAATTTTAGTTTGTGATGAAATATTAACACTGTGCAAAAAATTAAGTTTGATTCATTTTATAGGAACCATGATTTTAGTATTAAATATAGTTATTGCAAGTAGTAAGCTTCTATTTTATTTAAAATTGTGAGATATAAAAAGATATAACTCCAATTAAAAAATGAGTTATGCATCAGAAAACTAAATATTTATTAATTAAATTTTTAAAAAAAAATAATAACAGAACTTGCTGATATGAGATTTTTATTGTTATCAGAAATAATTTATCAAAATAAAAATAAAAATGTATTAAGTAATTGAATATATATTTCAAATACAGTATAAAATGCAAAATATAATTCATAATATAACTAGGCATTACTAAATATTAATGATAAAAAAATAAGAATTGAGCATTCTTTTTATTAATGGGAAATGAACTTTAAATGATGAAGTATATTTTTTGCTATACTTTTTTAGCTTCTAGTAACACTTTACCAATGATCAAAGTTTCTATAATTGTCTCTTAAAAAGTCAGGTCTTTTCATTTGTTGAATTGGTTATTTGAAAGAAAATGACGAGCTATTTGTATTTATTTTTATAATATGCCATGCAATTTATTTGACCATTCAATAGACATTCTTAGAACTAAAGAATAGCAAAGCATCTGATAGGATCTACTACCTTCTGTTATTCCATCATTTACATACAGCTTTATTGAAATATTCTTTTTATAGGAAAATCCTGAGCATATTATTTTGAAAAAATTTTATTTTCTAGATTCAACTTTTACTACTAATATTTTTCATTCAATTCAAATTTTAACAAAATTATGGATGCTACAATAATTAATTTTCACTTGACTATTTATTTCAAAATTTTACTTTGTGAAATCACTCTTTTGCTGCTTTAGAGAATGATTTACTTTTAAGTCAAACTTAGTAAAAAAAATTGAATCTACTTTTTCTTATTAGCCTTGTTATTTGGAAAATATATACCTTTTATAAAAAAAATAAAAAATAAAAATAGCAGGAAAAATACACTTAATAATTCAAAATTTAAACATAATGAAAATTATCAAGTTATAAAATTGATAAATATCATTATGTCGCCAATTTTCTTTTTTAAACTGTCAAAGAAAAAAACACATTTTTTTTTCCCCCATGATTTTATTGTTAACTTAAATGATTGAATACATCTTATAAAAGTTAAAAATAATAAAATGCTTAATTCAGTGATATAAGAAAAAAAAATTTTTTTTCTTTAGTAGCCAACATAATTAAGTATTATAAACATAGCTGACAATTTATTTCTTTTAAACATATTTATACCTATGAAATATATATCCATTTTCAACAACTGCTAATTCATTACAGTATGAGGATCTCTTAAAAGTTTATTCAAGTTTCTCAAATTCATAATTTTTTTCTCTCTCCCCATTAATCAATAAACTTCTTTATCAACCATCTCAAATGCAATCTTTCCAAGTCATTTATAATCTGATGGGAAGATTTTAAGACTTCAATAATTCATTAATTAATATCTCTTCTAGCAATATGTTCAACTACATTTCAGCCTCTTAATTTTTTCAAATAATGATAGTAATACTCATTTGTTTCCTCAACTATATATTTCATTTTTGATAACTTCTTGTTATTTCCAACATACTTCACACCATACATTGATGCGTGATCTAGTCTTGGGATAACTTTTCTATTAAATGTTCGTCTCAAATCTATAAATACTGATAAAGCATTTATTAAAAACCTTCTGAATGTATAATCATATTTCTTGTAATTTTAAGACATTGTTACTAAAATTATTCCATTCTAATTTAATTCTATAATTTTTTTCATCCATCAAAGATATTCAATATTCTTTCATTCCTTTTGCAGTGGTTATTTTAAATCAAATCTTAAATTCCTTCTTGCATTTTTTTCAATGTTCTTACATTTTTTTCAATGTTCTTAATAAAAACTTTAACAATTTTGGTTGTCTAGCTATCTTTTTTAGAATTTCTTCTCCCCCCTTAATAAGAAGACAACTCTCTAAAGAACAATGCAAGATAATCAAAACTTTCAGACATTTTAATAAAATGATTGTGAAAAGTCAAGAAAGTAAGGCATAATTTATGTTTAATCTCATCCATTATATTTTCATCTGTATTAAAATTAGTAAAGATATTTATTTATAGAGGCTAATTTCTAATTCATTATTAACAACCTTTTATTATCTTCTTTTTAAAAAAACCCATAAATATTACTTTAGTTTTTTTTTAGTCATACTTTCTTGTTTTGCTTCATAACTCTTGTAACATTTCCTGAAACTTTGAAGTATTTATTTGTGAAAATGATTATATCATCCACAAAATGTACATAACTTAAATCATCTCCATTGATTTTTATTACCATACTTTTCACTTTAATCTCTAAAAAACTTTCAACAAAATTTAAGAGAAATTAAATTATCTGCTATTTACATTTACCAATGCTATATAATCTTTGTAGTATCACCATGTAGTCTAATCACTGTTTGTTGAATTTTAATATATATTCTTCAGAATTTAACAATATTTGAGGATTCGGTTTGATATTTTAAAGCATTAATCAATGCTGAAATGACTATAAAATCAAATGCCCATCAAAATCTACAAATCTAAAAAACAATTGCTCATAACTGTGTTATGATCACTTTTTAAATACACTTTATTTTATTTTATGTTGATCTGAGTCTAAAGTTTCCTCTAAATAAATTATAATAAATGGTCTTAATAAAACCTTGCATTGAAAGATTTGTTATTTCTAATTTTTTTTCCTTTTCATTTTCTTAAATATCAATCTCACTATAGCATCATGCCAATCACCTGACATATCTTTATTGTTGGACATTAAAAAAGTAATATTATTGTAAATTAAAATTTAAACATTTAAAAAAATTTTAATTTAATATTCATTTATAACTTGCAAATTTTGATATATAAATCTTTAAATTAAAATTATGACAACTGTTTTATTAGATTTCCACCAGAATTACAATTAAAATAATGCATACAAAGTCTTAGTTAAGGTACTTCATGTCATTACAAATCTAAAAATAGATACATTCTTTAATCTCTTTTGATAATATATATATATATTGCAACAGGGCAGGTATAATCAAATCCTGTTGCGATAATTAGACAAATACGTATTCATATACTTAACGCATTATTAAAAATATATATTACTTTACTAACAAAATTAATATTTACAGTTTGATGTACAATCAACGATCATTTGCGTGGTTGTACAGAATTGATTTAGTTATTTTAATTAAAAAGAACTCATAGAAGAGGTATGGGGGGTTATACACTTGCTCTGATTTTTTTTCTCTCTTTTGCCAAACCCAGCTATACACATCGCTATGTATATGTGTGAGTGCGTTTTTGAACCATTAAAAATGAAAATTCACAAAATAAAAATAAAAAAATATTTTGTTTGATAAACTTTTAAATATATACATATTAAGTCAACAAAAGAACTTTAAATATCAAGATGAAAGACTAATTTTGCAGAACAATGGAAGTAATTAGTATAAAAATCGTGGAATGTCTAATACTAAATAAATATTAATTGGAAAGAAATAGGTGTAAAATGCTTTTGTGGTGCATTTTAACAAAGGCATACGGAATGTGAATGGAAATATAATTGAAAATGAATGAAAAGCAAGATAAATTGGATAATTAAAAAAAAAAAGAATTAAGGATTAGTATAAGTTTGGAGGTAGAAGAAAGCGGACGGTCAACGTGATATACATTTGATAAAATATGGTCAGGCTGGGGTAGAGGCTTCAATGTGCAGAGGTCCGAATCCTTTGCCCTCGAATGTATAGCAGCTGCTGATAGTGGAGAAGGGACGTCAAGCCCGGAGAATTTGCCTCAATAAGCAACAATATTGAATCGCCAGAAAAGAAAGAAAATAAATAAATAAACAGACTTTAGCCATGGAACCCGAACTTCAAAGAAAAAAAAAACAAAGTTCGTTCACTGACAAAGGACCGGAGATCCCATTTTCACCAAGAGGATTCGATCAATTCCCCGGGGAAACCAGGTATTTTCTTTCTAATTACATCTATATATGTTACTTTTAGTAAGCTTATTCCACGAATTTGAGAAAACTGTTTATTTGACACAATTGTGAACTTAAAATTTATTTTCTTTGCCCGGAGAGGTAAAACTATTTACTACGGAATTTATTAGTGTATAAATTAGTCCAATTAAATCTTCGGTGCAAAATACATATAATAGCATATTTGTGTGTGTGGAAGTTTTGGCAAAAAGAGAAAGGAGCAAACAAAGAAAAAAAGAAAACTGATATGAATCTTTGATTTAAAAGAGAAAAGAGACATTAATTTAACTTAAGTAAATAACATAGCTAATAAATGTATATAAAATGAATGTTTTTTTTTTTTTTTGTTTTTATGTTATGAGTTTTTTTTTTAAAATAAAAAAAAAAGGGGAGAGAGTTAGATCTACTGCCGGTAAATTTTACCACCAGCCCTGAGCAGAGCTAGTTCAGGGGCATTTCCATATTGGTATTCCAGTTCTCCCAGCATAATTCTTATAGAAATATGGGATTGGTGCTTGAGGTCATAAATTGATGCTCATAAATATGCTGGGCCAATAAAATGGAATAATTTAAGAATAAATATTCTTTTAAACCATTACGCATATACGTGTATCGTTATATATACATACACGCAATCGTACAAGACTACATATATGCGTAAAAATACATATGAAAAACGGCTAATCCCATTACAATATATATATTAGATATATTTAAGATCTATTGCTTTCTCTAACAAAGCCAAAAATACAAACATATGTGCTGGACAAATTATTAAACGGGCATTAAACATTGATAAATTATAATTATTAAGTAAATAGAAGGATTTGAATTCAGGATTTTTCAGTCTATTCATTCTCCAAACATATAATTCACACACATATATATACACACACACACACCCACACCAGTAAATGCACAGTCTGCTGTCATATTTATATCTTATATGCTGGCAATTATTTTTCTAACTACTAAAAATTGAATTATATATATACATGGATTTACTTTTTTTAATAATGTAATATAATAACAAAAAAAAAATTTCTTTTCAAAAGCATTTTGAATCTCTGTTCAAAAATCAATAACTTTTTTTTTCATTCAAAACAAATAAGTCAGAAATTTTGAATTTTTGAGGCCACACAAATGTAATATGTCAAATTACAGATTTTTAGTATATTTTCCAACAATGTAATATATAATGACATTGCACAAATCATCTTCCAGCAATCACATTCTAAAAATTGCAGCTTTTCAAAAAAGAAAGTCTCCCTAGACACAAAGATGATGGGGTAATGATATATTTAGAAAAACTAAAAAATAATTTATTCTAAAAATCAAATTATAAATACTTTGTACTATTTCTATTCTAATGGAGAGAAAATCTAATGGTATTTAGAATATTAAAAATATTTTAAAAGTAATTTGAATTATTTTTTAAAAACATAACATTTAATCTGTAAAAGTTAAAAAAAAAAAAGTTTGAAGTAAACAAGTAATTTAATATTATCATAAACCTGGAAATTTTCATCTTAGTGAAAAAAGCAATATGAATTATAAAACAATTTAATACAGAATTGAATTATGTATAACAACATGATTTTATATTTTTAATAGTTTTTAACAAATTAAAATGGATGTGAAAAAGGAAACAGAAATTATATTCATAATATTTTTCGATGAAGTTTGATTTAATCTAAACTCATAAAATCACTTCACTGTTGATGATAAAATGCTTGTTACATATTCTTTAAAATCAAATTTGGTAGTTTTTTTAGAATAGAGTCAGAAATTTTTTATCACCCCCCACCCCATATTAAATATTTTAGGTTTAAAGCCCATATATGATTAAAAAAAATGAGAATATTATACAGTTAAAAAAAAAAATTACAAATTTCCCAACATTTTTTTTTTATTAATGAAATTAAAAATATAATGATAGCAATAATTGAGTAAAAAAATTTTGAAAAAGTATTTTTTTCTTGGGCAATATCATACTTAATTGGGTTCAAAGTTAGAATTTCCTATTATCAAAATTGATTGCAAACATTCCTTTGTAAACGCTGATTTATAATTCATGAACTATGAATATTATACTTAATTGAGTTCAAAATTAGAATTTCCTATTATCAAAATTGATTGCAAACATTCGTTTGCAAATGCTGATTTATAATTCATGAACTATGTAAAAACAAAAAAACAGACTGAATTGGCCTTTGTATTGTAGCTTGGAGAGTTCTGTTAAGAATATACAATAGTCTTGTTTTATTTCATAATTTCACAATTTTGAATAGCTGTTTTATTATATGTTTAAATATGTGCTGTTAATATTAATATACTACATGGAAGAAATTGCTCTGGTCTATGATCAATAATATATATAATATAATATGTTTATATATTATACAGATTTTTAATTTAACTATTGTATATCATTGAATCTATGAAGAAATTTATGTTGACTCCAGACATATCTGAATGAGTTTCCAATTGTAAGTTGATTAGTTACCTTATATCTAGGTTTAAATTGTTTTTTTAATGTGATATTTGCTTAACAAATTTCATGAAAAAAACTAAATAAATACTTACTTAATATTTTATCCAAATAAAAAAATATGTAAAAAAAAAAAAATTCAAAGTTGAATATTAATAAAGACAATTCATGTAAGATAACTTAATTAAAAAAATGTAGAACCAACATATATATCAAGAATTGCTTGTGTGTTATGCATGAGAGAATTAATATTTGAATTGTATTTTTAAAAAAAATTCATTCCTTATTCTCTGAAAAATGTTAATGAAGAATATTGATTTTCTGATTGGTACAAGAATGACTCACAGAAGTTAAACAAAAAAAATCAGGTGATTGGAAAGACCATGAAAAAATGTTTAAGTTCAATTTGATGTTTGTCAAATCAATATTTGATTGATTATACTGTATGAATTAGAGTATTATTATCTTGAAAAACAAGTATTGTCTCAAACAAGATTTGCATCAAGAAAATGAATCTGATCTCAAAAATATTCAAATAGTCTGGAGATATTATACATCCATTCAGAGTAACGACAAGACTAGGAGAATGTTACGACATACTTGTTTAAATCATGACTATGTTTCATATTCGAAAAAAAAGTGATGATAAACCTGACAAAAATCTTTAATGGTTGGGAAAGATGAAAATAATGATTTTCAGGACCATATAACATGCTTTCATCCAACCACTGTCCAGTTCTTACGATTGTGACACAACTACTATCAGTCATCACATTCATCTCAGAAAACAGTGGTTTTAAAAAGGTAGCTCAAATATAAATGTTCTGCAGAAAACTTCATAATCTTTGTTTTGGTAGATAGTAAAATGTTCAAATATTATTAGTTTCTTCAGTAATATGTTTTACTATGATTTTGAGGATATTTGCCAAAATCTTTTGAAATATCTATTGGCCCCTCTCAGTAAGCAACAATTATGAACTATAATTGATTCCAAGAGATTTTATTTTCTCATGTCAAGTGAATTGTATCATATATTCTTGAGACTTAATTTGAAATCATTAAGCAATTTTCAAGTTTTGAACATTTGTGTGCTAGCTAAATAAGAAAACAAATTAGCCTCTTTAATTTAAGATACATTTAACACTCCTTCTCTCAGACTTATTCTATGAAATTTCTGCCAATTTCCTACAAGATATTCCTTTACCACCTGTATATATTTGGATTTTTCTGCTTTACAATAATAAAATTATTATACTATTTTGACAGAAGTTCCAGATATTTTGTACATATAAACAAATAATAAAAATTAAATTCAAAAGCTACATTTAATATTAATATATTTTAATGCTCTTAAAACCATTATTAAAAAAACAAACTTTATAAATATTAACATAATTTATTAAAAAATATTAAATAATGGTTGAATATTCTGAAATTATTAAAAAAAATGTATAGACTAATACATACCTAAGTGCTCTTTTGTCTTTAGTTATTGCTTCTATATAACTTGATGTTAATCCTTCATTTAAAGATAATCTTAACCATGCCTAAGTAAGTTATATAAACATAAATGATATATTTTAAAGGTTCATCCAGATATGATTTTGATTATAAATATACCGATGTTTCGGCTTGTTCGTACAAGCCATCAACTGAGTGATGAATAGAATATTGAAAATA
Source organism: Epiperipatus broadwayi (assembly GCA_028023455.1). NCBI lineage: Eukaryota > Metazoa > Onychophora > Udeonychophora > Euonychophora > Peripatidae > Epiperipatus > Epiperipatus broadwayi. Next base: position 2,184,028 of record JAQFVV010006205.1, read on the forward strand.
TGAATCTAGAGGTGCTGTAAACAGCAATTTATAATAATGTTAAAGTTTCACCAATAGAAAAAAAAAGATATATAAAATTGAAAAATAAAATAAAGGTCAGAAAATCAAAGTAATATGTTTTTAAAAAAATTCTTACAAATAGGAGGAAGTTTGCATGTGTCATCATGTTTGTTGATACATATTTGATATCAATGATTTCTCTGATCTTATATTGTTAGAGAGAGACACATCTGAATATGATCCTAGTTATAGAGAAATCAGTATTGTGACCTGAATCCATAACATGGAAAGAGAGTCCTGATGATAAAGAGCATTGCTTAACTACTGTGATGACTGATCATATCTACATAAGAAGCTTTACAAATGTCACATAAAATTTCATAACCTCCATGAGTCTTCAGAGGGATTGAATCTTTAGATTTGGTTATGATGTTACTAATTTTTTGATAAGTAACATTTTAGAATATATCCAATACTTTCTGTAGTTCCTTTTCTATATGAAACACAAATCCTAATAGTTGTTTCTTCTTTTTATTTTGGGCTTGAATTAAGGCTTGGTGAATAATTTTATTGTTATAACAATTAATTAATAAAACACTATACGATTTATCTCTTCTTTCAGATATGATTTATTTGAAAAATTAATTGCTCTAGTGAAAAGAATTTTGGCTACCGAAAATATCTGAGTTGGATGATGATGTGATGAAAATTGTAAATATCTGTCATAGTGCTTTTTTTAAAAAACTAAAAACAATAAATTATTTTGTTTCCTAATGATGAATACATCAAGTAAAGGAATTTTTTTTCATCAGACTCTACCTCCATTGTAAATTTAATATAAGGATGGATATTATTTAAATGTGAGAAAAATCATATAATAAATTTATTCATATAAAAAAATCACCCATAATTACATCTCCAAATCACAAATCTTTTATAATTTATTGAAGAAAATCTTCTCTACAGACAAAATTTCAATCTTAAAGAAAGGGTTTAATTTTGCACTAACACTTTCCCAGATATCATTTGAAGAAATTTATTTATAATGTTGAATCAGTTCTTGATAAAATAATTCTTCAACAGCTGATAGATTTGTAATGTTTTAAAAAAAGTTCAACTTCTTAAAAATGATATTTCAAAGAAAGAAAGACAAGCTTTAAATAACACAAAATTGGACAAATCAATTGTTATGCTTTTGGCTGATAAATATAATGCTACTATTGTCATGAACCATGATGTGTACAACAATAAAATCCTAGCTTTACTAAATGATAAAATTTGTAAAAAATCAAAAAGAGATTATAATACTTATTTTAAAAAAAAAAAAACAACTAAAGCAATTACTAATAAACCACCAGTTGAAAAAGATATAAAAAATAATTCTTCATCAAATCAGTCCAAAATTCTATGGACTTCCAAAAATACACAAAGCAGATACCCTTTTTTGTCCAATAGTAAGTGCAATAGGATCTTCCATTCACATTTTAGCTAGACATTTATCTGATTTAATAAAACCTGCAATACTAAATCACATATTAAAAACTCTATAAATTTTATTTCTCTACTGAAAAACTTAAAAATTAATACAAATGATATTCTCAACAACTTCAACATTATTTCTTTATTTACAAATGTTCCAATTAATGAAACTTCGAAATATTATTTCTCAGTGTTGCAATTAGCTGGATCATATTATTGCTTTATCTAAACATAGTCTTTCAAGCATATATTTCATATACAATGGCCAATATTATAAACAAACTTTTGGTATTTCTATGGATTCATCTATCTCAAAGAGTAATAGCTGATTTATTTATGGAATTTATAGAAACTAATGCTTTAGAATCAGCACTTTTAAGACTTCTTATTTAGCTCAGCTATATAGATGACACATTTAACATCTGGCAACATGATAAAAACAAATTATATGATTTTTTCCTCACATTTAAATAATTTTCCATCCTCACATTAAATTTACAATGGAGACACAGTATGACAAAAAACTTCCCTTTCTTGATATAGTGGTAATCAGGAAACGAAAAAATAAATACACAGACATACTTATAATTTTCATCACATCATCATCATCTAACTCAATATTTTTTTCAGTAGCCAAAACTCTTTTCACTAGAGCAATTAATCTTTCAGATAAATCATATCTGAAAAAAGAAATAAATCAGTGTTTTATTAGCTAATGGTTAAAATAATAAAATTATTTACCAAGCCTTAATTCAAATTGAGAATAAAAAACAACAACAAAAAAGAACTATTAGGATTTGTGTTACTTATATAAAAAAAATTACAGATAGTACTAAATATATTCTAAAATGCTACAATATAAAAAAAAGCATATACTATTTATCAAAAAATTAGTCACCTCATCATAACTAAGACCATAGAATCAATTTCTCTTCAGGTTTGTGTAGTTTATGAAATTTCACAGTGCATTTGTTAAACTTCTTATATAAGTATGAGCAGTTGTTGCATCAGTATTAGAAGAGATGAGCATGCTAATGCAATTAAGCAGCACTAATCATCATCACCACTCTCACTCCTAATATGGATTCAGATCACAATATTTATTTCTCAAATACCAGGATTCTATGTGACACTCTCTACCAATGTAAGATCAGAGAAACCACTGAGATACTAAAAAGACCAAATTGTATTAACAAATGTGATAACAAATGTAAACTTCCTCCTATATGGAAGAATTTTTTAAATGCCTATTACTATGAAGATTTTCTGACTTTTATTTTATTTTTCAATTTTATATGTTTTTTTCTATAGGTGGAATTTTAACATTGTTATAAATCACTGTTTATAACACTTCTACAACCATCTTTATAATATTCTGTTCATGAGCCAATTGATGGTTTGTGTATTCAAGCTGAGACATTGATATATTTATAATTAAAATCAAACACAGATGAACTCACAAAATATATTACTTATATCTGTAAGCTACAAAAATCTTCATATTAACATAAATATATATTTACAAAATAATTTTAAATATGAATTATTTAATTAAATTAAATCAAGAAAAAAATATAATAAATACAATATTTAAAATTTCTAAAATTATTGATTAATATATATGAATAGAAATATAATTGGGATCAAGAATGATTTCTTACAATCAAAAAAAAAAAAAAACAAAACAAAACAAAACAAAACACAACATAAGAATATTTAATTTAAAACAAAATATATATATAATAAAATTATTACTACTATATTTTAAAATATAAAAAAAAATAACTGATTTTTGAATTATTATTTTTTTGTAAATAATAAACATTTAGACATTGAACATATGTTTCAAAAACTGTAATAATAAAAAAACTTCTAAATCAATTTAATAATATATTGTACTGGGAACCTATCCCAACCACCTCACTACATCATTCCATCCTCCAACTTTCTATCACTAATTCCAGATCTACATAGGGTACATAGATTTCCAAACATTGACATCCACAATTAACTTAGTTAAATTCAATACTGTAGGTGTTACATGTGGAGAACACAAATCAACTTAATGACATATCCACATATGGCATTATTTCAAGCCATTAAAAGAAAATACACTGAACATAAAAAATCTATATTATTAAAAAGGCTATCAAATAAATAATCATTTGTTTTATTTCCTGATCACCCTTTTTGGTATTTATACATATAAAGATCAGCAAAACTTATAATCAATAAAGTATCTTTATAAAGCCCGAATCACATGAATTTCATACCCATTCTCTCTATTAGAGAGAATACTTTAAAAAGATCCCTCTAGAGACATCCACTCACAGTTTGTTACAGTATATCCCAGGTTCAAGTTCAGTAATTTCTTAAATTCTCAGTGAGTGGTATACAGTATAAAAATAGATAAAAAATTTATAATTTATATTTACTGTGGAGTGAGATAACTGGATAAATTGAATATCATAATGCTGACTTTACTTAGTAACTATTTTATTATATTAAATAAATTAGATAAAACCCCAATTATCATTTTGAATGACCCACTAAAGAATTATAACAATGCAATATAAATGAAACACCCTCCCCTACATGTAGATAGATAATTATATACACACATAGTACAGAAAAAATAAATAAATAATAATTATAAAAATATTGACTTTTCAAAAGATTTATTTACACAAACATGTTAATATGCGATTAAGTATCAATTGCATCTATAATGAAAGAAAAAATTACGGTCATAAATTTGGTAGATTTAAAATAATATATTATCCCCCCCCCCCCACTTAAATATGTATACATATCAAATAATTTATAAATTGTATTAATGAAAAAAATATAAACACTGCCTCATATTAACACACACAAAAAAAGCCTTACTTTCTGGGGATGTGTGGTTTTTCTTCCCCTATTACACATCATTTGAGATAATAAAATCAAGAAGTGTTTGGAGTAAAGTTCTCTCAATAGCTCTAGTAAAAAAAATGTTTTTTAATTTGTTAGAATACCTCTTTCATCTTTTCCTCTTTTTTTTTTGAAGAAAATTTGAGACTGTTTGCAAATTTCAAGCATATTTTCCAGGCATAACACTATAAACAGAGGGCATCAGGATTTAGACTGATTTTCTGTACAGGAATGGCAGGCATTCATAAGAGAGAGCAATGATATACTGCTTAAATGGTAAAGAAAAGACTGATTTACTTAAATGGGTCTCTACTCCACATTGTCTTCTTTAACCATTATAGAAAATAACATTTTTGCAAAACAAGGATTCATAATGCACTCCATAATGATTATGGCGGTCAGTTTATACTATTCAAAGTTTCAGGACCAAGCTTTTATTAATTCTTTCAGCCAAAGTTGTTTTTTTTTAATCAATAAAACATGCACACTCTCTCTCTCTCTCTGCTACAATCTGAGAACAAATCTCTAATAATTATTTCACTTTAGTTTTTCAACTCCAATTTATAGAAATATATCTGAAAATAAACTTGTCTATCAGCCTGTATTTTTATTATCGATATTTTTCTTTCTAATTAAAACTCCAGATAAATTTTTTCATTAATCAATCAAATAAATTATCTACTCAGTATACAAAAAATAATTATTTCTTAGAAATCTGTAGCTTTCATGAGAAGAAAAATTTTTTTTATTCATTTACAAAAGAAAAAAAACTTTCAAATGGAAATTAAGAAAAACACTTTTGCAATTCTACTCCCTTTTCATTAATTACATTTTACAAGTTAAAAGAAAAACAACTTAATTTTAAGTTGTTGTTTTTTTTAAAAACTTTTTAGTGATAAAACAAAATAAAATATAGATTTTTTTTCTTTTATATAAAAAATTAAAATAAGAATAAAATTATACATGTGATATATGTGTATAAAATTATATCTACAGATTTTTAAAATCTGAATTTATATTTGTTAATTTTAAAATATTTCTTTAGTTCATTTTTGTAATACTATTTAAAAGGCTAGCCGAGTCAAACTTGTGATGGGTTTTGATCATCATCATCCCATCACAATATACACCTTTATTCGGCTTAGTGCTTGACCTTTATGTGAGGATTCACAATAGCGATCATCATATTGTGTCTACTATTTTAATTTACAATCAATTATTCATCATAATGATAGTAAAAAAAAATTTAAAAAAAGTTTTTTATGGTGGCCATTTTGTAACACTGATGACATCATAGAATAGTTACTAAAGACATTTCATCCAAAAGCAAAATAATGATTTTCATGCTGAAATTGTACAGCACATATTTTATTCATAAAACACAATGTTATAGTGCTGCATTCAATATTTTGATTATAACCTTAACATATGATTAATGAATATACAATATTTTATTTAATTTTCATCCAGTATTTTTATGAGACATTTAGTACTTCATTAATAACATATCCAAAGTAAAGATTTTCATTGTTAATGACAAAAAAAGCAAAAAAATAAAAAGTTTCATTCGGTACATGAATGTAAATCAACACAGTCCTGTAAAAATAGCAAATTCATTCAGCATAAAATTAAAAATGTACAGTACATATATATGAGCAAAAATATTCAGTCAATTAATTTTGAATTAAATTTTTCTGTGAAATCAAAACTGCTATCATCTCTAATCTATTTTCAGTAAAAAAAAAAAAAGGAGAAGCAAAGAGAATAAAACTGTTTCAGATTTATACAATTAATATCAAAAATTACTAAATATGATTTAAAAATAACACCCTGTTTCCTCAATTTTAAATCATCTTGTAATTCTTTTTAGATATCCAAAGCAATGGAGACATTATTTCAAGAGTAAAAAACAATGCAGTACTGAGAAAAAATATAAATTTCATTCAGCATAAAACTAAAAATAATTTTTGGTTATATGTACTATCAATATTAAATTTTAAATTGTGTGCAATATAAATATTAGTTAAGATTTCAGACAATTAATTTTGGATTAAAATCTTTATGAATGCTAATTTCAATCAAATTGAAACTGCTATCCATTGTATTTGAATTGCATTTTTGGAAAAAAATGTGAGGATGATTTTATGCAATTAATAATAAATTGTATATGATGAAAATGCAATACAAATAAAAAAATAAGATTAATGCCTTTAATTTTTACTTAAATAGTCCATAATTCTGCCATCAAAACGTATTGCACTTGTCATAAATTGCTAAGTCACTGCAAGAACATGGCTACCACACTTGATAAAATAGTGACATATGTCCAAAAAACCCTCTACAGCTATCGTATTTGTTTATTTAAATCAACATAATACACATTGTGACAAAAGCCATAAATATTGAATACAATATGCAAACTCAGAATGCATTAGATTTTTTTTTTCTTTTTTCAATATGCTGAAATTTTTTTTAAAGTTGATGGTGATTAAGTTTTCGCAATATATTGTATATTTATTTGGCTCTTGTCACACTAATAATAAATAACAAGTTTTTATGGTCAATCAAATGATTTATTATTAATCATTGTTTTTTAACTTTAATAATTTCATATAAGTAATATAGTATAATACTGTAGTACAAATTTAAATTAAGTGAAACTTCAGTATGGATTTTTTTTTCAGAGTAATGTTGTGTGGAAGAACCCAAAAAAAATTTTTAAATGCTAGTTTAGTTTCACTTTCTTGGTTTATTTTGCAATATTTTTTGGACAGTGAAACCATGAATTTCTTTTCCAGCGATATTAAATATTTTTTGAAGAGATTCTGTTTACTAATATGACCACAAAAAAATCAAGAAAATAGTTGAGCTTGAAAACCAAACTGGATAATGATGATTGGTGGAAGAATGGATCACAAGAAGTAACAACTTTAAGCCACATGTCTTTTTTCCCTTTTACATAGATTTAAGTTTCATTATCATACATACATATTTTAAGACAATACATGCATAATACATACAACACAGTTTACATAAGCATAAACACATATTAAAAGTTTTTTAAATATTTATATATACTCGAGAAGTTATTTGTTTAGCGTAATATTCCCAATTTATATGTAATTTTTTAGCTGAAGTAACTGACCAATTTTTTCCCCATAGACAACCATTATAAATGCCTATTCTGCATATGATATTCTTGTTTAATGATGAGTTTTGGGGGACCAGTTGCCTTTACTAAGAGGGCAAAGGTATATATATATAAATAAACTGAGAATACAAATATATTAAAATAAAACTAAATGATAAAAATTTATTGAATAGCTTATTACTAATCTGCAAAATGTATATAAAATATAAAAACAAATTTTAAATACAGGCAATAATTTTATAAAATTATTACACTATCCATCACCATATTATTTAATTTTAGAAATGGACTGCCATAATTTCCTTTTTTGTATTTTCCAATCAACTTCCAAGAGGATAAAAAATAGGATTTCAATTTTTTTTAACATTTACATTTTGTTGGTTAAAATGTTTGAAATAATATGCACTTTATGTAAATATTTCAATTATAATGTAATCATTCAAAGATGCATTTCAATACATCATGATAATATATATAAACATTATTTTTAATAGAAAATTAAGCATGAATTTGCAACTTAAGAAAACATGTTTTCTCAAATTTTAAAAATGCCTTAACAGTTTTTTAAAGCATGATGCCTAAAAAATAAATGCAAAAATTCTGAGTATGTGAAATTAAAAAAAAAAAATCATCATATCAGACAATATTAATATAAACTCATCAAATATGACTGATTCTTAGATTTTAATTGTAAATTTTCTTGCCAATATAGAAACAAAAAAATAATAGCTATGCATTAGAGAACCAAATATTATTTCAAATACAATATAAAATGCAAAATTTAATTCACAACAATATATACAATATTATTAAACAGCAACAACAAAAAAATGAAACAATTATTGAAATGTAACTATTATGTAAAATACAGATATCTCTTTGTATTTGTCATGTCTGGATTCTCAAATAAACAGCAAGTATAATTTCATCTTAGAATCCAAATGAAAGCAAACAAATATTTAACTTAGGTACATTTTTAAAGAAATTATTTACAAGTACATATCCAAAGGCTTACAAAAAACACAATTAATTTAAACCAAGATAGGTTTCAGTGTCCCTAAAATCCAATTGGGACCTTCAACTGGGATGAAGCTGGTTCAGACCTTTCAACTTCTAGATTTTCTGCTTGACACATTGTTTTCCTACCCAAGCTTAACCTCATCTTTTTAACAGTTTTCCATGTTGTTATCTAAAGTTAAGCTACTTCATTAAAAATAACTAATTATTTTTATTAATTTCGATACTAATTATGTAGCCAGGTTTGGTTGCTTAAAGGCGTTGTTGTTAATCAAAAACAATACAATGCAACGTTACCAGATCGCGATTTTTAAAATACGGCAACTTTTTTTGGCTTTATTTGTATTACGCGATTTCTATTTAGTGATTTTTAAAAACAACTTTTACTATTAATTAAATTATGTTATCCTTTTTTTTTCCTACTATATCTTTAATTTTTTATTTTTAGGTTTTTTTTGTTCCTTCCTACTAACAAATTACAATAATAAAAATTATACACAAATTTACTGCTGATATAGTAAAACTTTTAAAACCAATTTCTATTACCTTTTTTAAAAAATAAAAACAAACCAAAAAGAACTTCTGTCTCAGTGATGACAAAGTATTTCTCAACCTACCCCCTCCCACCAAAAAATAAAATCAAAAATTTTGACTTTTTCAACTTTCGTTTTCTTCTTTTTTTTTTTTTTGTACTGATTTATGTCATAGAATCACCTTTTGTTTTGGAAATGTGTGCAAATCAAATACCTTGCCACAGTGCACCATTTTATTTGTCTTGTATATTTTCTCGCGAAAGTGTGAGTTTTCGCATGAGCTCGCCCGAATCCTGTTCAGCCCTATCCTTTGCCAATGTTTTGCACATTCCAAGTTGTGTAGCAAAGGGTGGGGACAGTGTGACAATTCTTAGTGAGTCATACTGCATGATTTAAGTAGAAATGAAATTACTCTGCTAGGGAGATTTCAAAAGTTGTGGCCACTTGAAATCCAGACACCGTCAGACGATACAGTAGCCAACTGTGAATTATGCGAATTCGCATAAAGTGTTGCACAGCACAAAACAGGCTGTAATATTTCTGTGCAATGCCATCAAGTGGCCTGCAATGGCTAAGATAAACAATTGTTTTCTTAGCCGTAAATCTAGGCCACGTAAACGGCATTTGTAGATGTTCTTGGCTAGCCAGAATGTTATCAAGCAGCTAAGCCTGGTTAAGTAATTAGTACCTTAATTTTTCTTATCTTAAAATTGTTTTAAATTTAATACCCTTAATTACAAGCTTTTAAACTATACTTTTCTTGATTATAAAAACCTAACTTCTGTTATTTTATATTAAATTTAATATAAAATATATGAATTTTTGATGCATATAATTTTATATGAATTTTTGATGCATATAATTTTTAGTTTATTAAATATGTTTATTGCCAAAACACACATCTTTACATTAGGGCTTTTAATTGAGCACACAGTATTACTCCTATCACTCCAAACAATTGTTTTTCCAGAGTCCCAAATGCAATCTTTTAAATATATAAACAGTTTTTGCTTATGTCAACATTTGTTTTTCCACCTGTACATTTAGGACATCATTTTATTGCTCCTCACTAACAATTATACTTACAAATCATCTGCAGTTTTAGTTGTGTCCTCCATTTACTGGAAATTGGGAATCTAGTTTTTGCTAGGTTCAACTCTTCAATATGTTACACACAATCTAGCATTCTCTTACTTTCACTAGAACTTGCATCTATTCAGTTTTGATGGTTGTGATTAACATGATGGAAGATTCCTAATAATGTTTGAATTATTTTAGGGAATTTCCCTTTTATTCATAACTTATGGTGACTATCTTATATCCAGACTCTTTCTTTAGTAGCATCTGTATTTTTCCTTTTCCTAGTCTTTTTTTCTGACACAAGATTTTTGATTGCTTACTTCAAACCTTTCAGCTCATAAGTATCTCTATAGATGATTTACTAATAGCAGTAGATGGAATAATATGCTAATAAAACATCACAAAAATCTATAGCCTCTTGCAATAGTTTGATTTATTTAGTAACTGTTTCAACTGTTGAATAGCTTTCTCAGCAATTCCATTTGATTCAGAATATGGTAGAGTTCAGACATACTGATTTCTTATTCATTCAAGAAATAATTTTGAAATGACAACACTTTTTTTAGGGCAAGAGAGCATTTGCAATTTTCTTCAAGTGTCGCAGTCCATCACTTAAATATTGTTTTAAAATGTTTTTCAACATTTCCCTTTTTTGAAACAACACTCTTGCCTGACACATATGTTTTACATTTGTGAAAAAAATGTTCTTCCAATTATGTATTAAAATTGTCTTTGTTTTCTATGTAATTGTTTCAAACATTATGCCCCAGTTTTAAAATATGATTAAATATTAATTTTTCATGATATAATTAATTAAATTTGTGCACCTGTGTTTACAAGCGATTGAATGTAATTGATATTTCCAGTTGCACCTTTACATTGCACAATGAACACATTATTGTTGAATTTGTAATCAACGTACATATCATTGTGCATTTTGAACAAAGACGCAATATTATCTGACTGATTCATCAGCAAGTTCACAGAACTGATAAAAGACTAATACATTCGCAATTTCTAAGAACTTCTTTATCACCTTTTTTAAATATTATTATTACTGCATTCTTCCAATCATCTGATACATTTTTATCATTTAGACATTTGGTATATAATTTGCCAAAATGTTTTCTATTTCTTCACTTACTTCTTTTAAAATATCAATTATAATTTTATCATTACCAGAAGCTTTTATTTTTTTCATAAATTTAATTGCATATTTTACTTCTTCATTTAAAATTCTGAGCAATTCAAAAGATATAGTTAGTAGATGTAGGAGGTACTTTTTCTTGCTTTATTATTATATAATTCTTGATAGAATTCTTCTACACATTTCATGATGCCATCTCTCTTTTAATAATAGTTCCATCTTTTTTCTTATTATAGAAATGTTTCCTACCAATCCCAAGATGTTGTTTTACACTCTTGAGACTTGTATTCTCTTCTATAGCTTTGCTTATTAATTCACAATTATATTTTCTTATATCATTATTAACTCTTTTTCACAACATTTTACAAATTTCTAGGTATTCAATCCTTCTTAATGTATCAATTTTATGTATTTTTATATTCCTTTTTATCTTCATAAATTGTGTTTCAATAAAAATTTTATAATCATTTATGCCCATTATAAATAGCAGATTCTCACCTATAGTAAACATGTGTATGAAAAATGTATTTATGTATTGTTGTCTAATCTAGTGTAATGTAGAAATGGTTACCATTGCTCTTTTTAATTCAATTGTTCATCCCAAAATTTCTTCATAGTCCACCTAAACGACTTTTTTCCCACTCCTGAACTATACCAATGGTTGACATCAAGATTTCCAGTGATTTATACATACACAAAAATTTCTTTTAAAATCCAGATGATTTCAGCTGAACTAGTGGGTTTTTTTTTTGCTAATCTATAATCAACCCACTTTGAATCAACTCCAATTACAAACAAAAACATATGACTTTTGAATTAGCTTGTATAATCTATGTGTACATGACTTCAGTAGACTGATACAATTTGCATTTCTTTATACAAAATTTAACTTCCATGCCAATTCCAGGATATCTTACATAACTGTGTAATAGGACTTTAACTCTCAACATAATGTGATGATACTAGCATAGTATTTCTAATAAACTTAGTATATCCCTGAAGTGGAATCAGCATTTTAATGCTAACTATAATATAATCTTTATTTGTTAATAGTTGTTCTCATATGTACACCAAAAAATTTATAGAGATTTTGGGATATTTATTAGGCCATCATCAATCTTTGATTCCGGATTAGCTTTACATGCTATAGTTTTATTATTGACTAACAACAGCTTCCAATTGTCTACATAATTTATTTTTTTATTTTTTCTGTCACGTGAAATAATGTATCACCATGGTTTAATCAATTGTCTTATTAAAATTAAAATTCATAATTATAGGTTGTTAGCAAATTATATCACAAATATTTGTAGGTTTAAGTAGTCCACACTGTCTCTTTGTTTAAAAATATTCCCAAAATGGTATTTATCAGTCATTACTTTATACAAGTCAGTCATATAAATATTGGAGGAATTTTTTGATGGCTGAAATTATTAACAACTTTTTTTAATATTCCAGCACGTGATAGTTTAGTAAGAGCCAATAAATGCTGACATAGTTTTTTCCTCGACTATGTACCACAAAAATGGTTCCAATAGAGCTCCCTCTAGGTAATCTCAATAAACACAACTCATTTCCAAGTTTCTCAAATCAGCAATATAATCTTTGTATTTTTGCCTCTCATTTGGTGTCTATTTCATAAATGAACTCTATATTTAGGGAGTTCGGGGTTAAAGTTTGAGCATTTCTGCATAGGATAGAATTTCAAGTTTTTCATACTTGCAAAGTTGGCTTGTAATTACCCTAGAACCTCCAAAAAGTAGTAATGTGGCAACGTTCATGTCATATTTTATATTATTTACTATAAAATATTTGCCTATATGTGTTATATAGATAGCCCACTTAAAGGTGTTACAAGCAGATTAATGATTAATTATACTTTCATAGGGAATTAACCTCAATTATCAGAGTAACAGCCTATTTATTTACTAATCTTAATCTATATTCAATGGTGTAAGATTATGGTGCTCCAATTTTCAAACTGTGCCAATAATTATGCTATATCTGGATTTTCCAAATAAACTGCAATCATGATTTCATCGTAGAATCAAAATGAAAGCCTAAATTATCAAAAAATCATTAGAAGTATAATAATATAAATTTAAACTCAATAATAGTAAATATTAATAACTAGATAAATATGAATTTGATACAATTATTTGATTTATGATACACTTTTAAAAATAGAATAGACTATTTATAAGTTATTTACAAGTTTCTATCCAAAAGATTACAAAAAATCATAATTAGATGAAAACAGCCTTTTAGTATCCCTAGATACCAATTGTAAGCTTCAGTTGAAAAAGCAGTGGATATTAAAGCCAATCCAGATTTTTCTTTTTTCTAATTGCTTTCTCTTGCCTGATACATCAGTCTCTCTCACAGACTTATGGCTTAATGATATTTTTAAAACTTCTCTATATTATTCACTGGAGTTATCTCAATCTCTTAAGAATCTCTTTATCTATTAACTTTAGCTTGCTTCATTCAAAACATTTATTTTCATTAATTAGTTTTTTTTCCCCTTATATCCAAATTCTTTTTTTAATTTAATTATGTGTTTAAATTATACACATTTTTTCTTTATAAAATTTTCTAATTCTAATTATTATATATTAAACTTATTATAATATACATGAGTTTATAACATGTACAATTTTTAGATTACTAACACACACACATTAATATTACTGATCACACACAGCACATTATATTAAGTAGTAACAAGCTTCATGGTGTTTTTTAAAATTTATTTGAAAGTTTTATATTTATAAACATAAAAACTCAATCTTCTATTTTATTTATTTTTAACTTTATTATTGATAAAAAATGTATAATTGAAATGTTAGATTTATTTGTTGAACCAATTAACTGATGAAAGAGATAAAAATTATAATATATGAATCAAAATATTGACATAGTCTCTAGAAAGTTTTTCATGAAATAAGATACTAGATGCTTTATAACTATGATAATACAAGGCTCACAGGATTAATTTTAAAATAATTCCCTTCATCAGGATTAATTTTAAAAAAATTCCCTTCATCAGCTTTGTAAAAAGATCAAACATAATTGACCACAAAATCAGAATTAACTAGAATTTTTATATAAAATAGATTTTAAATGCTTTATTGAAAGTGAGAAAGGCATAAAATTTACAATCAATTATTAAATATTTTAATTTTTATAGCCCATAAATACACATACAATTTATATTTTGGTCATTAAGAATTATAATCAAGTTTTTTTTTTTTTTTTACTAAACTTACCATGAATATAAATATTTATAAAGAATGTGTAATATAAACAATGAAGATTACCAATTCCTCAATAAGCTTTATGATAAATGCTTAGCCGGAGCCAGCACTTAAAATATGTCAGACCCCCCCCTTCCCAAACCCCTGACCATGGTTTCGTGCTTTGGCACTCCTCAGAGAGGTGCCAGGGTAGGTTCAGATACTAGATCTAAAAATACCAACCAAAGCCAAGCACCTATCTAAAAGTTATCTATTGAGTGGAAAATCTGAAATTTTCTGACTATCCAACTCAAATAGCTATATGGGGTTGATAGATCTTCAGCCATACCATATATTAGTATTCTTAGCAATATAACATTGCATAAGACTTAGGGCAGAGACTATAAATAGTCAAAATAAGAGTCATGGATCACATGAACCTATTCTCTATCAGCCCCATATAGCTATTTGAGTTGGGTAGCTGGGTTTGAAGACATGTAAGCGTCTGAAAATAACTTTTAGATAGGTGCTTGGTTTTGGGTTGGTATTTTTAGATCTAGTGTCTGAACCTACCCTGGCACTTCTCTGAGGAGTGCCATAGCATGAATCCATGGTGGGGGGGGGTTTCCTGACAGAGATATTTTAAGTGCTGGCTCTGGCTAATAGTTTATGAAAAATGAAATAAATTTATTATATGTGTGCTTACTAATTATAAAAAATAAGCACATTTAATAATTAAGTGTATTATATCTATTACATAATGCAAGTGTTATAGTTTGAAACTGTGCTTTGAATTATAAAACCTTACAATTCAGAAGTTAGACATTATATCAAGTATTTGAAATACAGGCATTCTTCATTAAAATGAGCTTTATAGGAGATTTGAACTCAGACTTTCAAGCATCCTTCAACTATCCACACTATCTCATACCAATGATACACATGACTATACACACGTAGAAAAGATAAATAATCCCAATAACTGTATTTCGTGCTGAACCAGCACTTATCAGTTGGTTCATATTATAATCTCCCACACACATATGTAATCAGTGCTCAGTTTATATTAAGATAGGAAATCTTCATACTTTAGTGAATAGGCTTCAATCTACTCCCAACCTCCAACTCTTCAGCCATCCATACCATTAAAAATCTGATGAGGAAAAGCCCAAATCCCATGCTGATGCCAATATTATTGCCACACCCATGTTGACCTCAAGATACTCTGACCCCTCATGTATACGACCTTATCCATTTAAATACGTAGAAGAGGGATGGACAGAATGCAGGCTTAATGTGTAAATATTTGAAATACATGTACCTGGAGATTAATTGTAAATTTAGGGGAATTTGAACTCAGACTTTTGAGCACTTTTCAACTATCCACACTATCTCATACCACTGATATACACGACCACACACATGTAGAAAGGCAAATACTCACCAATAAACATATTGGCAATAATATTGGCATCACCACGAGATTTAGGTTTTCCATCAATATATTTTCAATGGTATGAATAGCTGAAGAACTGAACTAGATTGAAGCCTGTCCATTAAAGTATGAAGGTTTGCAATTTTAATATAAACTGAGCAATGATTATATATGTGTGTGGAAGATGATAATCTGGACCAACTGATGAGTGCTGGTTCAGCACGAAATACATATTTTGTTAGTTTTTCTAAATGTGTGGTCATGTGTATCAGTGGTATGAGATAGTGTGGATAGTTGAAGAGTGCTTAAAAATCTGAGTTTAAATCCCCTATATTTACAATTAAGCTCCAGATATATGAAGAATTCCTGTATTTCAAATATTTACACATTAAACCTGCTTCCTGCCCATCCCTCTCTAGGTATTTAAATGGATAAGGTCCTATACGTGAGGAGTCAGAGTGACTTGAGGTCAACACGGGCATGGCAGTAATATTGGCATCAGCATGGGATTTGGGCTTTCTATCATCAGATTTTCAATGGTATGGATGGCTGAAGAGTTGGAGCAGATTGAAGACTCTCCATTAAAGTATGAAGATTTGCTATATTAATATAAACTAAGCATTGATTAAATATATGTGTGGGAGATGATAATTTGGACCAACTGATGAGTGCTAGTTCAGCATGAAAGACATATTATATTGGTGATTATTTATCTTTTCTACATGTGTGGTTATGTATATCAGTGGTATGAGATAATGTGGATGGTTGAAGGGTGCTTGAAAGTCTGAGTTAAAATCCCCTATATTTACATTATATCAAATCTAATTATATAATATCTAATGATATAAATTTATTAGAGAGCATATCAATGCTATATTTTAAGTTTCAGCACTTTAATATAACAATGAATATAACTGATTATGTGTGTGAGATTTATAAAAAAAAAAAACTGCATCCAAGTTCCTGTTTGATTAGATCTGATCTGTGTATATGCTTAATAATTATGTAAAAGCTATAAAAGCAACATAATAATGAGTATATATTTTACCTTTATTTTCGTAGTGAAATCTTGACTATTATTTTTCAAGACACCAAAGAAATTAAATGATAAGTATGGAAAACAATATTTTCTGAGAATTCATTCAATATAATAAGAACAATTTAATGAATATTCACTGAAATACATGATTCAAAATATTACATTCCCATTATTTTCAAAATGTGTCTAGTATATAATTTATAATTTTAATATCTCAATAATTATATATAATGGTTAAAAAAATGAAAATTATCATAAATTATAATATAGTGATTAAATATTTGCAGGTCTTTTATCAGGATTTTAATTTTACAAGATATAAATGGAAAGATCTTTAAAACTATGCGTCAAGATTTTTATAAATCTTTAAAAAAATTTAATTTCATTATTTACTGAAGAAATTCCGTGACTGACATTTGTTTTTCAAACTTTACACTTCAAATCAAAATACGGTCTTTCTAAAACTAAAATACTTCCATGATAATCATTACTAAATTGTGTTATAAAAAATATAATTCTTTGAAAGCTTCTACTTTATCAATGCTTCATAAAACTTGGCAAAGTTTTGCACTATATCAAGTTCTATACCTTCTATTCTTTTACTTAATATTTTAAATAAGAATAAATATATATATATATCCAATTAATGGGAAAAAATGATGCATAAATACATGGAGTTGTGAATAAACACAATTATCTTTGATAAAACATTATTTTCATCAATGTTTCTAAGTCTTTACTCAATTCCAAAAACAAAAATGGAAAGCAAAAAACATTATTCATCATTTGCAATAGCAAATTTCTGCATATTCAGGGGTTCACAACTGACAAATATTTCATTTCAAGCAATAATACAGCTGATCACTGATTCAAATAATAAATGAAATTGATTTAAATGGAAAACATTAAAAAAAAAAAAAAAACATTACCATGGAAAAAAAGAAGGATGATTTTGAGAATTATATTGTAGTTGACTTTTGAAAAATAAAGTTCTATTAAGTATTTTTTGATAATAGTAATTTTTTTTTTTCTAAATAAGATCTCAGATGTAAAAAAAAAAAAAAAATTGAAAAGGAATTTATTATGAATGATATCATAATTTTTTTTTTAGAAAAATTGTAAGATTATTTGAATTAGTGATATTGAATGTGAATTATTACTAAATAATAAGTATTATGTAATATTGATTAGTTCTGTCTATGGAATTTTATTATAATTCATGCTTCTTTTTATAACAATATTATTTTACAATTATTAATGATTTTCACAATCTGTTACTGGTCATTTAATTTTTTTTTTTAAAAATTCATATAGAAAAATATTGCAAAAGGACTATGACTTATCAACAATTAATGCAGTAAAATGATATTGAGAAATGATAAATCTGGGGAAAATAATATTAATTATATGAAGTTATTCTGAAACCAAAAAAGACAAAGATGAATAATTCAGAAAAAACAAAATAAGGTTTCAATCCTTATGTAAGCACACTTGTGATAAGTTTATAAAAAAATGGAATCCATTACAATTCCTACCAGATCAGAATATAACTATATATAAAGTCATTGTTGTCTATAAAAAACCAATTTTAATAATTATATGTGTTGTATCTTTAATACTTTCAAATAAAGCAAATAAAATCTATTTTATATAAAAGTCTAGCAACTGATTTGTGATTAATGATGTTTAAAGGCTTTATGCATCTGATGAAGAAAGTTTATTTAAGATTTACTATGTGAATTTTGTATTATTATAATTTATAATTCAGAAGCTTATTACTATGAAAGATGAAATACCTTATTTCACAATGAGCTTACTTGGGAGCATAGCAACATTCTGCATTATTTATACTTTCCTAACATTCAATTATGTTCATAATTCTTATAGCCATTTCATGACCTTTATTAGCACTACATAATAATAAATTACCTAATAAGATTTATCAATTCTAAATATTCCAAAATTTATAAACTTTTAATTATATTTGGCTTTTTTGATAAGTCCTATTTAATGGCAAATTATAACCATATCAAGATTATACATATATTCATGTAAAAAATTGGTTTAAAATATATTTTTATAATTGAATTCTTAAATTTTGCTTGCCTTAACTCAAAAATTTCACTTTCCAGATAGCTCTTTTATTATTATTTCAATTTAGCTTATATGCTAGAATAAATAATTTATTTTTATAAATTATTGCAATTATATATTTTATCTATTACAAAATTTAGTTTAGTAGAATCACTTTAACTATTTTAAAGGATAATTTATTTTCAACATATGAACTGCTTTTATTAGTGTTTTTGATTAGGTGTTTTCTCTTATTATAATCAACTATTTTTCAGATAATCCTTTTCTTTTTTAATAAAACATATAAGACAGTCCAAAGTAAACTAAAAGTAATAATTTAAAATTTAATTAAAATAAATATTTATAAGTTATTTTGTAACTTAGCTTGTATTAAAGTTAACTACTTTCAATTACTTCCACAAAGAATTTTCTTTTCAAAACCCAACTGGCAAGAAAACTTTCACCAAACTTCTAGAAAAAATAAGCTTTTATTTACGATTTGAATGATGAATTTTAAATATTATAAAATTTTTAACTCAATTTGATGTATGGGCAAATTTATTCAAATATATCATAACATAATATGTTAACAACAATATTAATGAGTGTTAGCAGTACTTTAGAATAACAATCAGTGCATTTAACATAGTTCAGATAATATGTTTGAATAATCAATATCTTATTACAGCTTAGTTTTTAATTTATAAACTGACAAATACATATTGAATTTCATGTAGATTTCAAACATATTTCATATACTTCATTAAAAAAACAAAAAACATGACTACTGAATAAAAGCTATCAGAGACAATACAGATTTGTTAATATCTTTTATTAATAAACATAAAATCATTGCTGAAAAATTATTTTTTTTTTTTTATCAAAACTTAAAAAGATCCTTTTGATCTTGACATAATGTAATTTTACTAATGCATAATGAAACAGTAATCTATTTTTTATTTTAGAAAAAAAAAAAACCGACTTAATAATTCCTGTTTAAATTGATTAAAAATATTGCAGCATAACAACATTTCAAGTGGTCAACCATAATTAATTTATATTTCTTTTTATTAAGGTATGATAGCAGTTCTGACTATTATTACAGATATTTATATTTGGTTCAGCTATCAGATGGAATTCATGTTAATAAGGATTAAAAAAGAGTTCCAATTAGATTTAGATAGAAAATAAAATAAAAGATAATTTTTTATTTTGCTAAATATTTACTACTGGATAGAGGATTCATTGCTCATAGTAGAATCATTAAAATTTAAACAAAATTAGAAATAAACATTAAGTTAAAATTAAGCTATAAGAATAATGTTAAACAAGTATAATCAGACAAGAAATTGTAGAACAGGTTAGTATTTCTGAGCAAAAATGAGAAAAGCAGAAAACAAATAATAATAATAATAGTAATGCCAAAACAGATATTCAATAAAAATATAGAATAATTTTATAAATAAAAAAAATAAAGCTAATTTCAGACTAATTAAAAATATCTATGTGGAATGAAAACACAGTTAATTGCGTGTGTGTGTGTGAGTGGAGGGGGGGGCATGTGAGAGAAAAGTATTTGACAGATTATTTGGATAAAACTTCTTAAATGAATTTCTGAAAAGATATATTTGAGGAAAAAATAAAAAAATAAAAAATGGTCTGATTATAAAAATATTTTCGAAAAAGGATTCTAAATAAAAAAAGCCCCCCCCCCCCCCAACGATAATGATCTTAAAATTAGTTATGATTATTTATACTTGTTTATAAATCAAATATTTATTTATGGCTTTTTTAAAAAAACAATTGTTTTTCATTATATCTAATAACTGATAATGATAAGTTGGCATCAATTCCTTGTAATCATATGCCATTTTTCCAGAATTACTTATTATCTGTTTAGTTTTTCAATGGCAGATTCATTATTATGATGGAGTTTTATTACATTGCTAGTCGTCTTTTTCTTTTACTAACAATTTATCTGAGCATTATATACTTTTTTAATGAATTAGAATAGTTCATAATATCACCAAATAAAACAATTTCAGCCTGATCATCATTTATGTTTCAAGCAAGAGTTCAGGTTTAATCTGATCAAATATTCATTTGTTTGATTTTATTGATGTTCATAGTACTCTCAAAAGCTTTAACATTACAACTCTTATTCATATTCACAATCCAACTTTCATATCCAGAAAATAACATAATTTGAATAATTCTTTGGTTTTTTTTTTTTTACATCTATTTCTACATAAAGATTTTTTCCATACAATTCATTGCAACTCAGTTCAATATTAGTTGCGAGCAAATCTTTTGACTACTGGAACCACTGATTAATGATTCAAAACAGTTAATATCTTTTATGTCTTCCCCATTAATTTTGAAATTAGATATTATCCATTTCATTATAATCTTTGACTTCATATTTATACAAAATCCCATCTTTTATTCTATTCTTTAATTTTCCTAATAAATAACTCTTTTGTTAGTGACTTTAAGTAGAATATTACCAGCATATTTGAAAACCTTGATGTTTTTCTCCAATTAATTCTCAATCCACATTTGCCTTTACCCAATTTGACTTACTTCATTATATATTCAGTATACAAATTAAATAGGTATGCAGATAACATGTAGACTGATAACTATTCTCATTTCAATACAAAATTAATATGTTTAAATATAACTAACAGTCAATGTAGAGATTTATCATAAGATTATTCTAATATTTGATATGGTCGATTTAATAAATGATGCAAATTTCTTTCTGCTATTTTGAATTAATCAATATATTCCTGAAAAACAGCTTACATTTATGGTAGATATCTTTATAAGAAACAGTATTAGTTTGCACATTGGAAAAAATCTTTTCTTTAATATGGATATGTCATTGGGGTTCATTCAGTTTTAGTCTACAGGGTGGTTTTCTAGATTAAACAATATATTTCTATAAGCATTCTTATTGATTTTATGCAATGTAATCAATTCATGTAATTTTATCTTTTTAACAATGATATCAAATCTCACTTCATATCATCTTTCACCATTAAACATTCTATCTCTGATTTTTGATTGTTAAATTGTAAACCTGACCATTGACATTTTCCAGAAAACTCACTTGAAGGTGGAACTTCGTTACCTTTTGATCTCACAAAAGACTGCTTTTATTTTGTCTTTGCAAATGGTGTTATAATAATGTTTCATTTTTCCAAACGCCTTTAAAATTCTCAAAATTTTTTTATTCTTTTTAATTTTAGTTTATTTTTTTTAACAATGACTATTATATTTTTTGATATCCATTAAAAGTTTTATAAACATTTAATGTTAATCAAATTTTTCATAGATTCATCTTAAATTATTTCTTTCACTTTGTCATTCACCATATCCAAAATCTCAAATTGATTACTAATGTTACTTCTAAATGCAATAAATAAGTTCTTTAGTAATACCTAGAATATTAGATAAGCTTCTATTTTTTTTAATTTCACATAAAGTTTACACATAAGAAATTTGTGATCTGCCAAGTTTTCACTATTAAAGTAAAAATAAGTATTTCCATTAACAATAACGTAATTTATTTGATATCTGTGAATTCTAATGTCCATGCACAGAATCAGCTCTTTGCCTGCTAAAAAAATATATAGGTGCTAAATGTGCATGTATTAAAAAAATCTGATCAAATGCATATTTTTATTGAAACAGAAAAAGATGTGAAAATGTTTAAGTTTAAATTAAACATGTGCGTATATAAACGCAATGAACATATAAAAATGCTATGAACTAATTAGGCAAAATTAATTTAAAGATCAGCAATTCTGATTAAATATCAAATAGCCCTATAGCAAATTTAATTAAATGCCATTGGAAAATATGGATTAGATTCCTGATAAGAATTATCTGAAAAAAGGAAAACTTTAATTAATTAAATATATAAAAACTTGTATTATATATTTATTAAACAAAAATGCAGGTTGGAATGTAATAACATTGGTACTACCACGTGGTACCGTTGGACTCCAACCAATTACATTATTTAAATTGGGAAACTGAGAGCCGTGATCTCTACCAGAAAGGGAAGAGAAAATTATTAGCTAATTGAAGCCATTGAAAAACAGACGTGATTCTTCCTCTGGAAATTACTGTCAGTTCTTGCCAATCTGGCCCCTCTGAGAACTATTGTCCAAACTTTAATTAATATTCCGGGACCGCAGTATCAGGTCACAGGACCCTTATAAATCAACTGCCTTCAACCAGTTGTAAATATATATGTATAACTTCGTATGTTGAAGTGAAAAGAAAATTTCCTAATAACTATTTAAATAATTTGGAGTATCAATAATTTTAATGGCTGTGCCGCCTGTGACTATATTAAAGTCATTTGTGTTAATTTGCAATCCAGCTGTGCTGCAACTTGGTCACCGCTGGACATAGCAAGTGGAGCAGTCATTGTGAATGAACCCCGATGGTCGAAATCCCATCAGATTACGTAACAGGCGGAAGAAAAATTACTATTCGCTTCTCATAAACAAGAAAAAATTAAAGTGATTATTTATATATACTGTAATGCAGTCGGCAATATCGGAATCTGACATCGAAGAGACAAATGAATGGCCCCTCTTCGTCCAACAAATTGAGAAACTCCTGATCATTAATAGAATAAAAGACGACAAAATTAAAACTGTAACGTTATTGTGCTATGTGGAGAAAAGAGTTATTCAGATTGCTAACAGACTGGTTGAACCTAAAACCCTGGAAAAACTAAGGTTTCAGCAGCTCAAAGAGAAATTAGGAGAGTATTTCAACCCTCATGAGTCAAGACACATCACCAGACTCCATTATAGGAACCACCATCAAGGCAAGAATGAGCATATCTAAGAATATGATATGGTCCTGCAAGAACTGGCCAAGAACTGCTGTCTATGACTCGTATCTGGAGGAAGCATTCCTTGAACAATTTCTATGTGGTATGACCAGTGACATCTTGAGACAACAGTTATTGGCAGACAATGCCATCAACTACAAGGAAGCTATCAAGCATGGGATAGCCCATGAGCTCGTGGCTAGGCAAGCAAAAGAATTTCCAGCCAGCAAATTAGCAGACAGCGATTCCTATAAAATAGCCAAGATCGATAATTTGGAAGGAAGTACCCCCCAGCAAGTTAACACAACGCAGAAAATTCAAAGCAATATTAAATGTTTCTGCTGTGGGAAAATAGGACACAGGTCCACTAAAGGTGTTTATAAAGATCAATGATGCAGAAACTATAAAAAAATCAGTCATTTAGAGAAAATGTGCCGAAAAAAGAAATCTGTTGATTATACAAGCGAAAACCACCAGGAGCGCCTTACTAAAGACAAATCTACTCAAGAAAAGTTTGTTCTAATAAATAACGTGTCATCTGACCAGGAACACAAAATTGAAATGACATTAAAAATCTTCAGAAACATGTTTTTATGAAAATAGACAGTGGTAGTGGAGTATCCTTGATCTCTCTTACAAAGTGGAAAACCATAGTGGCCGACATGACACATCCCTTGAAGATATTAAAACCAAACTTGAAAGCTTGCGACGTAAATGTTAATGTCATTAACATTAGAGGCCAAATCCAGGTTCCTGTCATGACTAGAAAGGCCAAGAACTGGAAACTACCATTATATATAGTCCAAGCCAAGATAAACCCACTCATTGGCTGCAAATGGTTCAGAGAATTGGGAATTAAATTACATACTAGAAAAAATAAGGACAATACCAGCTCTCCAATCATCGGAGTAAGGACTACCATTGTGTGAAAACTGAGGATGTCAAACCATCCACAGATATCATAATTAAATTTTCACCTAATGACTGCATTTGGATAAAAAATATTCAAGATAAAAAGTGGACCAGCGGAGAAGTAGTATGCCACCTGAGGAATGAAGTTACTGTCCGGATGGCAGATGGAAAAATACTTCGTAAGCATATCCAGCAATTACGAAGGAATAGCAGCAAGTTTATTTTCGAAGTTAAATCGAAAGCAGAAACAGAAGAACTACAGACCGGGAATAATACAGTAAAACCTCCTAATAGTGATAATTCTGCAGCATTAGAAGCCAACACTCACTATGCCCTAGGTGCGAGTGGAAAATCCCTGCCCACTTTGGCAACTATGCTCTTAATTCAGAGAGCAGAAAACAAAAATTCTCTGATCTCTGAACTGGGGGGAGGTGTGCTAAATACGCATGTAATAAAAAAATCTGATCAAACGCGTATTTTTATTGAAACAGGAAAAGACATGAACATGTGCAGGTATAAATGCAATGGACATATAAAAATGCTATGAACTAATTAGGCAAAATTAATTTAAAGATCAGCAACTCTGATTAAATATCAAATAGCCCTATAGCAAATTTAATTAAATGCCATTGGAAAATACGAATTAGATTTCTGATAAGAATTATCTAAAAAAAGGAAAACTTTAATTAATTAAACATATAAGAACTTGTATTATATATTTATTAAACAAAAATGCAGGTTGGAATGTAATAACATTGGTACTACCACATGGTACCGTTGGACTCCAATCAATTAGATTATTTAAACTGGGAACTGAGAGCCGTGATCTCCACCAGATGTGTTTCTTCCTCTGGCAATTACTGTCAGCCTTGCCAATCTGGTCTCTCTGAGAACTATTTTCTGGACTTTAATTAATATTCTGGGACCGCAGTACCAGGTTGCAGAACCCTTATAAATCAACTGCCTTCAACTGGTTGTAAATATATATGTATAACTTCGTATGCTGAAGTGAGAAGAAAATTTCTTTAATAACTATTTAAATAATCTAGTGTATCAATAATTTTAATTGCTGTGCCGCATGTGACTATATTAAAATCATTTTTGTTAATTTGCAATCCAGCTGTGCTGCAACTTGTTCACCGCTGGACATAGCAATAGGCAATAAAAAGATAATGGCCTTCATAAGAACTTTTAAACTTCATTTTTACTACAAATTTATCCTATCCAATGGCACTTCCATTCTTTTCATTTCCAAGTGGTAAATTATAAAGCAGGAAGTTAGAAAAAAACTACAAATGCAAATGAAATCTAATTTGAAATCAATTAATAAAAAAGATGAGAACAGCAGTATTGCACAACTTACATTATTATTTTAAAACTTAATTATTTACAGATACTTGATAAGCTCTTTATCTATAAATATCTTTAAAAAATTAATATTTTAAAACACAATAAAAAACAATCTTTACCCTGCATTTTCCAACATCAGAAGAAATGTGATTTAACTTGTTGATCTGCAATGTAACATCTTTATGAGAAAATGAAGAAACTAAAGACCAAAAATTCTACAACATAAAAAAATATGTATGTATATATATATATATTATGAATATGGGGATGATTAGAAAAAAATATATTAAAATATACAGATATAATAAACTTACTAAAGATGTTATTTTTTCTCCACTTCCTAATATGTAGGAAAACTAGAAAAAAAAGGTCACATATAGAAGCACTATATTTCAAAATCATATAACACAAAAATGGGAATACATAATAACATAATTTTTTTTCTTTAAATTTAAAACTTAAAGATAGTAAAGAATATCACATAAGAAATTAATATCCACTATTTAAGCTAATGATGAAAAAATGTTGTAGATGTCTGAATTTAAAAGATTAATCAAATATTTAATGTTATAAAATTGAAAATATTGCAGCAACCAAATATAAAACTATTTAGTGGAACAAACCAATACACTATATATCTGAACACCTTAGTCTATAAAAACAATATTAAGAACTTTATAAAGCATATTTATGGTAAAACTTCCCCTTTTAAATAATTAGTTTCTGTGAATGCTATGACACAGAACAATGATATCAAGAGTATAAGAATTAGTTAATTAATTAATGAAAATATTACTAACACATATGCCAAAGTGATGGAATTATCATTGTTTGGGTAGCCATATCATAAATCTCTTTGATCCAATAATTAATCTACATGAACTCACCACAACTGTGAACTATTTAATCAGTTTGGACAACTAAATTTATTCTATAATATAAATATGGATGACAATCTCCTAATCCATATAATAACATAAATATGAATTTGATTAACATACGAATATTAGACTTCATGCATGCTTTTTTTAATTACTTAAACAATACTATTAGTTATCTATATCATATATATATATTTAACAAAAAAAAAAAAAATACCACAGATGTTTCCATTATTTTATCCAAAACTTGTGTGTATGTATATATATTAGTTAAATAACAAGTTACCCATTAAAAATATACTATATATAAATTTTTAAGTAGAAAGATAAAATTTTTAGATTTTTAAATTAGAGAAAATGTTTAAATTATAATTTACTTGTCAAACCTATTCAAGAAAGGGGTTATATTCATTTCAAATCATATGTACTAATGATACATAAATTTGTTAACTTTAAATCTTTTTTACACGATAAGGAAAAATTATATAGTTTTAAAAATGATAAAATCTAAAATATAGAACTATTTACTCAAAAACTTATAAATATATGATACAATAGAAAACAAATTCTACACACATTGAATAAATTTAATGGTTGTTTTCTCATCCCTGGTGTTCGCCTCAAGATGTTGCTATTTCTAGGTCAATTCCTAGAAATATACAGTTTCACCGGCCTTCACCCAACACGAGGAATTTTTCTACGTTATAAACGCAGAAAAGTCCTCACATTATGTTGGACGGAGGAGGCGGTGGCGGCAACAGAAGCAACACAAAGAGACTTCTTTCTATGATAAAACATAGAAAGAGTTCCTGACGGCTGCCGGTTATGGCTTTTTTCTATGCTAAAAGCAAAGAGAAAGAAATGCCTTGATTGGCTGCCGTAGTAGTCGATTTTGTTCATCATTTTCTCGTAATAGTAGAATATCTATTTTCTCTGTAGTTTCGTGTGAGAGTGTGTGTATTTGAAGCAGTCGTAGTTTTTTAAAATTTGATAAGACGTCTATTTTTTTTAATGTGTTGTAACTTACTTTACTGTTGTAAGTTTAGTAATAATGTCCTGAAGATTCCATTACGAAGGGGTAACCCTCAAAAATTGCTTTTAAGGGTGCGAAAGGGAAAAAAATTGAAGGATCACGCAAAAAATACGTTTTTGCGAGAATTCGTCCGTGACCAGTTACTTTTGCTATATATATATACGCACAAACAAAAACAACCCATTGTCTAATTATTAGGAATTACTTGTCCAAAAAAGAAAATTAGTCGGATATTATTATTATTTTTTTTGTTACATTTATTATTTCAAAATAAGATTAGTTTTTATATCTACACACTAACAAAAACAACCCAGTTCCTGATTAATTACTGTCTTTAAAAAAAAAAAAAAAGCAAATTCAACGGGGTTTGATTTTTTCAATGGAGTCTTTGAATTACGGTTTGTTTGTTTTTATATATACACAAGATTTACCCCCCCCCAAAAAAAAGAAACCCACTTTCTGATTAATTACTGTCAAAAGAAACGCAAATTAGTCGGCTATCATTTTTAAATTTAGTATTTCAATAACGGTACCCTTTTTATATAGACAGACTTAACAAAAACAACCCACTTTCTGATTCATTACTGTCCCCCCCCCCCCAAAAAAAAAAAGAAAACGGAAATTAGTCGGGTATCATTTTTCAATTGAGTCTTTCAGTGACGGTCCTTACTAATAGTAGTCAGGTATCAATTCTAAATTGTAGTATATAAATTACGTTACTTTTGATAGATTTAGAATTACGTCTTGCTTTTTTAATAAAATGATTGATTTACTCTTGACCAAAAATACTGTAACTTTAAAAAAAGACACACATAAAGTCCAAAAAAAAAAATGAGAAAAAGCCCCGTAACTTTAAAGACACACACACACACAAACTCAAAAACAATCTAAGATTAATAAACATTGACTTATTACATCTTGCTTTTGAATCAAATTATTGATTTACTCTTGCAAAAAAAATACCGTAACTTTAAAAAGACACACCTAAAGTCCAAAAAAAAAAATTCAAAAAAGCCCAGTAACTTTAAAGACACACACACAAACTCAAAAACAAGATAAGATTAATAAACATTTACATAAATTACGTCTTGCTTTTGAATCAAATTATTGATTTACTCTTGCAAAAAAAACAACAACGTAACTTTAAAAAGACACACGTAAAGTCAAAAAAAAAAAAAAATTAGAAAAACACCATAACTTTAAAGAAACACACACACAAACCCAAAAACAAGATAAGATTAATAAACATTTACAAAAATGAAAAAAACTAACATCATATAATAGTATTAGTTAGTAGAATATTTTATTACAAATCTAAGAAATCAGATCTTTTTAGATCAAATCGATCATTTAGGTCCGGCCTGAAATCGTTATATGTACATGTTTTTGATTAGCATCAACGCCATCCTGTGGCGAACACCAGGGATGAAAAAACAACCAATTTAATAATAAGCTTACAAAATTAATATAAGTAAAACAATTAAAAATGGATATTTATGCTGTTTTTGAATAATGTTCAATCCATATTTATTTAAAAAAATATTTAGTGATAAATATAATGTTTAATTTTATGTTTCTCCAAATGTAAACTGTGATTGATTAATAATTCTAAAAATAGTATTCTTAAAATGCTAAAAATGATATTGTATATCAAATTATATGTGGATGCAAAAAGTTGTAAATTGGGAAATCAAGATGTACTTTTGATAAAAGATGAAAAGAACACCAACTATTATACAATTGTATAAAATTGCTAAGAATAATCAATCCAATACTGCTTCAGTTTTCTTTGACCATGAAAAATCTTGCAATTTTAGATTTATCTTAATATCAGATCATACAACAATATTCAATAAAGAAAGGCATCATAAATAAAGAAAAATTAAAAAGTAAATCTTTATAAATCAATTTAAAGATTGTATAATAAATAAACAATCTGCTAATATTGATATACAGTACATAGTTTTGGGAAAATCATGTGATATCTCTCTTTTTTTTTTGGTCTCTGTTATTTCAATTGTTAATGATTACAACTAAATCAAAAGTGTTTCTGTTTAATTAATATATATATATATATTATCTACTGTTATTATAATTTAAAATTTATATATATATTAATTTTAGGAATATCTAAAAATGATATTATACATAAAAAATAATTGTATGTGTTTATGTTTATTAAAAGATGTATATATTAATCTTTAACCAAAATTTAAAATTTATATCTGGACAAGGGATACTATCTAATTTAAAAAATGATTAGTAATAACCATTAATGTATATATCTGAAGTGATTGGTATTACCCAAAGTTATGAATGCATTAAGTATAACTTATAAATCAAAATGTATAAATGCATACTATAACGGAATGGTCAGGCTTCTACAGATTTTTTCTCCCTTCATCATTAGGTATATATCAAGACAAAGATGCTACAAAACAGAGTATCTGTAGAAAGTAGTCACAAAATCATCCATATAATACTAGAATGACACTAGATAAAATAGTAATTCATAAAATAATACATCTGATTTAAATTTTAAATCAGATAACCTAGTTATAAGACTAAAGTAGACTTACTGCTAAATCGGTAATTGCATAACTCATGATATCAAACAAATTTTATAAGTCCTATAAGACTACTGAATAAGAACAATATAATCACTAGTGTGGGTGTGACAAATATAACGAAAAAAGAAAGAGAGAGGCTGATAATGAGGAAATAGTAAAGACTCCTCAAGGATCAGATCATACAATTTCATGTTTAATGAGAATTAATATATCTTCACGCTTGATTATGAACTCATTTTTTTTCTTAATACAAATATACTTAGTGTGTGTATTCATATATCTTAATGGTTTGGTGCTATTAAATTTCACTTGTAAAATATTTCATACTACGATACATTCATAATAACAATTATAATTATTTCTGCCTAGAAGCCATCAAATAAAATTACATAAACGGTAATGATCCTAAACCTTCCATAGTTAACAATCCTAATTAATAAGGAATATCAGTTAATGCATTGAATGAAATATAATTTAAATGTAAAATTAAGCCATTGGATCATGAAATTAGAAAGTATTTTTATAAGACAAACTCACATTAAAAAGAAAAACCAGTCATAAATTAATTTTCAAATACTAATCTTCTTAATATACAATTAATTGAAATGTTTAAATAATATACAAGTGATGAAAACAATTCCATAACCTGCAATTCCAAGGAATGGAGCATGCATCATAACAACAGCAGCAGCAGCAGCAGCCACCACCGCCGCCACGGCTGCCACCACCACCACTACCACCCCCACCACCAACAACAATAATAATAAAAATAATAATAAAATTTTTTTTTGTTCACAACCAAGACAGCATGCTCTAGTTTTCCATGTTCCAAAGGTACTCAAAGTTTAAACCTGGCAGGATAAAAACTTTACCTTGATATACCTTTTTCAATTCCCAATGAATTGATAATTGTTTAATACTTTTGTATTGCATTTTTCATTCAAAAATTTAATTAAAATTAAGTTACCCAACGATAATTTTGAAAAACAACATGGAGACAAAGTAATCACATGACCAGATGCTTACCGCCAACATTGTCAACACAGAGTTTCAAAATCCAAAGTTCAGTCAAATGTAAGCTAATTTTTAATTTTATTAATTGCAAAGTCAGATTTTTGTTTTGGAAAAAAAAAAAATTAGTTTACAAATTTCCCCGCAAGTAATTCACTTACTAACTAGCTTTGTTTTTTTTATGCTTAAAAAGAATTCACGATCTTAGTCTAATTCAAGATAATAATATAACTTTAATCAGTTGATTATTACATTTTTTATTCAAACTTCCAATTGAAATCAAGTTACCTAACGAAAAAGCCATTGCATGACCAGTGTTTGCCCACAATAATACCAACATAGAGTTTCAAAGTTCAAACGTCAGTCAGGCATACATTTATTTTTAATGTTATTGTAGCAGTCTCTAATCTCTGTTTAGTAATAAAAAATTGATTTCAAGTTCCCAGCAATTAGTTCATTTGCTCACAATTGAATTAACACGCCCTGGCTGTTTATGCTTATAAAGTAGTCAAAACTTTAGGCTAGAAGAAAAAAACTATACACTTTTTTCAATTACCAATCAGTTGATAACTGATTTCCAATTTTCTGTTCAAATCTTTTGAAGTTACTAGATAATTTCAAAAAACATGTCACTTATAATAGCAATGCTGAGCCTAACTACCTGCCTAGAATTTGCCTGGACACTAGCCAAGAATCTCACACCTAAATCATATGAAAAGCCTTATTTGCAACTCTAACACAGCCAGATCCAAAGTCAGAGACCAACGAACCGCAAACTCTAACTCAACACTTGCAACCAGTTTGAACATAGCTGTACCACCAGCCTCCTCTGGATATCAGGACACTCTACACATGGATCTCATTCTTAAACATCATCAAGTCTTACTCAGCTCTGACCTCAAGCACACAGACCCAGTCTGACCAGCTTACCACAAAGTTCAAATTAGCAATTGTAACCAACCACACCACCTTTCTGCAACACTCATATATTCAAATGCACCAAAAATTTCTACTCCTCGTCTGTTACCAAGGTAACTCAACCACATATAGAACTAAACTTGGATTGCATCTGTAGATACAGTAGTCCCGATCATGTAAAATTTTACATGTGTAAAACTACAACTACAGACTACCCATGTAACCACAGCAATCTAAGTTAAGTAAAACCATTCTAAATAATCCACAGCATAAATAAACTTTTACATACATAAACCTACACCTATGGATTGCTGATGAAACCACGGCAATCCAAGCCAAGTAAAAACCTTGTAATCTCATGTAAATCAATAAATCAACTTTTATAAATGTTAACCTATATCTATGGATTCCCCATGTTACCACAGCAATCCAAGTTATGTAAAACCATGTAGCCCATGTAAACACAGCAATCCAAAAAGAAGAGTAGTAGTAGTACTTCAATACTTGTTATTTCACTGTAAAATGCAATGTAATTAATGAAATAATGTAAGTTACCTATTTTTTCAAGCAGCAGCAGCAGCCAAGATGGCAGCCATGCTTTAGTTCTGCACAAAACCTCTCTCAAAGTCCATAGATTTTTGTTATAATAATCAACAGTGATAGGATTATTTTCAATCATAGTTATTGCTTTAAACCTACTCCATACATTCTTGGTAGTTTGGTAAGTGAAAAACCTTTATTAATTCCTTAATTATTTGTCTTTTCCTTAATGGAGCAAAACGCTCCATCTATTTCTGCAAACATGGCGTTGACGAATGTTATTGCACAAACACCTACGGTATATAAGGCATCGACGAACGTTAATGCTCAAACATCCACTGCAATCAGTGAACCTACTAATTTAGTTATTAATATCATCTTACAATTAGATAGTGATTCTGGTTTACAGAATGACGCTCACCAAGAAATATATTCTAATCATATTACTTCAATAAATTCGTTGAAGTCTACCAGCATAGTTACTGAATACACTGAGCCGAATCTGAACATATGAGGGCCTTTGACCAATAATAATCACGCTTCCATATTTCATAGCAGTGACAAACACGATTCAAATACAACTAACATAATTAATAGTAGCTCGTTGGATAAGGGATTAACTCCACATACAAGCAATAAGCAAACTAATAAAAACTTCACCTACGCGGGAGCAATAAAAAATACTAATA
The DNA here is from genome assembly GCA_028023455.1 of Epiperipatus broadwayi. Classification (NCBI taxonomy): domain Eukaryota; kingdom Metazoa; phylum Onychophora; class Udeonychophora; order Euonychophora; family Peripatidae; genus Epiperipatus; species Epiperipatus broadwayi. The sequence goes on from JAQFVV010006205.1 coordinate 2,217,893, forward strand.
CCTCATTAAGCTATCAGTCTGACATGGAGACCGAAATTCATGGGCTTAACAGAAACACAGATCATTTTCCTCATTTACCAAAAGCTAAAAAACCTTCATCTAATAACGTATACCCAAATAATAGTAATTTACGTGGAAAATCACTCAATTTAACTACCAACAACAATACGCAAATAAATAATGAATTCACTTACGCGAATGCAGTACGGAATTCCGAAGAAAAATTGTGCGAGAGTGCGCAAGCAGAGTCAAAAAATATCACAGAACTTTTCGGTCTAGAAAACGATCTCGAAGAGCAAATACAAGATGATGATATATGTGAACCTCACCATATCATGCTGGAAAAATATCAAGAATATTGTACCAAGTTTAACGCAACCGTACCTACCAGTTTAATCCAATCTCTTAAAAAATATAAGAACAACAAAACCGTAATTATCACCGTCACCAATACAAAATGTGATCTAAGTAGATTTCCCACAGAAGAGTTCTATCAATTATTGACGGAAAAAAAATTGTGGTCATATATTTATAAAGTATTATTCCTCCCTAATAATAGATATTTGTGCTTAGAATTTCATAACAAAATGCAAAAAGAAATTTTTGAGAATAACATTAAATTCCTCAGTAACCGAATAATTTGCTTCATTGATATTAATCGCCCCTAGTGGCATTTGGACAAATTAAAAATTGCTTCCCAGATTTTACAGAAATGGATTTACATTTAATATTAAATAAATACGGAAAAATCTCCAATTTCAACTATTTTATGGAAAAAAAAGCAGCGGCACTGGTTTATACTAACATTGCCACTTTCAACATTAGTCTATATAAAAATGTCAATCCAACAGACATCCCAACTCTACATGAAAGTGAAAATGCACAACTCATCATCACATTTAAAAGAACACCACCACAATAATTCTCATGTAAGCAAAGATCTCACTTGATTAAAAATTGCCCTAATAAGCTTTTCCCCAAATGCAGCCTTAAACTCACTAAACATCATCAATGCTCAACATTTCCACAATCAAACCAGGTAACTGCCACACCTCAAGTAACCAATAATAAAATAATTCAAAGTACTTCAAAACCAAATACCAACCTAACCACTAAGCAACCAATTGAACATCCCACCCGCACACCTACTGATAATAATATTGTCACAATTAGTAACTCAGCAGCAATCAATTCCAACTACTCTGATCAAGATGAGGATTGCATGGATGAAGACTCTTCATCTTACCACTCTGAAGATAGCACAACAGATTCTTCCCTATTTAAAATTGCAAAGAGAAAGAAGAAAAACAATGACAAAAAAAAGAAAAAAAAGGCCACCAATGATAACTCAACTGAAGACAAAATCATAGTGCATAACACCCAATCAACCACTACTAACCACATAGATAAAAAAGAAAGTTTAATTCCACTCAGAAAAAAGCTAAGATCCACCTCATCACCTATCCCAGACAACAAAGGCACTGAAACTGGCTACTGGACTAGGCAGTGTTTATCAGTTGATTTTTCTGGTTCTCCAGAACAACTGAAATTTCTGGAGGGCATGGATGGTCATCACAGAGTCACTAAAAAGGTTAAAAATAAACCGCCCTCCATAGATGATTGCAATCTTAATACACCTGCTGACATCAGCTCCAACCCATTGATTCCCATATCTAAGGATCTTCTATAGAATCTACATATTCATAATCAGCTGCCCACACACTAAACATTACAATGGTGTTATCAATCACTACAGTCAATGTCAGAGGAATCAACTCACCACATAGATTATTCACCATAGCAAATTGGATTAATCAATTCAATCCTCACTTACTGCTTTTTACAGAGACCAAATATTCGATCAATTCCACCTACAACCCTGACAAATACCTAAATAGATTTGGTTACTGCAACTTTTCCTTATCAAACTTATCTGCTGCTGGAGTTGGATTTCTTATTCATAGAAACTCTCCTCTTCAATCATTTAAACTGCTTTTCCTAAACCCACACATGAGCATAATAACCTTTCAAAACTCAGCCTATGTAATAAACATAATCACCTTGTACTTATATAACCAACCACTACTTATTCACCAGCTCATCAACAATATAAACCTTATTTTGGCAACAAACCCACATCCCACAATACTAACTGGTGACTTTAACATGTCATATTCCGATTTCACTCGCAAATATTTACATCTCATAAATAAAAAAATCATGAGCGCAGATGGCTTCTTCTCATCCAATGACATAACATTCATTCTACACTCAAAAACATTCCACATTGATTGATCTCCTCTTCTACTCCCCTGATCTTTTTCTGATCACATGGCACTCAATATACAACTATAAATAGATCTACATCTCTAGTCCACTCTCTCATTTAACACTACTACTAGATTGTTACTTAAATCCAGTGCTCCAGAGGCAATAATCTCTGAAATATATATATATCAATAAAATTAATATTTTGTCACTCAACCCAACAGAGGCATGGTTCACATTTATAAATGTCATCTCTTTCACAATTAAACATTACACCAATAGAAATCCATCTCCAACCTATCTAATGAAAAAATTAGACACTCTACATTTAAAACTTAAAAGCACATCCAGCAACTCAACCTCAATTAGCTCAATTTTATTGCTAAAACAGGAATATAAACAGACACAGATCACATTAGCAGAATATATTTCAATAAAAAAAGCCAAACTCTTTCTAAAAAACACACATAATTGGTCAAAAGGTTACATTCGCTGGGCCCTTGGCTACAGTTCAAAAAAGCTCACTCCATCCTCTATACTTTCAAAGTCAAAAACCTCAACAGGGGAAAATATGACATTACAAATTTATAACCATTTCAAAGACAGATTTCAGAAAACATCACCACCTTGCTTATTTCCATTCCACTTTGGCATCACAACAGATCATCATAACATATCCAGAAATGACATAGCTACAAAAATCCAAGCATATCCAAATAACTCTCTCCCCGGAGTACATGCCATCCCCAAATTTATACTTCATCATCTGAACTACTTCACAACACCAATAATACTAAATATGATTACCTATCTCTCTAACCAGATCCACTCAATTGAGCAGCTCTACCCGGTATCGCTAGTCCCCTTCCTCAAAAAGCTCATTCACCCTTCTCCACTGACCAACCTCAGACCAATATCCATGTCCCCTCTTATTATAAAAATTATTGAATCCATAGTCAAAGACAAAATTCAGCCTTTAATTCTCCCAAAAATATCTACATACCAGTTTGCTAAAAAAGGCAGCTCCATACTGGAAGCACTTGTCCTGTTTAAGACAATAATAGACGAAGTCAGACTAACCAAAAAAACTGGGCCAGTGGTGATTCAGCTTGACATTGAAGCAGCATTTGATTCAATTCCAATTCTGAAACTGCTGGAAGAAATCAGTAGCTACAACATTCCTATACCTCTAATGTACATACTAGCAAACCTACTTCACAATAGAGATATTCACATTACGCTCAATGGCAAGATGTCTCCAAGCTTTCTACCCCACACCTCCATCCCACTGGGATCCCCTCTGAGTTCTCTGCTTTTTATCACCTATATCAATCCATTACTTGCTGAAATAGAGGCAAAGCTACCTGGAATATATATAAGGGACCTGAAACAACAAATAAACCATCTTTCCTACATGGATGATATAGTGGTGTTCCTGCCTTCTAAAAAGTCAATTCCTAAATTACAATCTATTCTTGAGAACTACACATTAACACATGCACTCAAATTTAACAGGGAAAAAACAGCAATATGGAACATTTTCACTGGCCAGCCAATTGCAACTCTAACCAAAACCACACCACATAACTTTCTTGGAATTCCATTTCATCTCTCACTTAATGCCACAAGCACAATGCAGAATCAGTTACTGCCAGCTATAGAAAAAATAATTAATTCACTATCCAAAGCTTATTTGTCAATTCATAGCAAAATTTCTCTAATCAACATGTTAATAGTCCCAAAAATTAATTATTATGCGCCAGTCATAAAATTCACCAACAGTTTTAAAAAAAAAATCAACTCTTTATCTATGAAGCTAATCTGGAATAAGAAAGCTACCTCCATTAGTATCAATAGCCTACAAAATCATACCAAATACAATGGCCTATCATTGCACTCAATAACAACCTTCTACTACCAAAAAGCCCATAACACTCTAGTAAAACTATCTACTAATTTTCCTATTTTCCAATCTTTCATTAAAATTCTACCCACTGATACCCCTCCACCAATAAAAAATAAATCAACTTGCCAAAATTAATACTAAGTTCAACAAATTACAGGTTAAATCATTCACAAAAATTAATTACTGGGAAGTACATTATTCTCTCAACAATGCAGACTCTCTCATAAATACAAGCAGTATACTCAATGTCACAAACAAAACACTTATATCAAAATTTAAGTTTTGGTACCTTGAGCCAAAATATCTGGACTTCATTATTAAAATCAACCTCAATGCCCTACCAACCAATTCATTCCTGGCAACCAAAATGAAATTTGCCAACATTGACCCAACATGCTCTCTATGTCATAGAGAGGATGAAACCATGAATCATTTCATTCACACCTGTCCTACCTTGCAAACTTATAGAGACTTAATCTCCACAATCACTCGCAATTCAAAAACCACCCTTCAAACATTAATTGAAAACATTCCCCAAGGTTTTTTTACCACAATTAGAATAACAATTTTTCTCCTGTTCACACTTTGGTTCCTCAGGTGTCATTTTGTTTTCAATCCCACCTCGCGCAAATACCAATCATTATTTATAGACAAATTAACCAAGATTAAAAATAGAGATAATCTAATAGCTCCCATAGATATAGTTACATCCACCTGGAGCCTAATTAAATTCCCAGGTACCACTAAAAATCACAAGGACAGCAATAATTAATAACTCAAGAAAAATAAACTCATGTTTTCACCAGTCAGCTTCAGATCTGTACAAACTCCTGCCATATCAGGATATTAGTGCCTATTACTGAACATTATTCCCCATAGAACTCTTAATGGAACTTCACTTTTTTCAAGTCTACACATGTACTGCCAATAATAATTGTAACATAATTGTAACAAAATTCATGCTAATAAAATAATTTTTAAAACTAGCAGCAGCAGCAGCAGTGGCGGCGGCAGCAGCAGTAGTAGTAGTAGTTCAATACTTGTTATTTCACTGTAAAATGCAATGTAAGTAATGAAATAATGTAAGTTACCTATTTTTTCACTATGTTGTAGTAGTAGTAGTAGTAGTAGTAGTAGTGGTAGTGGTAGTAGTAGTAATAGCAGTAGCAGCAGCAGCAGCAGTAGTAGTAGTAGTAGTAGTAGTAGTAAAGTGAGTTAGTAGTTTTTATGCTGGGTTTGCGAAAAGATAAGGGGGATTTTGATTTAAAAGCCATAGAGTTGACAAAGATTATGTTGTGGAAATGGGATGGGGCAGAATATGGGAAGACTTAGAGTGGGGAATGAAAAATAAAGTGGCTAACAGGTTTATCTGGGCATAGTTGCTGAGATATTCTTGACTTCGTTTAAGGAGAAGCCAAATACATCACATCACATCACACATCACAACAAGAACAACAACAATAACAACAACAACAATAAAAAAAACTAATGCTAATAATAATTGTATTATGGTAGAAATTACTTAATCTCCTTTCTAAGCATAAATAAATAACTGTAGAAACTTTTAGCTTGGGTGCACATATAAATTTATTAATTAAATATTATAATATTTAACTCATGCATGCAATCTTCTCTTTTATAACAAAAAAAAGATCAATAATATTCCCTAATATATTACATTATTTTATACCAATTGAAACATAAATATGACTACAAATTATAAATATGACTGCAAATTAAATTACATAAGATTGTTTTCTCTTAGCGTGTTGAAACTGCTTGAAGGCATAATTTCTATATAAACAAACAGAATTATAATGTTACCGGGCCATTGTCCTTTTTTTTGTCAACTTTATAGCACTTTTTTTGATTTACAATAAAATCATAAATAATGAAATTTATCTAAAATAACTAAAAAATAAATTGGATAAACCTTTTTTTTTTAAATTTTTATTTTTCTAAAATGAAATTTGTAGTTTTAACAAGAATAAAAACAAATAAAAACAATATCATGGTGATGCAAATCAAATTTTAACATGACAAAAAAAAAATAATTTCTCCAAAACAAAAACGTCGTGGCTATCCAAATAAAATTGTTAATTTTAACAAGAATAAAAAGAAATAATTTCCCCAAAACAACATCGTGGCCATGCAAATATAATTTGTAATTTTAATAAGAATAAAAAGAAAGAATTTATTCAAAACAACATTATGGTAAAAATAAAGCGGTATTTTCGATTGGTCTCGTGATTTATCTCACACAAACGTGAATTTTAGCATGATTTCATAAAAATCATGCTTACACCTCCCCTTTGACTATTGATTAAGTGTCAGCCTTGTCTAGAGAAGCGGGGCAAAGTTTCCACAATTTTTATTATCTCATACTACATCATAGGATTTGGAAAATAATGACTTGGGCATGCAAATTTGAAGACTTTTGACAGTCTCAATTACAGACACCCTCACAAAATACCATAGTGAAATTTAAAATGGGACTGTTCGTAGAAACTGTGTAACACGAAGTTCACTGCAGCAGCCACTGTGGCAGAATAAACATCCTACTTCTGTGCTATAAATACCTGTATCCGAAATGTTAATAATGGGATTGTTGGTGTAAACTGCGGCAGAATAATACATCCTATTTCTGTGCTGTAGCTAAATTTAAAATGGGATTGTTCGTATAAATTGCATAACACAAAGTTCATCGTAAGTGGCGGCATCCTCTGCGGCATGAATAAACATCCTATTTCTGTGCTGTAGCATAGAAACAGGTGCCACAGACAAGTAAATGGACTATTTCTATGTTTAACCATTGGAATAGAACATTATATAGTGGCACGGCCACTTAAACAGCACATTTCTGTGCATTTGCAAAAAAATTACACCCTGAAGCGGTTTCAACACACTAAGAGAAAACAACCTTACATAATTATATTACAAAATGATATATAAGAAAATTCAACTTTCCTTCTTATTGAAATATCATGCTGCAGCTTTTGGGATCCTTTAATCTTTGTTAAACTCTTTTTAAAAGAAATGGACTATTAAGATTTTCAATATAGATAGCTACTATCAAAATATATATTAAAAAATTATTTAATTTTTATTCTTGAAATTTTAGGTAGAGGTATTATTTTAAAAATTTCTCTACAAGTTCTTTTATATTTCCACTTCTTATCATTTATTCACTTTTGTTTTGTTATAGATTTGTATACAGCTAGTTTAGATATTTTGAGTATGTGACAATAATATGCTTTTCTTTTTAAAATACATAGTAAATCCAGCAGTGAAATAAATATACTTATTGGCAGTTCTTCTTTCAGCCAAATGATTATTGTATAATTCAATATCCAATTGTGCACTTAAATATTGAAAGCACAGCTTTTCTTTTTAATAAATATGTTTTTACAGGTTTCACATACAACAATTTTTTAGTCATTTTCTTTCTATAACAAAAAAAAAAAAGAACATTCAAATAGAGTAAAAATTTCCTTTATGGATCATTTTAATTACCCCTGCATCTTAGTTAGTACTATTAGTGAAAAAGTATGACTTAGCACTTTTAAAAACAATAAGTTCCTATTTCAAGTCACTATTTTGTTTTCAGATAGGTAGTCCTTTTCAGGCTTCTTTTTTCTTTTAAAAAAGTAAAAATGTATTGGCTTTTCTTTTATTCCAGAAAGATCTTGATATGTAACAATGCCAATTTGATTCTATCATATTTTTTTTTAAAAAAAAGTGGGGGAAGTATTTGTTTCAATTCCATTTTTTAATAACTTTTATCAAGCTAATGACTACTCTTACATATGAAAATTAATATTATTTCTATTATGAAAATACTGAATTATAATTATAATTAAACAAATATTACGTATGTTATTCTTCATTTCTCTCTCTCACACACACACTTCCAAATTGTGAAATAATTAAAAATTAAGAAATGAAAGCTCTAAATCTAGAAACTAAAGAAAACAATTATTAGATTTTTTTTAAATCGACTATTATTTGGTTATTGTAAAAGGTAAATATTATATTAGATATAATATATAAGAATGACTAATCCCTATTTATATTTTAATAGGCAAACCTGGGTATCATTTTGGGATTTAGGAAAATGATGTACATAAAATCTATAAATTAATGGAGGTGTATATTATGCCAAAAAGATAAAGTATAACTATGGCTGTTTAGTCACCATAACACATGTAGATGAAGCTTTAATATTATCTACCCTATGAAATGATGGTATGAACTGATCCTATTCGGGAATTTTATGAAATGTCCTTGTACATTACATATATGCATACTGTGCGACGATTAGAGTTGTATATTTCCTGTACTGTTCGTTATCTTATTAATAAAAGATTTTTGCGGTAAAAGCATATTTATGGGCATCAGGTGGAAGCCAACCTCAAGCGCCAATCCCACTATTGCAGTAAGAATTACACTTTACTGTATTACTACTGGATTGTAAACCATGATTAACAGGTGCCCAATCCTAGCTAGCTCAATTTCAAGGATGGGAGGAAAACCCTAACGGATGAACGGAGATGTTTGAGAATGTACGATAACTTTGTTTCATTATATGGATTCTTTCGAACCACCTGTACTTTAAGAATAGTTCGAACCACCTGTACTTTAAGAATAGTTCGCAAATAATTTACATTAACCACCTTGACCTCCTAAGTTAACATTCAAAACTGCTCTATGTTACAATTTATTTGCTGGACTGAAGGTTAGGATTAAAGTATGTTAGGTCAAGGTGTGTACTCATATAGACCGGGCATTGCTAATTGCAAGATGTAATAAAAAAGAAAAACCAGAACAGGAGAATACAAATGATAAATCAACATGTCAATGTTATGGCAAATAATTACTGTTAATAAGTAAGAACACACTTTTATATTCTTTTATTATCAATGGGAGAATTTATTAAAATTTATATATCAACAATAATAAATAATAAAAAATACATAAAATATATTAAATAAAGTAGAAAGCAACACACACACACAAAAAAATGCAATTATATTATACACCTCATTTTCTATCTTAATAATGAATAAGCAAACTTTGAGGGGAACTATACATTATTATAAGTTCAATTATAAAAGTTACATTTACCTTTTTATCTGGGATTTACGGATATTTTAATTTCTTACATGTAAGCTTACATTTCCCAAGACATTTGTTCTAGGAGAGATATTCTTCCATAGTTGAAGTAATATAAACATGCACTCAATGGTTTGGGTCGAAGTTTTAGTATAGAAACAAATTCTAATGGTGGCAGTCAGTGATGAAGGACTTGTTTGAAACAAGTGCATGAAATTGAACATCTTTTCTTTCCGGTGGTCAGTGACGAAGATCTTGTTTGAAATTTAGCAAGCATAGGAGTATGAGATGATAGTCCAACACACATATGGCTTCTACTCCATAGTTAAGGTTTTAAATATTTTTAGTAAGTTTAATTTTAAAGGCATTGTCTTCAGCAATTTGACTAATCGACAAATTTAGACTGTTTCTGGCTAATCCACAAATTTAGACTGGCCAGTCAAAGACCATAAGATCAGAGCACAAAAAAATGTCTTTTTTCTCCCATGTATTCAATTTAATTATCCCCCCTCTTAACTCTCTCTTTTTTTACTCTTATTCAATTTATCTAAACCACTTCAAACACTTTTTAGAAAACTCTTCAGTTTTACACATATACATAGACCTACATTTCGATGGTCCTGCAGTTTTCTTCAGAGCCAGTTAAAGTGAACTGGCTCTGAAGAAGATTGCAGGACAGTCGAAATGTAGGTGTATGTATATGTGTACAAATAAACAGTTTTGTTAAAAAGTGTTCAAAGTGGTTTGGATAAATTGTATTTATAGGATATTACAGCAAAATAAAAAAAAGTGTGACTTGGTGCTCTTTTATTTCTCTTTTTTTCCCCATTACATTAATTGCAGTAGCCCTCGTACAAATTATAGAATTTTTAGCAAATGCATTTACCAGGGTCACTAACATGCGGCGTTTTCAGCATCACTTTGTCCCCCTCTTGGAATCAGTATCAGGTACTATCGACCTCTTATTCCTTTTCTGACTCCTTTTTATAAGAATTTGATGAGCTTGAGCTATATCTGTTTCTATATCTACCAGATTCTACCATTCCTGGTACGGAGGTTTTTACAGCTGAGGGACATGTTTTCCTAAGTGTAACTGGATCTGGGCAAACCGTGTCAACAGACCAATTAAATATAATTTATGATCTGCGATACTTGTTTAATCCAACCCTGATGGTTCATCAGAAGATAGGTTCTGAATACTTGCTCCCAATTCTCGCAAGACCCTTTCACACGGGTTTGATTGGGGATTACTGATAGACATGAATACATGTTTGATTCCTTGTCACTGTATCCACCTTTGCCATTCCTCTGATGTGAAAGGAAACTTTTGATTTTTCTACGGCTAAAAAATGACCTTTTCTAGCACCCTTATGGTGTTCCTTGCATTAGCTTGGTGTATCGGATATGCGGCACAAATTTAGAAAATAGGTCATATATCATGATGAGATATTTTTTGTTAAAGGCTGGCAACAGACCATAGTAATCCAAGACCATCATCTCCTGGGGACTCATTGGAATCACAGAGGTCATGGGCATTACATAACTTTTATTGGATGGCTTCGCTTTTTGACATACCTCACATTTGCCTATCACCACCATAATTTTAGCGTGCATGCTGGGCCAATAAAATCAGTCCCGGGGCAAGTGCTCGGCTTTTGGCGTACAATAATAACCAGAGAGTTGATGTACATGAGTGATGACCGAGTCCCTCATCAGACATGTTAGGATGGGCTTCCATGTCTCTTAGTCTATATAAATTTTATACTATAGTACTATCTCATTGTGTAACATTCCACCCTATTTCCCACCGTCCTAGGTCTGTGATTCATTTTCTTCCAGCTGTTCAATTAATGCCTTCAGCCATCCGTCCTCCTGTTATTAATGTGACAGTTGGGTCAGGCCTTGTTCCACCTCTTCATTTATCCTTAAAGTTTATATCAGCAATATATAGGTTTTCTCCATTTAAGTGATGAGATTGGGAGCATGTAGGGTTACGACTAAAGATGTCGGGCACAATGTTTTGATCTTTTGCAATACCTTATGGTATATATTACTGAAGATATAAATTCCAGCAGATCAGCAACTGTTGGTCAAACAGCTATGGTTCCCTAACAGAAGGGTCATAAATTTCTGGAATGCCCAAACAATTGCTAGGTCTTCATATTCTGCAGTGGTATAATGGAGTTCGGGTCCTCTAAGCAATCTGCTTATAAAATACAATACGCCCACACGATCATCATCTTGTAATCTAAGATAGTGTGACCTCCAACCCATACCCCCTACTATCTGTTTGTACAATAAATTTTCTTTTGAAGTCTGGGACGGTTAACACAACATGCTTCTCAAAACCTCCTTTTATATACTCAAAGGCTTGCTCTTGTTCCTGAGTCCATTTCCATGGAACGTTCTTCCTTTCCAGCCTTAACAAAGGTTCCATCTGTTCCACAAACCCCTTGTAGAACCTGCTGCAAAAATTGCATAGAACCAGGAATGATCAAATTTGTTTCTGGGATTTTGGTTTAGGGAACTCTCTAATAGCTAAGACCTTGTTCAAATGAGGTTTAATCTCTTGGGTGCCCTCCACATGTCCTAAGAACATCATATCCTCCTTGCATAACATACTTTTTTAAAACTGACTGGTTGTCATCTGATCCTTCGTGTCAGCCGCCAGAGGCGCGATTTCTAACTGAAAAACACATTAATATATAGTTCCCGGGATAGCGATTCTCTATTAATATTGACTTTTTTTTTGGTTTGTTTACAAAGTTTACTTTTTTTCGTTTCTGAATTATTTTTCCCAAATAATATTTTTGACGATGGGATAATAATAGGTTGTTTTTTTTTACCAAAGGGTCTTTTTTTGGTGTGTGTTCAAATAGTAATTTGTTTTTTTTTTTAAAAAAAAAATAATATTACTGTTTTTGTAAAATTGGATTGACAAAATTCAAGAGAGAACGGGGTTTTATGATGGATCTTTAAATAATAATTTACGTTACTTTGATAGGTTTACATTTGATTGCCGAAAACAATTATTGGGAGAAGTGTTGTTTTTTTTTTTTTCGCGCGCGTGTGTTTATGTTTAAATAAAATTTAAAACCTTTACTTTTGTCGGTTTACATTTGATGGATGACCGATTGGACTTCCTTTCATTTATAAATTATGGTTTTGGTTCTACAAATAAATATTTTTGACAATGGGACGATAATAGTTGTTGTTTGTTTAATTTTTATTGACAAGAGCGGGTGTTTTTTTGGTGTAGATTCAAATAGTAATTTGGGTTATGTTTAAATAATAAGTTGTGGTCTTACTTTGATCGGTTTACATTTGATTCCCGACACTAATTACTGGGAAGGGTGTTTTTTTGTGTGTACGATTGTAGACAACAATTATTGGGAGAAGGGGTGTAACTGTTTAAAGAATAGTAGTTTACGTTACTTTTAGTAGTGGTGTACATTTGATTGCTGACAATAATTAGTGAGAGGGGTGGGTGTTTTTTGGTGATTGGCGACAACAATTATTGGGAGAAAGAGTTTTGCATTTTGTTTTTGTTCGTGTGTATGTTTAAATCAAAATTTAAGTTACTTTTATCGGTTACCATTTGATTGAAAACCGATTTGACTTTTTTTTTTTTTTCGTTTATAAATTATTTGGGTTTTCCCAAATAATATTCGATTTGACAATGGGACAATAATAGTCTAGGTTTCTTTAATTTTGATTGACAAGAGCGAGTCTTTTTCGGTGTACGTTCGAATAGTAATTTGGGTTATGTTTAACTAATAATTTACTGTCTTACTTCGATTGGTTTACATTTGATTGGCCAGGACAATTAGTGGGAGGGTTTTTTTTGTTTTTTTCTATACGATTAAAGAATAATTGACGTTCCTTTTATTTGACCGTTTGATTGCCGATGACAACAATTATTGGGAGAAGAGGGGTTTTTAAGGCTATGTTTAAATAAAAATTTTAGTTACTTCTTTTATTTTACATTTGATTGCAGACGCCAACAATTATCGGGAGAAGAAGGGATGTACGTTTAAATAAAAATTGAAGTTACTTCTTTTATTTTTGACATTTGACGAAGGTCATTTAGAATCCCTCAAACAAGCTTGCCTTTACGAAGTGAACCTTTCCGTCGGCAGATGTTTTCGGACCTCAAATCTGCATATATTTGGCGCACAATCCAATCTTTTCTTTCAGCAGCAGGATGTTTTTTTCTTTTTTTTTCTGCTGTAGAAATATTCCAGCGCTGGCCCGTGTCTGGCAATTCCCATCTTTTAAAGTTTTCTGTTGTGGGAATTAGCCGTACTTTTTGTCTCGGAAAATTTCTCGCTAAAACGTGACTCAAAGCGTGATTTTTAAATTTTTACGCTATTCCACCCTAATCGAAAATTTAGGAGAAATACAAATTTATGAGGAACAATCACGATACTGTTAAAATTGATAAAATGTAACAGTACATCGATTGGTCTTAAAAAAAACAAGGCACCGATGAAAATTTAAATAATTTTGACACGATCAAAATAAACACCCTAGTACGATATTGTTACATCAAATACATAACGCAGCATTACGATATAGTGTGTGATAAAAACAATTACGGCATTTTCCTCTGCTTTTAGCATCGGAAAAAGCCACACCGTTAGCCGAGTTAACACTCTTTCTAGATTTTATCGTAGAAAGGAGACTTAACTTCCGAGTTAGTACTCTACCTTTTAGCGTAGAAAGTAGACTTAACTCAGAGTTAACAATCTTTCTAGGATTTCTTTTAGAAAGAATGCTTAAAGGCTTGGGTGCGGCCGCAGAAACGGCATATTTCTAAAAATTTAGCTAGAAATCGCGCCTCTGGCGGCTGACACGAACAATCAGATGACAACCAACTGACTGTAATTCCCTTCTTCAGGCATTCTCTGAAAAACAGTTCCATGTCTCGGATGTGCTCCTCGATGGTCGATAATGCCACTAACACATCGTCTACATACCTTGTGACCAACTCCTTGACCTCTTCTGATAACACTCGATCCAGGCATCTTAACAACCCCACCCCACTGTTTATTAAGTCGAATGGCATTCGGTTAAATTAATAGGAGTAACCCTCATACCTAAAGGCGATGTATTTTTGGTCTTCAGGGTAGAGTTGGATTTGCCAGTAACTGGCTGTTAAATCAAAAGTAGAAAATATTATCTTCCCTTTAAACCTCTTTAACAACTCCTGTATAGGCGGCGGAATATTACAATACAGGATTGTTATTCTATTAAGTTGCTGTGCATCAAGACACAGCCTCACTGACCCATATTTCTTTTTCATGACCACCAGCAGGTTGCAATATGGGGAGGAACACTTTGAAATAAATCCCCATTCCACCATTTGGTAGATTTGTTTCTTAACTTTGTCCCTGTATTGATAAGGAATTGGGTATGACCTTGACAGGAAAGATTGGTCTCAGTTTACCTTAATTCTATGTTTAAATCCCTGGATTATATACTTGGTACACCTGAACAAATGCAACCATACTTTTCCGATATTCCCCTCATCACACATTCCCATTTTCACTGGCTATCTTTGCCTGCTTAATATTTTCCGCTATTACACTGTCCATTGATGTGGATTGTATAGGTCGGGCACTTAGAATTTAATTCTCTCTCTTTCACATGTAACTCGTTCACCTTCATAATCCAGAACACATTTGTATTTATACAAAAAATCTGACCGTAATATGGCCTCCTGTATCAGATCCTTTATAATGAGAAATACATGAGGGAAAGGTTTCCTCTTAATCTATAGTTCCACCCATATTTGCTTGGGTTCTATCTTAGCTCTCCTGTAAGGACTTCAATGGAAAGGTTTGTGTGCAAGATTGCTCCCTCACTATTTTATCATATAATGTTTCCGATACGATGGAAATTTGACTGCCCGAGTCTATAAGAGTTTCTACTTTTATTCCATCAATTACAGTATGAATCATTGGGCAGGCCTAGCATGGAACCCTGTCTTGCCAAGAGCACACTAAATTCTCTAAGTGCTTCTTTTTATCCGGGCATACTAACTCTCCTCCCTTTTCTTCTAACAAATCTGATTAGTATATACCTAAGAATTTTCTGTCTTCAATCTCTCGCATTTGCTTAACTATATCAACCTGACTCAATATTTTATCAGTTTACCTGGCTGATCTACTACGCCTTATCCCCACTAGACAACTTATTTCCCATGATAAATTTCTGCCTACAGCATGGCTACTTGTCATCTGAAAACTTGTGCATGACTTTCGTCTCTGGAAACTTCTGGTTTATCATCTGCAACTTAATATTCTCCTGTCGTTCCTCTGTCCAAAATGTCTTCCTCAAGATGTTTTTATACTCTTGAAATGTTTGGGGTTAATGTAAGATCGAATACTACTATGTTTTGGCGTACCCTTGAAGGTGAGTATATGCTATGATTATTTTGCCTTTCTTCCCATACCCAGTATCTACCAAAGTACCTTTGTAAACTATTGATATGTTCTATTGGCATCTCCTCTTTTTGTCCCCTAAATACCTTCACTTTCACCATCTCTATCTCCTGTAATTTTTCCATAATCATCTCCATCATGCCTTATCTCCTTTTCTTTATATTACTGTATTTTATTTCCTTTTACTAACTCAAAATTGTACTTTCTGGTTTATGTATATTAAAAAAAAAAAGACCAAACTTATTATCTCTAGTACAGTTCAATAACAAGGAAATTTATCTTTTCCTTTTTTTTTTATACAATGTCCGGCTCACCACCCCAGCCTACCAAGTACTACGCTGCCTGACACTTTGCCCTATTGTTGTATATTTAACACTACCCTATTTTCTCCATTATTTAGTGCTTTACTCTCTAATGCGACAAAACGAAAAAAAAAAATTTTTCTTTTCTTTAAACCTGCCGTTCTCCTACTTTCACAGCTCCATTCGTTGGGAAGCCATTTTAACAGGCAAACCTGGGTATCGTTTTGGGATTCTGGAAAAAGATGTATATAAAATCTATAAATTAATGGAGGTGTGTATTACGCTAAAAAGATAAAGTATAACTATGGCAGTTCGTCACCATAACACCGTAGATAAAGCTGTAATATTATCTACCTTACCAAATGATGTTATGAACTGATCCTATTCGGGAATTTTATGAAATAACCTTGTACATTATATATATGTATACCACGTGACGATTAGTACATTATATATACGTATACTATGTGACGATTAGAGTTATATATTTCTCGTACCGGTTGTTATCTTATTAATAGAAGATTCTTGCGGTAAAAACATATTTATGAGCTTCAGGCGGAAGCTGACTTCAAGTGCTAATCGCACTATTGTAATAAGAATTACAGTTTACCGTATTGCTACTGGATTGTAAACCATGATTAATCAGGTGCCCAACCTAGCTAGCTCAATCTCAAGGATGGGAGGGAAACCCTAACAGATGAACGGAGGTGTTTGAGAATGTATGGTAACTTTGTTTCGTTATATGGATTCTTTCGAACCACCTGTGCTTTAAAAATAGTTCGCAAATAATTACATTAATCACCATGACCTTCCTAAGTTGCTACTCAAAACTGCTGTATGCTAAAATTTATCTGCTGGACTTAAAGTTAGGATCTAAAGTATGTTAGATCGAGGTGTGTACTCATATAGACTGGGCATCGCTAACTTTGCAAGATATAATAAAAAAAAAACAGGACAATACAAATGATAAATCAACTCGTCAATGTTTCTGACAAATAATTACCATTCATAAGTAAGAACACACTTTTATACTCTTTTATTATCAATGGGGGAATTTATTAAAATTTATATATCAACAATAATAAATTTTAAAAATATATATAATTTAGATTAAATAAAGTAGAAACCAACAAAAAAAAATGCAGTTATATGACACACCTCATTTTCTATCTTAATAATGAAACAGTAAGATTCACATTTGAATCTTAAGTTTCACCTTTCTCTATCGTCTCTCACCCACCACCCTATCCTACCCAAATTTAAACTTTTTGGTATCGAATTGTGTGTGTAACAATATTAAAAATGTATAAATATATGTAAAAATTACCATAAACACACACACGTTTCGATAACAAATGTAAAACAATAAATAAAAATAAATTATATAATTTAGATTTCTTCTTTTAGTTATATAATTTTAACCATTTATTTTAAATTGTAAAGTTCGTTATTTATGCTGTGTTTAAATTTCGTATTTAATAATAATTTTGGAAATTGATTGTAATTTAAATAAAAGTAAAAATAATTGTATATTCCCTTTTGTATTTGAAATTTTGAAAGTAACAGTCGGTGAGAGATAATAGATTAATTAAAAAGAAAAATTCCCTAAAAGCTTTAATTACAAAAATATAAAAAGGTAAAAATAAACCTAAACAATAGAAATGCAGCTTTCTAAATAAATTAAACTGATAAAAATGCATTGATTCTCCTTGGGGAAAATGAGTGGATCCAAAATTAAAATAGAATAAAAGTGAAAAAATAAGATCAAGAAAGGGGGACATTTTGAATTTTCTGAGAACTTTTAGTTAGACTTTAGCTTTGCTCGGGATCAGTTGAGAGGATACAGAAATCTTAAATTGATTTACCTACCATGTTCGAGTAGAAAGCACTCAGAATATTCTCCCTCCGGAGATGGTCAATCATATGCCGAACCTCCACATGTGCCCTCCACGAAATCAACCAAGAGGATCTGCTGCCCAAACAATCAGAAAGCTGCTGCTGCTATTGAAATAAATGAATAACCTAAATGCTGGAAAGAACTGCTACTGCTGAACTCATGAACAATTTGCTACTGACCACTGAATCTGAAAACTTCGTATAAAACAGGTACCTGTACCCAAGGCCTAGAGTACTCTAAATATTCATCACCCTATAGCTCACTCTCTATATAAATTGTAAAACTATAAATTGTAAAACTATGAATTTAATGATTAATTTATTATATAAATTTCTTTAATAATCTAGCTTACCTAATTCTATCTTTTCTTGAGTACGTATTTCTAAATTTTACATTATCTAATGATAGCATGCCTCTAAGATTTCCAACCGGACCTCGCCAAGTTTAAATATAGATCTTAATCAAGATGGTTGCCATCTTGTCCAGCGACCTATTAATATATTTCTTTTATATACTCATGTTGGCTGGTCAGCTCGGAAATCTCTATAATTTTCTTAATGCAAATCCATGATTGCTTAAAACAGTGGATGCATGTCCTGCAAATCCTAATTAATATTTACTTCTATAAATTACTTAATATTTTCATATAAACTGACATGCATTCAGTGCTTCATTTATTGTAAATGCAGGGGTCTACTACTTAGCAAATGGCTGACATATTTGTTATTAATACCCACCCAACTTACCTATTGCTTTTATATTTTATTAAGTTTTAAATAATAATTCCGTAAATTGCATTTCTTTGGGAGTCAAAACGTTCTTTATTTAATGTTGATGATGTAGGCAGAGTTATAAAATATATTAAATTTTAACAGAATATTATGTCAATTATACATGTGTTATGTTTTAGAGACGCGATGACCCATTATGAGCCTTGGATATTCTGGATTCTACAGGATTTAATTAATCCCAGTCCTACACAAGTGAACAAAATAAATGTTCCCATAGGGCTTGACGCCGTCACACAGTCAGGAAGTAATCATGGTATGAACCACTTGCCCCTGATTATGCTTATGTGACACCTTATCTTTTGGGCCTACGGCAAACGCAGCCCGTTGTTCTAAACTCTTCCACGGCTTTGCAGTTTTAACGTACTGCCACCCTCATATCGCCTTTCTAAACGTACCATGTGTTTCTGATTATTAACTTTATTATTCAATAAAAACTCCGTCTCTGCATAGTGACATAATTCACTCCCAAATAAATGTCTGTCCATAGTAATTTATAAATATCTTCTTTAATTAAATAAATATATGTCCACCGCTACAATTATAAATCATATTTTAGACTCTTGCATTGCAAAGATATAAATCCCCAAAGGCATGCTTTTGAAATACTTGCTCGAGAATTTAGGTAGCTAGATTATGTCAGCCTAATAAATGTATATCTCTGTAAGATATAACAGAATCGGAAATACCGCTACTGAGATTTTAAATATAACCAAATATTATTAATTAAATGATTTAGTACAAAATATTTTAAGTAAATAATGGCAAACTACACATCTGCCGTTACATCTTTATTTATTCGATACCCATTCAATATAATATCTCCTCGATTCTGTAAAATATAAATGTCTAATATTAATGTTATATACTGGCTAACTCGAAAATAGTCTTGAATCTCTTGCATCTCCATGACCACCGTGCCTAAAGAAATATTTACTAATGTAGCATCAGATGCGTTGCTTCATAGAGTGTATTGTGGAACCGATAAACTATGTTCGAACTTAGTACTACGGGTGATGTGATGTTTTATGTGGTGGTCGAATTCTGCACTATGTTAACGAAGCATACGAATCTGACCGTTACAATAACGAATAAGCAAATTTTGAGAGGACTTATAGGTTATTATAAGTATTTACAGATGTTTCAATTTCGTACATGTAGGCTTACGTTTTCCAAGGCGTTTGTTCTAGGAGAGATATTCTTCCATAGTTGAAGTAATATAAATACGTGCTCTTAGCAAGAGTCCAGAATGAATGGTTTGGGTAGGAACGAATTTTAATGGTGGCGATCAGTGTCGAAAGCCTTATTTGAAACTTAGTAAGCACACGAAATCGAATATCTTTTCTTTCTGGTGGTCAGTGAGAAAGATGGTTTGAAATTTAGCAAGCATCCAAAATGCTACTTCAGGATGTAATCCATGGGATCCACCCAGGTCATGATATAGACAAGCAGGCAACAGCAACAGGTACAGCTAGGTACTAGGAGCATGATGTGATAGCCATACACACATATGGCTTCTACACCATAGTTAAGGTTTTAAACATTTTTAGTTAAGTTTGATTCTTGTCTTTAGCAATTCGGCTAGCACACACAAAAAAAATACCTTCTCTCCCATGGATTCAACTTAATTGACCCCCCTTTCCTATCTCTCTTTTTTTTTTCCCATTACATTAATAACAGTTCTCAAATTTTTGTTCTATCAGCCTTCATATCTTTGGTTAATTATCTAGGAATATTTTTACCATCTTATCTGCTTATTGACCCAATCATTTACAATTTTGCCTGACCAGATCCGCTCTCTTTATTCAAAGTACATTAAATGACAACTCTTTCCTGGAATTTGGGAGGCCAAATAGCCATCATAAATAACACCTCGGGAAATTTGTGGCAGAAAGTCTTTTGTTCCCCTCAATAAAACAAGTCATCTGATAATAAAACCAAAAGAAATGTACATTTAGTAAAAAAAAAAAATACATTAATATATAATTGTTTCTCTTAATTATTTTTTTTCTTTCTCTACTTTCTCTTTCCATTTTTTTCTTTTATAACAATAAATGCAAAAATAAAAGATATTTACACTCGTCACTAAAAAAAAAAAAAAAATTTTAAATCTATTTCTTTATATATATATATCACTCATCATATACAGTAATCAAATAAATTAAAGCAAAACTTATGCAAGCTGGGCCTATATTGAGCAGACACCCATATCGGGGCAATTAGTGGACATTATTAAATTGCCTGGTAACAGGATTTAAACCTGGCTACTGTTACAATACTTATTTTTTTATCTCTTAAAAAAAAAAAAAAAGAATAGATCATAAACATGACAGGGATAAACTCTTTTACACCAATCATAAATATATGTAATCAACTGAAACAATGTAAACTTCATGAGGCATATTATATTGGTATAACTGCTATGTAAGATGTAAAAAATTAAACAAAATTCTTCTGCAACAGATTTTGTTATCTAAGATTTCAACAATAATTATTCAAGTTTAATATCAAATTGTCCATACATGGAATATTTATGTAAAATAAAATATGAGATTACTTTTTTGATGTGGTAAGTAGCAATATGGACTCCAGTCTATTTTTGTTTGCATTTCAATAACTATGTATGACTGAAATATCAATACGTAGATTATATATAGCTTCAATCCTCTTGTGAATAACTGACTTTCATATAGCATTTAGTATTGCATAAAGAATCTCATTAAAACTGCTTGTCCATGAAAAAAGTCACTGATAATGAGAAAAAATATCACCAAAGCAATAAGAGGTAAAATTATACCTACAAGAATTGCTTATATAAAATAATAACTCAAGGACCAGAAAGACTTGAAAAAAACCTTGCAGAAATTGATTTAAAAATCTAGAGAAACTGTCAAAATATAATATTGTATGAACAAAATAAATGAATACAATAATACATTTTCTGCAAGCTAGCATATAGTCATATTCCTTTTTAATATTAAGTTAGTCCTATCAAAACTGTCTCAACAAAAAATTTATTCTATGATCAATTTAATTTATTATTTTTTATCTGGTTAATAATATAATCAAAATGTTTATAGTTAACATTCCAAATCTTAATTATCAACCTTTATTTTCTCATTTTTTGAGTAACTGTTGAATATTAGACTTTTTAGCATTTACGTTTAGTTGTAGTTTCTTATTTTCATCTGATAACCATTGGTTACATTTCCTAAACTCTAAAATATTATTTATGAAACAACCACATTATCTACAAAATCAACATGATTTAAATACCTCTATTTTTATTTCTTTAGTTTCTATTTTAATCCATAAAATATTTCCCATAAAACTGTTAGAAAAATGTTCTGGAAGTATGGAATCATCATATTTCATCTTTGACAATATTCATCTTCTAGATATCACCTAGACTTATGTCACAATGTAATCATCCCAAAAATGCTTACAGATTCAAATGTCTTTTCATAATCTACAAATCCAATACAAAACTGCAATAAATAATCAAAGTCTTTTTTGTAATTTTTCTTCTTAATATTTAGATGTGATCACTATATTACAACCATTTTTAATACTTAGCCCATTTATTTAATGGATTGAGTCCAAGATTCTCTAAAGACGAGATTTAATGATCTTAATAAAGAGTTTGAATAAACTGATAAAAGATTGATGGATTCACAGTTCCTCTTATTTGCTTTTTCATTTTCTATATCAACATCCCTAACTGCATTTTTTCCAATTAGCTAGTACATCATTATCATCTGAACATTTTGTATACAACTTTCTCAATAATTAATCACTTTCTTTATCTGTTTGTTTTTTTTAAAAAAAGATATCAGGTTGAGATGCTTTAGTCTCATCAATCATAACACAAATTAATTAAATAATTTAAATTATTTTATCTTGAATCTAATGCTTGAATATCCTAGCACCTCACTGAGGATGCCAGTAGCAGAAACCGATCTAAGGTTGGGGATATTCTGCAAAGCTTGTTAAGAGATTGTTTGCAAGCTCTATTTACAATATAATATACAAAATAAACTAGTGCAAACTCTTTTTAAATTCTTTACTAGATTGTGCAACTTTTAATATTTTACCTGTTCTTTAATTACAAAAAAAAAAAAAATGAATAATTTATTTTCTTTCTTTGATTTTAAACTACTTTAATAAAATTAATACAAAAAACATATTAACTTTGGTTAAAATTAAATCATTAAAGATTTTATCAATTAAAGCTATGATCTATAATATATTAGAGAAGTTCCCATGCAAGGAAAAACATAAAACTTTAGACGTTAAGTATAGGTACTGAGTTCCTTATTATGCCAAAATCCTAATAAAAGATTTCAGAGTATTTTATGCATTCTTAATAATTTCTAGATTAAATTATATGTGTGGTTATTCTTAGTATGCTCAGTTATAAATAATATTTTAAAATATATATAGAAGATTTTCATTCTTCACATTTGATAGGTTCCAAAAAAATCACATGCAGATTGAATTAGTGATCAACAGGAAATATATTTCCATAAAAATAAAATTAATAATATTTAATCAATACCTTAGCACAATGTCACTGCACCAATCATGAATATTAATATTGAATTTTACAATATGCATTTAAAAAGCATAAAGAAATGTAAATAAACACAAAAATTCAAGCTTCGTGTAAGTAAATTTAAAGATTTGTTTAAAAAAGACAAGCAATACATATTGTTTCCAGTTATTTTCTAAGATTTTGACTGTTTATAAAATGGTAATGTTAACTCTGTATTTATTAATAAAAGCTGTTTTTATCTTCATTACATGGGAAATGTTGTTTAATCTTTTATTTTTTAATGCCATTTAAAACTGGATATAAAGTTTTGTTTCA
The DNA here is from genome assembly GCA_028023455.1 of Epiperipatus broadwayi. Lineage (NCBI taxonomy): Eukaryota > Metazoa > Onychophora > Udeonychophora > Euonychophora > Peripatidae > Epiperipatus > Epiperipatus broadwayi. The sequence continues at coordinate 2,241,482 of JAQFVV010006205.1, forward strand.
GTAGTCAATATTTAAAATTTGATTTCAGCAATTAACATGAAAAGAAAATAAACATTGTTTAAAATAAAAAAAAAGCAAACGAAGGTCATCTTTTTAAAATTTAAACTTCTATTAAATTTTTATTAGCAGAATAATTTTTATTTTAAAATCTTAAATATAATCTTCGGTTTTTAGATGATTACCTACTACTTTTTAATATAGATTCTTCTGATGGCCTTCCACATGATGATGTACCATGCACAATGTTTTTAAATCAATGTCACATTTTTTTTTGTGTGAGTATGCTATTTTTTTAAAGCTTATTTATAAACTTTCTTTTCGCTATACTTCCATTTCATGAAGTAAGAGAGATTTTGTTATATTGTTCTACAAATAATTAATCCTGAAAGTACAAATAGATACAAAATGAGAACATTTAAAATGAGGACTCCCTATATCAAATTACAATTCTTTCCTATTACATACCGAGATAAAATTGAGAAATTTAGATATAAATTAAATATGATTTAATTATCGAGTTATTTCATAATGAGTAAAAGTTATTGGAAACTATCATTTGAAACAATGTTTACTTGGAAATTTATCTTGATTATCTCTTTTATGTAATTCACATGCATTATCATCTTTGTAGATATAAATTTTTATTGTTAATTAAATATTTTTATTACTAAAAATAATCTTAACACTTTATTTTTAATTGAATATTCCATTCTGTATATAATAATTGATACTGTGATTAAATAATATATTAATCTCATATTTTTATAAATTGAGGAACTTATTGCATCTATCAACTGAATTCTATAGCTAGGGCTGCAATAAGTGACAGCACTTTATATAAATCTTTCTTCTCTTTAAAATGGTGCATAATTAGGAATAGTATTTTAATCATAACTGAGCTTATATGCATACACTTATTTAAAGTCATTGCGATTTTAATGTTAATAGACTAGGTGTACAAGAAAATAGATCATATGCGACCACCATCATTTTAACAGTTACTTTTATAATCTAATTTAAGATTCATCTTTATGCTATTACATACTTGGCTGCCCAAAGTAAGATTCATTTACCATATATATTTGGAACTCAAGATGAGATCTAGTTTTCAGTTGGCATTACACCATAATAATTAACATTTCCAAAAGGATTATCATTTTGCAATGATTTAATGTATATCTTTCCTCTAAACAGATTTTCATCGGGTTTAGGATTTTCTTTCAGTTAGTCAGTCCACAGCCAACTCAGCTAACTATCCAATATGGGATTATAAATAGGTATCTGTCTATTTTTAGCTAGAATAAAAGAAGGATATAAGATCATTTAAATTTTCATTTTCTAGCAATTGGCAAAAGTACAGGGTATAATATCTATTCTTTCACTGTTCTTCTACAATAACTGTTGGAAAAAAACTATTTCATTTAAAATAATTGGCATTTCAAACAATATCATAAATATAATTAACTACACCTGGGACTTTTTTTGTGCGGATTTTTTAAATGCGATTTTGAAGTTATGCAATTCATGTTTTCTTAATATCTTTTTATGGGTTTTTTTTTACGCGATTCATATTTCATTTAAAATCGGGATTTCCGTTTTATATACATGCATTAAATTTTACATACTTTAAATGCCTGTTGGAAAAAGGTTTGGCAATAAATTTAGATACCGTAGAAGTTTTAAAAAAAGATAATGAAACAGAAGTGAAATCTATTCATTTCACAGCAAAAATGATTTGAGAAAGTCTTCAACTTTCTAATCAATTGGAAAATCATTTTCTTGTTAATGATATGACTTATGAACCAAATTCCAATGAGAGCTAAATAGTTGTATGTCTGTGTTATGTATGTGTATGTTTATATTTTCTTTTATACACACATATACATGGAAAAACTTTTAGACAGAAAAAAGTTACAAGTAAAAATAGTTATGAACTTTTAATTTCTACTTAAAGTTTTTAAATATTTTTACTTGTAACTTTTTTCTGTCTAAAAGTTTCTCCATGTATTTGTGTGTATAAAAGAAATTTAACCGTTTATCATTATTAACACACTCGTGGAAGCATGTTTTATATATAGTTGCACTCGTGGACGTGCATTCTCTAACAGCTAGACATAGCACTCTGGATATCGAGAGCTTTGTAGACATTTAGTAAAATCATTGTCTCAAAGTTTAATTACTGATTACATTGTTGACAGAAAACCATTAACACAGCACGAGAGTGAAGTTGACGCTAAAATTGTATTTCCTCTTGTGAGGAATCTGATGGCTTATCAGTTCACAAACGAACCGCATATTGTCAAATAGCGATAATGATTAAAATATGTATGAAAAAATGTAAAATAAATTACACATAAAAACATATTGTTTTGAATAAAATTAAATAGTTAATAAAAAAAATAAAGAAAGTTTGTTTTGTATCATTTTTTTTCAAATATTTGAACTTTTTTATTAGTCATACTTTATTTTATTTTTTTATGTAAATAATATTTATTTTCAAAGCGCAGATGATTTGTGAATTTTTAAGTAATTTTACGTTGTTGCTTTGCTTTTATGCGAATTTTGAAAATTTTGGAACCTATCTCATATTTTTCAAGGTAAGTTAAGTCTATTTTTGTGCGATTTTTTTTTAATGCAGTTTTTCTGTGGAACCTATCTACCACATAAAAAGAGATCCAGGTGTATTTTGTTTTCTTATTTATAATTTATATAATTATTTGTAATATTCCTCCACATGCTTCATGATATCATTCCATTTTTTGGTAAAAGAATCATCTTTTCTTATTTTTGCTAAAACAAGTTTTTTTTACAATACCAATATGTTGTTTTATAATTTTATTCTCTTCTATAGTTTTGTTTGCCATTAAACTGTTATATGTAATTGTCAACTTTTATAAAATTCCAGAAATACACTTCTTCCAAACATATCACTTTAAAATATTTTCATATTCCTTCTTTCTTTTCTTTATACATTGCTTTTTCTTGATTGAAAATTTATTGTGAATTGCTATTTTTTTTTTTTATATGGTTATCTATGTAGCAATTTTTAGTAGAATATCAGTTAGCTTTTTATTACATTTTATTCAAATCTGAATTATCATGGTAATCTGTTAATATTTGAAAATGATTTGATTTTATAACTTAATTTCATTGGAGTAATTCTGAAGATTAGAGATACCAATTGTTAATATTGTCTTTAAGAGGTTTTTCTCTCTCTAATTTTGCCTTATGTTCTCACTAGTTAATAATCATTTCCTGTATTGAATTTATTGAGAGCATTAATAATAGACGATTATAAACTTTTCAGAAAAAGATTAAGAAAAAAAGATGAAAGCTAAAAATAAGTAAATAGTAATATTTAAATATGAAAGATATTTACAAAGATGTTTAAAATAGATAACATTGTGAAATACAACCACATTTTTAAAAAAAAATCTCAAGATGCTATTTGATTTGACAGTGCTATTAAATCATTTCCTTTTTTGATAATTATGACAATAAACAAAATAGTTTTTAATTGCTTAAATTATAAATCAGTTCATTGCTTTAAAAATAATATTATATATATTGAATAAAATATTTATTAAAAAAAGTAAACATATTTAAATTCAGAAATTAAAAAAAAAGTGGAGAAAAGTGAATAATATAAATAATTAATACTTACCCTAGATGTTAAAGAATCTTTTAAACCATGAAGAAATATTGCTTCAAGAACATTACATACAATATTTGTCAACTCACCACTAGAAAAAAAAAATATTAAAAATGTATCTATATTATCACTGAACAATATGTTTTTATATTCAATTATAGATAACTTTTTGATTAATTTTATATTTATAAAAGAAATTTCTTGACAACATAAACTTAGTAAATACAAAATAAAACTAAAATCTTTTTTCTTGGATTTATTTTATTTCTAAACTATTAAATTTTATCTCAATATTTCTTTCCTTATCTTATAAGTTTTTCTTACCTAATGTTAACAACTAGTTGTTTCGTTTTTAGGCAGTTAAAATTCAATCTTTCTCAACCTATAATTATATTTCATTTTATTCAATTTGTATGCTTTAACTTGTCATGATCTTCAATAGTGTTTTTCTTTGTAGTCAAATTACTTAATTTTTCTGAAAAAATAAACTATCAACAATAGATATAATAATAATAATTTTTATCAACATTTAAAAATATTATTTTAATAAAAATAGTTCTTATAATTCACATTAATTTCAAGAAAAGCTTTATAATAAAGTTAAATACATTTAATGCAATTCATAATAATTTTTTAAAAGTGATAATAGTTTTAAAATCATAATTTCAGACTGTTAATGTAAAATTTCAATTTAAACAAATATGAATTTTAAATTAGATTTGATCTTTAAAAACAATGTAACTTTCAGATTTACCTAATCTGGCTCACTTTTCTTTCCAAACAGTATATATTAAAAAACATTAAAACTTTATCGGTATTCTAAGCATGAAAATCTTATCTTGTCTCTTTGCAATTCCTAAATTATCTACAAAATTGCAATTAAGTCTAAAAGAAGGTAATATATTTTATGTAGACAGGTTAAACCATGATAATTTGTCACCAAAAAAGAATATGTAGTAATAATTGAACAATGCAATCTATTCTCTCATTATTCCTTATCTTCTATACCTTTAAAGCATTCAAATACTGCTGTGATCTCAAATATTGTGTAAATATTAATTTTAATATCTAATGAATTATACATTTGTAATAGAGTAACCTATTCACTCTAATCTAGAGCCATCTATTATAAATCTGAGGAATCAATGAATACTATATGTTATAATTTTATAATATCTATATCACCAAATTAATTTAGGCTTTTGATTTAGTCAAGAGATAATTCCAAGTCAAAGCTAGAATTGAATTACTTATGCATCTAGCAATCATTCAAAAATCTTGGAGTTTTTTGAACTTCAAGTTATTAGGTTGATTAATATAAAATAATAAAAGATGGCTACTAAATGCATTATTTCCAGTTTTAAATTCTCACTGATAAAGGCAAAGCCAAAAATTGGTCTGGAAATATGGATATTATAGTAATGTACTGCTTAATGTACATTAATTGGGTAGGCTTATAATAGATGATCCTAAAATAGGAAGAAAAGAACTGCTTTTTATAACATCTTTATATTGTGGATTGTTGTTGTTACCACTAAACATCACATGATCACTATCTCATACTAGCACATAATTGTTATTAAACAAGGCAAAACTCTCTAGGTGCAGTGCTCTCAGATCCAAGGCTCCTCACTGATGATGGCCACAAGCCAGAAACTAGTCTGGGGATATTGGATGAGTAGGCATTAGATAGGGATTTTATGCACATGCCTTCTGGCATCCATTGATTACTCTGATTGGCACAGGGTGGCACTACTGTATGGAAAGAGTTTTGCCTTGATTGTTGTTATTCTTTGCTTTTTAAAAATAAATGCAAACTGCCTTTTATAATATCTTTTTAATCAAAAAAACAAAAAATTGCTGATCAGTTTTTTTCTCTCTGTTTTCTAGAAGTAAAATGCATACAACTTCTTTAACAAATTTTCCTAAAAGTTTATAATGATGATAATTTAGATGTGATAATATGTTGGATTATTTCCATCATCTATAATTAAATGTTGAACGTCTAGAAAATTTTAAACTTTATTTAAACTTTTCCAAATTCAAACAACTGTTAGTAATAACACACAAAGATAACACAAATTAATAGATTGCACAATGTTTCAAATGTTCTTCAGGTATCGCTGGCCTGATCAGAGACAATGTAAGCATAGGATTTGAACTTGCATTTTTAGATTCTTGAAGGTCAAATTTTAAGGCAATGCTCTAACCAACTGTCAAAGGCTCAAAACATGTAATCTACTAACCTGTATTGTCTTTGTGTGTTATTACTAACAGTTACTTATATTTGGAAAAGTTTAAATAAAATTTCCTAGACATTCAACATTTAATGATAAATGATGGAAATAATCCAACATATTATCACATTTTCTTTAACAAATGTTTTTTTTTTCTTTATATGCTTCTTTAAAGTAAGATTACTTTTGTCTATATAATAATTAATAACATGCATAAAAGTTAAACATAATCGCTAAAATTATACTTTTAAAAAGTTAGTGATTAATGTTTTCAGTTTTTATTATCTAGGGAAAAATAAGCCATCAACTAAGTAGAGAAGTTAACAACTAAAAATGACACATAAAACATGGCACTCATGTCAATTGGTTATATTAATTAATCAGTATGTAATTGTTAATGTTTTTTAAAATGTTTGTGTTTGTATATTAAAATATTAACTGTAATGATTTGTTACTATTTTTTTATTAATATTGTACCAGTCACTTCTTTTGATCACCGAGGGCGCCAAGACCTTCCTTCTTATGTGATTAATCATCTGAGATCATTGATATAAAGACTGTTTGCTTGTGGTATAAAAGTGAGGAGTAAATTGTGATCATGAGAGATAGATTTATTCAAATTTAGAAAGATCAGGAATTGTTAACATTTAGAAAGTTTCATTTGCCATTTTAAATATAGCAGTTTAAAAAAAAAAAAAAATATTTTGTTGACTGTGTGTTAATGTAAGGATATTTTATAACTAAGTTGTATGTAAGATTAATTGGTTTTTTAGTAAGTTGGCTACTAAATATTTTTTTAAATTTAAGAACAGTGATTTATTTGAAAAAAAAAAAAAAGTTTTGGAGGCCTAAGGTCGGAAACCATATGGTTATCGATTGATCATTTTAGAAAGAAAGTAAAGTTTTTATCTTTTTTTACAAAGGGGTTTGAAAAGTAGGAGAGGAAGTATAAAGTCAAATATAGATTAGGTGACTTGGAAAATAAGGAATATGGATGGCATTTGTATTCCACAATATATATATATATATAATCATCAGAAAGAAATTAGGCAGACTATGGTAGAGTGTCCATATGTGATGAGGTTTATCATTTGAAATGTTTAAATAAAACTAGGAAGGATGTAACAGGTTTATGATTATGTAGACCTTATAGTGTAGATAGCTTAAAGAGAAAGTCAGGAGAAATAGAACAAACTGTAGTTGAGGAAGATAGGATAGAGTATGTTTTTAGTGGAGTGACAAGAGATATGGACGAAAAAATAGGTAGTGCAATGGAGATGATTAACCAAAGAATAAGTAAGATAGAGAAAAAAGGTAAAGGAAAATCAAAATCATTAGAGATGAAGTGTGAGCAGATAAAAGGATTATTGAGTAGAAAATGATATGGAAAAAGGAGATAAGGAAGTCCTAGAAGGTGATAGAGAAGGTTATGAATGAAGCAGAGAAATTAGACTATGAGACAATATTGATAGGAAATTCACTAGTTAGAGAATGTGGAAATATAACTGCAAGGAAAAATAGAAACAAGTATATAAGAGTATGTTTGCCTGGAGCTAAAATTAGGGATCTTACAGATAAAGTAAAGAAGCAAGGGAGTAGTTATGGTAGGAACTAATAATTTGTCAGAGCCATCATAGAGAATAATGTATGAGTATAGAATTGATTAGGAATTTGAGTAAGATTAAAGGGTAGGAATAGTTGATTTATTACCAAGATTTGACAAGAGGTATATGTTAGATAGGGCATGTTCTATAAATGAGAGATTGAAAAAATTGTGTGAGAGAAATGATGTTATGTTTGTGGATGTGTCAAATTTTTTTGTTGGTAAGAGGGAGTTATGTAGTAAAGATGGATTGCACTTAGGAAAACAAGAAAGTGAAGTTTTAGAGAGTCTGATTTATAAAGAATATAGTTCGGGTCACTTATAAAGGGGGAGGGGTTTTAAATTGTAGTGTTGCCAGAAAAAAAGAAGAATAGATGGGATGTAAGAAATAAACAAAGGGTAGCTTATTTAGATATAAATGTAGATGTGGAGAAGGAATGGATCTGTAAAATTAATGGTAAGCAAGTTATTTATAAATGTAATGAAGAAGAAAGAGGCAAAAGAATTTATAAAAGAGTAGTTAGGAAAGAAGAACTTGTTAAAATTGGGTATTTGAATATGCAAGATGGTAGAAGACCAGGAAAATGGCTGGAATTAAACAAAGCAATTAAAAATGAAGAGCTTGAGTTTTTATTAGTAGTGGAAATACATCTAAGAGAAGAACATATTCTAGAAGACTTGGTATGGCAGGGTATGGTGGTATAGGAGTTAGTCAAAAAAATATTTAAAAACTGTTAAATGTCAAGAACATTTGTCGGTTTGATATAAGGTTAGGAAGACAAGAATGGATGGTGGTTATAGTGTATATAGCTACTGGAGATAGTCAAACTATAATGGAGTGGAACAGTAGCATGAATGAATGCCTAGTTAAGGATATACAGAGTTTTAAAGAAAAGGGAAAGAGAATAATGGTTATAGGGGATATGAATGTCATATTGAAGAAAATGATGACGAAAGAATGAACAGATTTTGAATAATTTTTGTCAGAGAATGAATTTGAGCATTGGAAATTTATCAAATATTTATGAGGGACAATACACATGGTCTAGAAATAATATTTTTCACACAATAGATTGTGTTAGTAGAGAAAGAGGGAATGAATAAAATACAGAAAATTAAGGTGTTTGATAATGAAGACAGAGTATGTAATAATGATGATAATTTCTTTATAATAGAAATGGTTAGTAATGTGATAGAAAATAGAAATAAAAGTAGAAACTATTGTGAAAGATGTGGATGGAGAGTGAATAATAAGAGTAAGTTAGAAGAGTATAAAATAAAAGTTGAAGTTGAGTATAAGGACTGATGCGTTTTAATATAGAAAGTGGCAAATACAGTTTTAAATGATAATATTCAGACGAATGAAAATAATAAAAGAGTGAGAGTTCATAAAAATGTAAAAGAGAGGGGGAGTGCATGCAGTGAATATAAGTGTGCTATTAAAAACAAAGAAAGTGAAAATAATGTTAAATGGGAAAAGTACTTGGAAAAAAAAAAGTTAGCTAAAAAAGATAATTATAGAGAGAGAACAAAATGGAATAGTAAATTGTTGGAGGATATTAATAAAAGTGGAAAAGATGGGAGTAAAAAATTTTGGAAATGCATTAATAGAAGGAATGTACAGGAGAGAGAGATAATATTACTAGATGATGAGGGAGATCTAGAAAAGAATTAGAGATAATATTAAATAAGTATGTAATGGATATAGAAAAGATGTTAGATGTGAAGGACAGTGATAGCAAACATGAAAGCATGTAATAATGGGAATATTAATTAGGTTTACGGAAAATAAACAGAAACGAGACGGGGAAGAAATTAAAAAATGGAAAGGCAAGAGGTTTAGATGGATGGGCAGCAGAGATGGTAATGAATTTAGGGTGTAGGGCAAAAGTAAAATTATTATTGTGTTTTAATAAGATGGCACAGAAGAGATTTTCTGGGTAGTTGGAGTAATACAAGAGTAAGGCTACTATTTAAAGGAAAGGGTAAGGATCATAGAAAGTTAAACAATTATAGACCGATAGCAGTAACATCAGTTTTATATAAAGTTTTCTCATATATGGTGGCTGGAAGGGTTGCAAAATGGATGGAAGAAAATAATATAGTGGGAGAAATGCAAGGAGGTTTTTGATCAGATAGGCATATAGGAGATAGTTTATTTGTAGTTACACAACTTAAGGATATGAGTAGGTATGCAGGTAGACAGTTATATATGGTTTTTATAGATATAGAGAAGGCATATGATAGAGTAAATAGAAATAGATTATGGGTAAGTTTAGTAAATTTGGGAATGGATGGAGCTTTAGTGGATATTATTAAGAAATTATATGAAAATAATTACTATACGTATCAATTAGGGAATATAGAATCAGTTAAAGTTAAAAATGGGTGGGACTAAGGCAAGGATGCCCTATGCCACCTATTTTGTTTTTGTTGTATTTGAGAGAAATAGAGAGAGCAATAGAAAGATTAGGAAGAGGGATAGAGATACTCATTGTAGGTAGCAAGGGAGTATATACATTATCGGGTCTTTTATTCACAGATGATATCTTTTTGTGCACAGAATGAAGGAAAGATATGGAAGTTATGCTGAGGACATGTGCAAGGATGGGTAAAGAGATGGGGATTAAGTTTAGTGAAGAAAAATCAAAATTATTGATGATTAATACTGGGGAAAGAGAAGACAAAGAATTTTTATTGGGTGATATAAAGTTAAGTGTGGTGTGTAGATATAACTATTTGGGAATTGTCTTAAGTAACCAGAGAAACTGCTTGGATGAATGGGAGAAAAAATTGATAAAATGAAGCAAAGAAAAGAAAGGGAGTAGTGGTAGCAGGGTTAACATATGATAACAATGTGGTATGTTAGTAAAGGCATATTAGATTATTTGGAAAAAGTACAAAGAGAAGTAGGAAGACATGCATTAGATGCATATGTGTGGGCAGCAAAGAAGGCAATTCAAGGAGAAATGGAATGGTCAAGTTTTTATATGAGGGATGCAAAAAGCAAAATGAAAATATTTGGTAGATTGCTGTTTATGAATAATAAAAGAATAGCCAAAATAGTATTTAATTGGGTTATGAATAAAGGGCAGGTAACAAGATGGGTGAGAAAGGTAATGCGGTATGCAGATGATTTGGATAAAGAATTTATGTCAGTATACTTGTACAAAAGATGGGATGATTGTGTTAGGAGAATTGTTGAGTGTTATAGTGGTAAGGAATGGGATAGAAGAATAGATGAATTAATAAAGAATAGGGAATTGGAAAAATGGAGAAGTAGTATGGAGAGTAAAGAGAGTTTAAATATATATAGAAGTAAACGGAATATTGGGTGTGAGTTAATTTATGATAATAGCAAGGAAAGTAGTTTACTGTTTAAGGCTCAAACGGGATCTTTAGCAACAGGGGATTATACACATAAATGGAAAAACGTGGGTGATTTAGTCTGCAAGTTGTGTAAGGAAGGCATAGAAAATATTAGGCATTTGTTAATTGAATGTAAATGCCTGAAAGCAGAAAGGATACAAATAATTAAGTTATGGAAGAATAAATATAAGGAAAGTGATTATACAGAAAGTGGGTTACTGATTTTTATGCCGGGTTTGGGAAAAGATAAGGGGGATTTAGATATAAAGGCCATAAAAATGACAAAGATTATGTTGTGAAAATGGGATGGAGCAAGATACGGGAAAACTTAGGGTGGAGAATGGAAAGGGAAGATAAAGTGGCTAACCGGTTTCTCTAGGCATAGTTGCTGAGAGATTCCTGACTCCATATAAGGAGAAGTCACAGTGGAACAAATCACATAGAAAATTTCAATCATGATGATCAAAAGTTGATGATGATAAATGCTACCAGCTAGACTCAGGGAGAGAAAGAGATCTTTAAGATCAGACAATTGAGAAAAGAACGCAAAGACAAACATCAGCCCAAAATAATTTTTAAATAACTTCATAATTTATTAAATTCAAAAAGAAAATAGTTAAATCTTAAGCAAACAAAAGTATAGAAGTGTGATCTAGATTTCTATAGCATATTTATTAGAGAATGTATGAGAGTATTGAAAACATTAAATACCCTGGCAAATAAGTTTGTTTTCTCACCTATAATTTAAAGAGAGGGGTTTGTAATATCTTCGTGCTAGCGATTTATAAAAACCAATTCCAGTTTCCCTGTTTAGAGATTTCAAAAATGAAACAGACTTGCAAGAAATACAATGAAACGGCATGGGTGAGCTTTCCTTGGTCTGGAATAAAGCATCGGGACCAAGAATGTCATATGCCTGCAGAACAGGTCATGATATACCACTTTTAAAGCAATTCACAGTTGACCCAAATGCAAGGCAATAAAAAAAAATAGAACAAGAGAAGATTACAATTTTACATAATCTTAAAGAGAAGAAAACAAAATCTCCGATCTAGAAAAAAACAGAACAATACCCTCAATAAATTGCCAGCCAAAGGATTTAAGATCTGCAGGAAATGCAAACTAAGCTTATCTAAATTAATTATAATGAATAGGGGACAGGTAAGATAAAAGAAAATTACTAATATCTTCCCAAGTATTTATCAAGAGTTAGTAATATAAAAAGAGAAAAGAATAACTATAAAATCTAAACTCGCAATACATTCTCAGATAAATAAATAAAAATATGGAACATTAAAACTAAGAGTCCAGCATACACCATAAATAAAATACGTAACATTAAAGATATTTAAATTGAATATGCAAAATGTATTATAAGGTGAGGTTTCTTTTAAGATTAGACTGAGACTTGAATAAGAGATTTAAATCCTGGTTAGAATATGAAAATCTTTTACCTCGAAGCCTAAGGTAATGTCGGTTAGATTTCCTCCGGCGGGACACACAAAGTTCTTTCTCACTAGACTCCATCATGAAGGCTTTGAATTTATATCTCTTTGGAAGGGAGTGTGAAGAAATTTCTGGATCAGTTCTTATTTACACTTTTATGGCATGATATTGCAGGAACAATCTGGAATGGTTTAGCACAGCATGTTGTAGCTAAAATTCATAAAGGCGTGTAGTTCAGACATTCTGCAGAGACGATCTTATTCAGCAATTGGAAGACAGTTATATAATTTCAGCAGGAATTTTTGATAGTAAACAGCAAAAGGTATTATTCTCGATGGCTGTACTAAGGTGTGAACAGCAATCTTGGGGATTTATGGAGCAAGGCAATTCAAACAGGTATTACTATTAGCAAACTAAAAGCTGAATCCATACACTTAACAAGTAGGATGAAAGTGAATAGCTGAATAACTACTCAACACACAGAATAAAATGAATAGCCGAATAATAACTAGTCCAAAACCCCAGGATTATTTATATGTACTCTTATCTCTCAATTTATCTTTAATTAGCAGTTTTTGCCCAGGGCAAATCTCTATCTCAGACTTATAATTAAAAATCTAACAACGGTTCTTAACTTACCCAAATTAATTAAAGAAAAGTAAATGCAAAATTAAGTCTCAGCTTTCCTTTTACAAATAATTAAAATTAGATTACAAACAAAGAAACAAGAATACAATTAAAAACTTTCCAAAATTAAAAGCTTTCTCAAAAAGAATTAAAACTTTCCAAAATTAAAAGCTTTTTCCAAAAGATTAAAAGTTTTCAAATTAGAATGCTTTTACAATTTGATTAAAAAAAAAAAAAGTATCAAAAAAACTTATTTTCAAGCTAAAAGTAAAATCTATTGAAGACAAAGTTAAAATCACAGAATTTTAAAATATAGCTGCATATGTGCACTATAACATATAAAATTTTCAAATAACTTTATAAAAATAAAAGTTAATATTAATTTCACGATAGAACTTTTGAAACAGATAAAACATCCGGTTATTTAAATTTAAATAATGTTTTTTTAAAAATTCGAAAAATCCATCATAATTTTGATTGGAATGTATTCATCTATCAAATTTTTAATAATAAACATTATAGTAAAGATTTTTTTTTTTTAATAAAACATATTTTATTTGTAAACATTTGTATTTTGTACAGTAAATTTTCAATCTATCATTTATACATGTATCATTTACATATTGTCTGCTTTATTTGACTGCCAAATAAGAACCATAGAAATACACAATATAAAAATATGTATGCATCATTTTTCAGGCTGCCATATTTTTACATCTATCATTGACAAATTAAAATATAGCTGCAAAATTTTTCCACATGGATAATTTTTTTTTTAAAGTTCAAATGACAGTTTTATTATTTTATTAATAAAATAACTATCATATTCTTTCTTTTTTAATTCTTATAATTCAGAGTTAAATTTTTCTTTTACCTTTTTTTAAAAAAATTAACTGAGTTTACCCCCACTTTGTTCTTTAAAATGAGCTTCTTTTGTGTGTTTATGATTGCTAGCTTTTAATTTTTAAATACTAAAAGCTAAATTTACAGAGATCAATTGAAGCATAAATGCTTTATATAATAAATTAATGATTAGATAAAATTATTTATTTTACAAAAGCAATCTGATTTATTGTATTTAGTATTAATCTTAATTTTTTAAATATATGTATAAAATTATTTAAATAATGTACACATATTTTGTAAATAATAGGTGTGGAATGCTTCAAATTATAATATCTTAAGTTGTACTCAAAACTAATTCTTATGTTAAACTTTATGTGTACAGTATATAAGTGAATAATCATTAAATTGTTCTTATATTTTTTAATACAAATGTACCATTTTTGCATAACTATCATTTATTTCTCCACTCTTAAAAATAATGAAGTGAGAGTTCACCATATTACTTTTTTTAAAAATACATCTATATGTAAATTTACACGTAGTACCATCCTTATCAATGAGTAGATAGATAGGCTCTTATTCCAGATGTTGTACTTGATGCAGATATTATATTTAGAAAATTTAAACAAATTAAATATAATAATCAAGTTATCAAATTTTTGAAGATAAATTTTAAACTATATTACTAGAGTATTCAATACTGGTACTATCAATACTGGGATCCTAGTATTACTAAAAAAATTCAATACCGAAATATCAAACCAAGAAAACTGATATTTTGGTATCGATTATATTTTAAATCAGGTGTAAAATTTCAAAATTTTTATAAAATTCTTGGATACCAGAATCAAAATATTTTAAAAAGCTCCTACCAGAGTAATTTAGTTTTATAAACAGTATTATTTTTTTTCTCTTTAAAATATAACAAAAAAATTTAAGCTAAAAAATATGTATTTAAAAATTACCGTTTTCATATACAGTAATTTTTTATTACTATTACCATTTTTAGTCACAATTTGAAGTAAAATTACCATATACATTTCAATTTTTTCAGATTCAATTGAAGAATATTTTCTCAATGTTGAATTAGAAATCCATGTAAAAAAATAGAGTACACCTGGTTTTCGTTTTACGCGATAGATAGGTTCCTCAGAAAACAAGCGCAAATGAAATCGCGCAAAAATAGATGTAAGTTACATTGAAAAAGGGGGGATACGGTCTGTGATTTTTCAAAATTCGCATAAAAGCAAAGCACCAACGTAAAATTACTTTAAAATTCGCGCAAAAAAAAAAAATAAGGAAATAAAATATGACTAATAAAAAATTTCAAATTTGAAAAAAATTGATACAAGACAAACTTTTTTTAACAATAATATTTAATTTTATTCAAAATAATATATTTTTATGCATAATTTACAGTACAGTAATTTACATTTTTTATAGATGTTTTAATTATTATAGCTATTTGCCGAAAAACACGTTCGTTTGCAAACAACTAGCGCCAACTTCACACTCATGTTGTGTCAGTGGTTTTCTGGTGACAACATAATTAATAATTAATCTTTGAAATGATGATTTTATTAATTGTTTATGAAACTAACAACTAAAAATTAAATTCTTATTTTTGTCTTTAATTTTTAATTCTGTTTAAAAATCAAATTTCACATTAATTTCAAGTCACAGTAAGTAATTTTTAAATTGTTAATTACAATTAAAAATCAGATTTTAATTTTTAATTGTCAAATTTAATTGTGCCCATTGCTATTACTGACCTTATAAAAATAAACTTGTGGACACTAAATGATTAATAATTGATTACGTTCTTTTTTAAAAAGCAAAAACAGGATGTGATTTAAAATGCAAAATTAACACGTACAATGTTTGAACAAATTTACATTATAATCTTGTAAAATTTAATGTGTGTATACATAAAATGTGGAAATTATGATTTTAATTTCATTATTGCATAAAATCTTACTATTATAAAGCACTGAAAATATTGAAATTACTAAGATAAAAGTCGAATTCCAATAATGTGCTATTACTTTCAATATAACATAAGTGCGCGAAATTTATTATTTAAAGTAATAGCGCATTATCGAAGTTCGACTTCCGGTGAAACACGAATCGCGTAACTTCAAAATCATGTTAAATAAGTCCGCATAAAAAGAGACCCAGGTGTATATCTTTTAGTTCCATTGTGTTGTCAACAAATGTTTTTGTATTCAAAATCACATAACTGGAGCAGTGTAGAACATCTTTGCATTTTTAATGGAGCTTGGGGGTTAACACAAACATTATTTTTACAAAAAATTTAGTTTTCTTCCTCAGGAATATTAATATCATCCGATTTTTTCTTAAATCTGTCACTTCCCAAAATGTAGTCAGATGCTCTTTTTAAAATATCTGCTAGTGGCATTTTTTAAATTGAATTTTAAAAAAAATTGACTGATGTTTTTTGATGTCAGTATCAATAATTTAACCTATTTTTTAAAACAAAAATAATATTTAAATAGTTTTTATTATTCTGTTTTATTTTCTTTTATTTTTTGTTTTGTTAATTTCTTTTAATTTATGTTTTGTCAATTTTTTGAAAAATAAAGAATGTTTTATTTTTTTACTTACAATTTCCTTATTTTGTTTATGATTTTAAATTTTGTTAAATTGAATAAAATAAGACTTCTCTTGAATTCCAAAAATACCAGTATTCCCAGTTTCAGTATTGATATCAGTACCGAAATCCTGGTTTCAGAGAAACTCTTCAATACTGGAAAATTTCCCATAAAACTAAATTGGCAGAATTGTTAAATGTCAAAACAATTTAAAACGACATTTTTACAATTATATATTTTGCTTATTTACCAACCGATAAATTTCACATTTATGAGTTGTAAATTTGCATATTTTAAAGTCATTTCCTGTTACATTAAATTTATCATCAAATTTTTTGCAAATGACAAATGTAAAACATACATATTATGCATTTATATACATAAGAACAATTATTTATGTTTTATTTCTTACAAAATTTGATCTAAATTGGGCATAATATAAAATGGACATTAAATGTAAATGGTATTTAGCCATGCATATTTCCAGAGCAACATGGTATGGTCATGCATGAAGAAAATAATATTGGATGTAATAGTAATTAATTTTCTAATTTGTTTATTTTCAATTTACTTTTTCTAAAAGGCTCTAATTTCAACAAATAGTTGTTTTCAATAATATTGCTTTGAGCCTTTTAATTCTAGAGGTAGATCTAGTTAGATGAGTAACAAAACTTCTTTATGAGAATTAACTATGGAAAAAGTTTTTGTTTTAAAAAAAAAAAAAAATTACAAGCATTACTTTTTTAAATAATTAAAATGTATTTTTTTTATTATAATTCTATAAATATTCAATAAATTTATATGATTTTCAATAGCAAAAATGAAAATTTATTATAACTAAAACAAAGTTCATAAAGAAAAATAATTTAATTAATAAATATTATACTACAAAAGATTTTAATAGTAATTATATTGTTGATTAATATTATATATTTAATTACATTTATGAATTAATAATGGCATGAAATAAATAATAATAATCTGTGATATATACCATTAGTATTTAGAATGTATAATATGTATTATGATATATACATTATAAATTAAAAATTAATCAAATTGTATTGTAGTTTTTGTTTTTATATTTGACTTTTATTTTCATACTTTTAATCTCAATATATGTATACAATATCAAAATTGTATATTCATATATTACAAATTTAAAATGCTCTTCAAATTACAACTCCAATGACATTTCTTAATTGCATATATTTATGTAATGGATAATAACAATATTCCAGGATAATTACTGATATGAAGAAAAAAAGATTTTAATGCATCTAATAGCATAATTATGATTAATTATTGCAGATATTGCAATTAATCGGATGATTGTGTGGTGAAGTACTGTACCGGTCGAAAATGTATGTCCATTCAACAAGATTTAGAATCTACGCAAAAGTACCCCGAATCCAATCAAGCACGAGATACACAGGTCAGGAGCAATCATGAATTCTAATTTATTTGCTAATTCCCCAAATCTATAACATTATGAACAACACCTACGGTGATACCACATAAATTCATTATATCCTGGCCCGGTGCTACAATGTTTTACATAAGACTCAAGTGGTGATGATGATGAGAGATTGAGTGAACCCAAGATATTAAGTTATAAGTATACATAAATATAAATATTAATAAGGAGATTCGAACAACTGGATTAAGTTTAAAATATAAATATTTATTTTGAACATAATTAAAGATGAATTTTAGATATATAATTAACTCTATGCTTATAAAACTTTATTTCATTTCAAACATTAAAAAACATTATTAAGATTATGTTGATTTTGACAAATATTAAGTTAGTGCGGCAGTTACCGGAAATGGATTTATCAGAGTGGTTTGGTGGCCGTTTAATACATAAAAATACATTTATCAAGATATAATCGAGTTTCGCTGATTAACGATTTCAATATACAAGCTTATATTATTTAGATATTTGATTTATAATAATAACAATGAGGAAACATTTTTGATCAGCAGCATAAAACATTATTTCTTTTACATTTTCAATAGTTAACGTTGGGGTATAGCGAATACCTCAATAATTGGGGGAAAGGTTTGTTTCAATAAAGAGGGAGGGCAGCTTCATGAGAAGTTGGGTTTAAACTCCAACAAATAAAGAGAAAAACAGAACATTTTATTACTGCATATCATTACGATTTACTTTGCTAAACAGGCTGGAAACTAACTGTAAGAAATGGTGGTGCTAGCATAATATTAGCGAGAGGAAATGGCACATTTGACCAGGATAAGGTCATTCTCCAATTTCTTTATAACGATAATACACGCCAACTTTCTGCTAAATGGTACAGGAAGAAAAAGGTAGGTAGGAAGATTCCATGGGCCGGGCTGCGGCGCATCCATCCATTGCTTCATCTACTTCTCACCTGAAGATTCTAGAAGTAAACGTAGACTTCTTTTATGACGTGGATACAAACGACGAGGCTTTGAATGCTTGGAGTGAGGTACAGGTGATTCAAAGCAGTATATAATATATATACTTGTGAGGAGAAGAATGACTAACGAAATGATTGTGACTCCCTGGAGTGAGGTGCAGGCGAATCAGATCGAAGCCTTCTGCGGCTTATAAATAATTGGACATATGCTAGCAACGCTATCATAATAATATAAAATCAATAAATTTAAATATTAAGAAAAGCCTTGAATGGTTTAACAAATACGTAAGGATATGCTAAATAATGACTTACGTAATCTAAAGTCATTGATTATAAGTTAAACTATAATTTATGAAGCTTGCATTGCTCCCCCTTCTTGAATCAATATTTTAACATAGAAGGCAAAAACTAAAATAGTGCAAATTACAAAACAAATTTAAGTCGCCAGCCTTTGTGGCGATGATTAT
The DNA here is from genome assembly GCA_028023455.1 of Epiperipatus broadwayi. Lineage (NCBI taxonomy): Eukaryota > Metazoa > Onychophora > Udeonychophora > Euonychophora > Peripatidae > Epiperipatus > Epiperipatus broadwayi. The sequence goes on from JAQFVV010006205.1 coordinate 2,260,746, forward strand.
CAATAAGAAATTTATAAAACTAATGGATACCAATATCCACCCCGGATTGCAAATATATTTATACATTTCGTATAAATTTACAAGAAAACATTTAGATTAAAAAAATATTCATCTAAAGTATAACCCAATCTTACGAAGTATTTAAAATAATTAACAAGAACTCATTAATCCCCTACCCTTCCCATTTTAATAGAAGTTTGTAAGGTTAAGTCTTAGTGGCATTTATAAAAAAAATACATAAGAAAATATAAAAAATATTATTCAAATTAAACTCTAACCGCACTAACTGATAAAATAATAAGAAGCGTGAGTTGGATGGCATATTAATTATATAGCAAAGAATTGATATAAGAGGTTAACAAAACTAAAAAAAACATTAAATATAACGAAATTATTAGTTTACAAATTACACTACATAGTTAAAATTGGATAAGGCGGTTATACAATCTTTTGGCTGGTTACCTCAGGATTCTTTGGAAGTACTGGCGAATCTCCTGTGGCAGGCTGCATTCTTTGGGGCTACATCACGGCAAGGCAGGTGAAGACGGCAACTTGGCTCTCCAAAATTTCAAACAGAAGTGAAGTCACCTAGCAACAAGTGACTAAACTCTAACATAATAGATTTTTAGTTCTATTTATATCAGTTTTTAGCCCCAACAGAGAATATTTATTCTAAACTAGATTTCCTGCCTCTAATGGATCTCTATTTTAGGAGAATCTTTACTCTATTGTTAGTAAAGATTCACTTTTGAGATAACTGTCTAAAATCAATTCAAATCAATTTCCTGTTTGGAAATGGATTTGACAAAACAATATTGATAGCTAACTATAATCCATTAGCTTTGTATTAGTTTTTACTTTTTAATTTTAATTTACAATTTTTCTTTTTTTTTAAATCATGAGACAAACTCTCCACCCCTTTAATTATTTTAGATAGTTATATTTTGTTTTATGAAAAAAATTATAACGTATTAAAATAATAAAAAAAAATACAATTTTAGAAGATACAAAATTATCTAATATTTTTAATTACATATATACGCTCCTATAATATACATTTTACATTAACAAAAAAAAAGAAAAAATGGAGCATGATGACACGTGGACTGTGGTAGAACCGTGAAACTCGATCTTGAACTAAGATCGACCATTTCACACTTCCCACTTACCATGACAAACAAAAAAAATTGAATTAAAAAAAATGCCTTTACTTCGAATCTATTCGTGACTGAAGAACAACCAATTTATTTTCAAAACATTATTTAATATATTATCTATAAGAACAAAAAAAAAACAATGCTATGATAGTGCCCTGTTCTTTCACACTAAAGTTTCTTAACTTATTTTACCTGTCTTCAACTATCTCCTGCCTACTCTTTCGGTTGCTCCCCCATAATTTATTCTATCTGCCTGCTATCCTGAACTGTCACCTACGTTATATATATAAAGGTACTCATCTTTTAGCTAAAGATGCTGATCTATGGCGCGGTTTTCATGACAAAACACATAAAAATGCTGTTTCTGCGGCCGACACGTTCGAACCCGCGTTTTCTATAATACAACTTTTTTGTTGTGCTACAGAATGCAGGCCGCTATGTCGCGTCGCAGTACAGCATGTATGTCGCATAGCAGCAAATACATTTTCCGAATTCGCACAATTTATAAAATAATTACAGCTTGATGAGAGAGTTTGTATTTGAATTGTATTGAAATGTTGTTTTCATTGGATTTTTTTTTATTTTAAAGTATTGAAATGTTCAGATTTTTTAAAGCAATAATTCTAAGACTTTTTACAATGTACTGTATTGAACTTTTATTTGGGAAAATGTTAAATATCTATGTTTTTATTGAGTTGCAATTAGGTAACGTGTCAAGTAACGTACTGTTCGTAACATTCCACGAGACAAAGAAGATTCTACCGTCTGTATATTTTTGAAGTAAAAAAGAGCGGTACGAAAAAAATATCCAGTAAGAAAAGTCCAAATATACAGGTTTTTTTGTAAATTTCATAAAAAGCAAATATTATAAACATGTTTAATAAGTAAAGAAGACATTTGTATGTGTTTGTTGTTGTTTAAAAAAGTTTGAGTTTCTTTCTTTTGTCCGAGTACGGTTACGATTTTGAATTTTTTTATTTTAGCATTACAAACAACAGAACACTAACCCTAAAACTAACCCTAACCCTAAAAGTAACCCTAAAACTAACCTCAAACCTAATCCTAAAACTAACCCTAAACCTAACCCTAAATCTAACCGTAACAACTTTTACTTTTATTACGATTATTATTTTTTAGTTAAACAACAACAAAAAAAGTGGTAACACAAGTAAAAAAATATCCGATAGAAAATTGATAAAAAAAAAAGCCGTAACACAAGTAAAAAAATATCCGATAGAAAATTGATAAAAAAAAGCCGTAACACAATTTAAAAAGTATACGATATAAAAAACACGAATCAAATTGTAATTTGTTGATTTTATTTTACATTTATTATTATCATTTAAATTGTATACGTTAATAAAAAATAATATTTAAAAAAGATGATTTTGTTTTGTTTTTATTTTCGCATTAAAAAAAAGCACAGAAAAATTATTATAATCAACGGCCCAAGAATGGTCATATTTTATAGTTTTAGCGTGAAAATGGCGCCATCCAACGGAATCTTTATCTATAAGACAAAACACCTATATAAAATACATGTGGTTCACTAATATATGATTTTAACTAACTATTTATAATAAATATAGAAAGCAAAAAAAAATCTTTAAAAAAATTACCGTATTACTTGGATTTTATCTTGGCTGTTCTTCCGCACTTAGAATAGACTCGAAGTTTTGTTGTTATTACATAATCATTATCTTTTATTATATTTGGTTATTGCTATACAAAAATTTGTTCATAATTAAAATCAATCCTCTACTACCATCCACTCAATCCAGGTTCAAATTCACCTTTTGATTCTGTGTTTTAAAATGACCCCTGTCAGCAAATTTATATGAGGGCACCAGCCGACAAGGTCCCACAGAATGTACAAGTAAAAGCTGGGTCACTCAACTCTCATCTACAAGAAATACATATTTTGTAAGAATTGTCTTACTAAAAAAATGTGCTGATAATTACAACCTTCTTTTACATATATGTATACTACATTTTTACATACATATGACACTGATTACAATTATAGTATTGGATGCATAAATTTAAGAAAAAACTTTACAACAATTGGGTGTACAACTCGTGAAAAAAAATCTTATATATATATTATTCATTATTATTTAAAGCAAAAGAAAAAACATTATATGTACATATTAAATGCTCTACAGGGTATTGCAGGGTGTGGAAATATCGAAAAACCCCACAGATGGGCGTCCAAACCCAGGAAAAAAAAATCTACTGTACCGGTCGAAAATGTATGTCTATCCAACAAGATTTAGAATCTAAGCAAAAGTACCCCGAATCCAATCATGCGTGAGATACACAGGTCAGGAGCAATCATGAATTCTAACCTATTTGCCAATTCCCCAAATCTATAACATTATGAACAACACCTACGGTGATACCACATAAATTCATTATATCCCAGCTCGGTGCTACAATGTTTTACATGAGACTCAACTGGTGATGATGATGAGAGATTGAGTGAACCCAATATATTAAGTTACGAGTATACATAAATATAAATATTTATTTTGAACATAATTAAAGATGAGTTTTAGATATATAATTAACTCTACACTTATAAAACTTTATTTCATTACAAACATTAAAAAACATTATTAAGATTATGTTGATTTTGACAAATATTAAGTTAGTGCGGCGTTTACTGGAAATGGTTTTATCGGAGTGGTTTGGGGCTGTTTTATACATAAAAATACATTTATCAAGATATAATAGAGTTTCGCTGATTAACGATTTCAATATACAAGCTTATTTTATTTAGATATTTGATTTATAATAATAACAATGAGGATACATTTTTGATCGGCAGCATAACACATTATTTCTTTTACATTTTCAATAGTTAACGTTGGGGTATAGCGAATGCTCAATAATTGCAGGAAAGGTTTGTTTCAATAAAGAGGGAGGGCAGCTACATGAGAAGTTGGGTTTAAACTCCAACAAATAAAGAGAAAAACAGAACATTTTATTACTGTCTATCTTTACGATTTACTTTGCTAAACAGGCTGGAAACTAACTGTAAGAACTGGCGGTACTAGCATAATATCAGTGAGAGGAAATGGCACATTTGACCAGGATAAGGTCATTCTCCAATTTCTTTATAACGATGGTACACGCCAGCTTTCTGCTAAACGGTACAGGAAGAAAAAAGTAGGTAGAAAGATTCTATGGGCCGGGCTGCGGCACATCCATGCATTGCTTCATCTACTTCTCACCTGAAGATTCTAGAAGTTAACGTAGACTTTTTTTATGACGAGGATACAAACGACGAGGCTTTGAATCCCTGGAGTGAGGTACAGGTGATTCAAAGCAGTATATAATATATATACTGGAGAAAAGAATGACTAATAAAATGATCATGACTCCCTGGAGTAAGGTACAGGCGAATCAGATCGAAGCCTTCTGCGGCTTATAAATAATTGGACATGTGCTAGCAACGCTATCATAATAATATAATATCAATAAATTTAAATATTAAGAAAAGCCTTAAATGGTTTAACAAATACGTAAGGATATGCTAAATAATGACTTACGTAATCTAAAGTCATTTATTATAAGTTAATCTATAATTTATGAAGCTTGCATTGCTCCCCTTCTTGAATCAATATTTTAACATAGGAGGCAAAAACTAAAATAGTGCAAATTACAAAACAAATTTGTCGCCAGCCTTTGTGGCGATGATTATCAATAAGAAATTTATAAAACTAATGGAAGCCAATATCCACCCAGATTGTAAAAATATTTATATATTTCGTATAAATTTACGATAAAACATTTAAATAAAAAAATATTCATTTAAAGTATAACCCAATCTTACGAAGTATTCAAAATAATTAACAAGAACTCATTAATCCCCTACCCTTCCCTTTTTAATAGAAGTTCGTAAGGTTAGAGCCTTAGTGGCATTTATAAATAAAATATGTGAGAAATTATAACAAATGTTATTCAAATTAAACTCTAACCGCACTAACTGATAAAATAATAAGAAGCGTGAATTGGATGGCACATTAATTATATAGCAAAGAATTGATATAAGAGGTTAACAAAACTAAAAAAAACATTAAATATAATGAAACTATTAGTTTACAAATTACACTACATAGTTAAAATTGGATAAGGCGGTTATACAGTCTTTTGGCTGGTTACCTCAGGATTCCTTGGAAGTGCTGGCGAATCTCCTGTGGCAAGCAGCATTCTTTGGGACTATATCGTGGCAAGGCGGGTGAAGACGGCAACTTGGCTCTTCAAAATTTCAAATGGACGTGAAGTCACTTAGCAACGAGTGACCAAACTCTAACATAATAGATTTTTAGCTCTATTTATATCAGGTTTTGGCCCCTCAGAGAATATTTATTCTAAACTAGATTTCCTGCCTCTAATGGATCTCTATTTTAGGAGAATCTTTACTCTATTGTTAGTAAAGATTCAGTTTTGAGATAACTGTCTAAAATCAATTCAAATCAATTTCCTGGTTGGAAATGGATTTGACAAAACAATGTTGATAGCTAACTAAAATCCATTAGCTTTGTTTTAGTTTTTACTTTTTAATTTTAATTTACAATTTCCCTTTTTTTTAAAATCATGAGACAAACTCCCCATTCCTTTAATTATTTTAGACAGTTATCTTGAATTTATATTTTGTTTTATTTCAAATATAATTCAAAAACTTTGCGTGAAAAAATATACTTGTAAAATAATATAGGCGCTATGGCACATGAACGCAAAGCTATTTTATGCTTAAAACAAAATAAAATTATACTAAACTTTGCATAATTTGCATATCATTAATTCACTTAGAGCTATGAAGATGAGAGCACGTCTCTTGAAAGCGCTCGCAGAATAGTATAATTTTATTTTGTTTTAAGCATAAAATAGCTTTGCGTTCAGGTGCAATAGCGCCTATATCATTTTACAAGTATTTTGTTTTATGAAAAAAATTATAACGTATTAAAATAATTTAAAAAATACAATTTTAGAAGATACAAAATTATCTAATATTTTTAATTATATACGCTCCTATAATATACATTTTACATCAACAAACAAAAAAGAAAAAATGGAGCACGGTGGTAGAACTGTGAAACTCGATCTTGAACTAAGGTCGACCATTTCAGTACCAAGGTGGGGCAAAAGATGTACCCAACTTTTATTTATTAAAATGTATCAAACAAAAATGTAAATTAGATGGTAAATAAGAAAACATAAACAACTTTAAAAAAAAAATTAAATAATGCTATATGCAGTTTATTCAGTGGTAATGGAAGACTTTAGAAAAAAAAAAAAAAACCTTGGATTCTCAGAAAATTAAAGTAAAAAAAAAAAAAAAATTTAAGTTTTGCTATTTGAATGAAACTTTTACACTCATCCCAACTCTTTGGTTACTCTAATATCGTTTGATCTTGATTATTATTTTTTGTATAAACAATATCAACTATTTATTATTTACTCCTTTCTAACTTTTAAAAAAAAGTTATGTAATCAAATACTTAATTAGTATCAATTTGCAACACACATTTCAATTACAATTCATCAGATTAAACTACAAATGTAATAGAAATGAAGGAATTACTAAAATTGTTTTATACAATAAATTTTAAATACTAACATACTTGCAAATGGCATCCTTGGAAGTGATGTGTTCTTGCTGCAAATTTTTGATAGCCTTTGATAATTCAACTAATAAGGCACTTTTAATGGCACTGTTTTTAATGTTACAATCTTCTGATAATGAATTACCTAAAATGAATATACATTAAATGCATTAGTAAATATTTTATCCAATAAAAATAACATATATAAGATAAAATATTTGATTACACTTAATAATCTAATTAAGAATTAAAATCAATCATTAACATTCAACGAATATTATATATATAAATATTTCTGATCAGTGAAGGCTTTCTTATATCTTTATTATTCAATTAAAAATAACTAGATAATTAACTGCTAGCCAGTAATGGATTATTCTTTGGAAACTACTGATCTATTCTAATCTTGTAATAGATTTGATCTCTAGGTTATAAACACTTCAACTATTACAAAATGAAGTTCCTTAATATAGAAGTACCTGTTTGGAAAAAAAAACAACTTACTTGTAAAAGTGCAATAATATAAAATGAAATATCAAGCTTATATATATATAAAATATATATCATTTAGTAAATTCATTTAAAAATACAAACAGAATCAAATATATTTACTTCATTTCATTATGAAAAATATATATTTTATTAATTTATTGCAATTACTGTAATGAAGTTTATAAAAATAGATTGGGTTAAAAAATGTATTGTAATTCTGAATCCAGATGACATCAAGAATCAACTCCTTAGATTTATATTAAATAGCGAGAATAGTCATTAAAATGTTAAACTGATGAATTAAAAAAAAAAAGTCAATTAAGTTAGAATAAAAGGATAAAAATATTTATATTAAATGATAGAAAGGATATAATGATATCATTAAAGATGTTATAAGAGTTTTATATGAAAAAATTCTGAGATAGCATTGTCATAATATGAGGGATGAAAAATAATATTCTAATAAGAGTTTTATTCAGTGAAGACAATTTTGTGGGATATACACCAATTAGAATATAATCAATGATGTTAATGAAGTCGAATGATATAAAAAACTAAAAAAATTAAAAAGTTGAAAAATCTTAATAAAAGATTGGAATATGGGAAAAGTGCATTACAATAAGATTGCAATTATGAAATAAGAATGACAAATATCAATAGCAAAAAAAACTCATAATCAGCAAATGCTTGAGAAATAAACTCTGAAAGTTATGACTAAATATAGATATAAGTTAAAATTATATTTAACAAATAAAATATTAGTACAAAGGCTCATTAAAATTTAAATTTGAGACATTAGAATAATTTGTCTTAAGAGGCTAATAAAGGAATGACAAATAACCACTGATGATAGTCAAGTACTACTGTGTGCTTGTAGTATTCTACTTTTTAGTTGTTTTATTTGCCCTCAAGCTAAGAACTTAAATTAAATATATAAGCAATGTGCATTCTTATGTTAAAACTTGTATAAGTTTTGAGGCAATTAGCAAATATAAAAGTAAGATTATATCTTAAGAAAATAAAAAATAAAATAAAAAAGTGAGTTATTTGTAAGCTAAAAATGATGCTAGGATATTTTTGAATATTATGAATTGTTTAAAAAAAAATTTAAATCAATTGTTTGTGGGGAGTATTTACAAAAAAATCCCAATGTTTTTTTCCAAATGAATTAGCAAATACAATGGAGTCACAAACTGTACTATATTTTGTTACATGATCCCCTCACATACAAACATATAGTTTTTTTAAGAAACATTGATTAGATTAGAATATATAAGTTTACAACACTCTTTAACACACACACACATGTAAAACAGACATTTCTTACATATATATATATTATGCATGTATAAATTAAAATATATAAATATTTTAAAAAAACAAAACAAAATAATAGTTATTAATAAATAGAGGGGACTCATTTTCATGTGTGTTCACTCATGCATTCAATGAAGCTATAACAATAAGACAAAAAAAATAACTACAATATTTTTATTTTTAAAATAAATAGTAAAATGTCTGATTTTTATCACTATTAAATACATTCTGGCAATATTCTTTTTATTCAATAATTTTATTCTCCTATAGAAACATAATAGTAATCTTGTTTTCAAAAAATTAATATCTCTTTAATTGTTTTGGTATACAGTATTAACTTTTTGCAAAGCTTTTAACATTATGCTGAGAAAACATTTTATTAAGACAATAACAACTTTCTCCATACAATATTGCTACCAAGTAAAACCATACTAATCAATGAATTCTAGGTTAGTACATCAAAAACCTGATACCAATATATATAGGTACTGATCTGGGTTCAGATCTGTATAACTATATAAGTAAATTAGCTATGATTGAAAACATGTTTTCAGTTTGGGCTCATAGTTTTACAATTAACTAAAAATGTAAAAGGTGACTGCTGGAGGGGTGTATTAGATCCAAAGATCTTAGTGCAGTGTTCTCAGATCCAAGACTTCTCACTGATGAAAACTATAAGCTAAAAGAAACTACTCTGAGGATATTGAATGAGTAGGTACTAAATAGGAAGTGTGATGCACTAACCTTAGCATCCATTGATTACTATGGCTTGTACAAAGTGACAATATTGCATGAAGAAGGTTGCTACTATATTAACAGATTGTGTGATCTTAAGAAATGATAGTTGTATAAAAACATTTTCTTATGCAAAATACTGCACATCAAATTAAAAAAAAAAAATAAAGAAAAAATAAAATTATGTGGTTTAGACATAAACCAAAAAATTATTAATAAACTTAATTGTATAGTGTTCCGAGACAGAAAAATGGCTACTGGTATATTGCAAAATTTATTTATAATTATTTTTTAATGAAACATATTCACCTATAGTATTCAGAGAGGTAAAAAAAGGCTGCTCAAGTATCATAAAATTTGCAAATTTTTAATATTTTTTTTTGTTCGTTTATATTTTTGTTTGTTTGTTTATATTTTTTCTTTGAATAGTGTATACTTAAAGTTGTGTACTTAGAAAGAGTGTAGTTTGTGGATCAATTGTATAATGGATAAAAAAAATGGATTATTTTTGTAAAAAAACTATGTAGCTTAGTGCAGCAATAGAATAGACTCAAAAGCTAAAAGTTCTTGGATCAATTCCTAATTTTTTTTTTCCATCTAACTGACTAGAATTGTTTGTTATATTCAACATGCTTCTTCTGCATTTGAACATCACATGACTTCCTGAGTAAGTGATCATACAATTACTTTTTTAAAAACTAAATATTAATCAACTGTGTTTATAGGCAAATTGAAACACTGTTAAGGAAAAATAAGTTTGATTTATTTTAAAGATTTAATATAATTTAGATATAAAAGTGGATAATTTTTTTATATATTATTGAAAAATGAGATAGATAAAGATGAACCGAGAAGTAGAATCATAGGAATAGATATAATAATTAATAAAGGCTATACATATATATTTTAAAATAGAAACCTCAAGAGGCATAAAATTCACACTGAATTATTATATAAAAATTAATATTATTTATAATAAAATTTTGATTTAGGAATATGGTTAACAAATTTTCCATCAACAATTTAAATAATACTATTAATATATATTTAAAACATAGCTTTTATTATTTATTTTTTGCATTTATACAACAATAAAAATAAAACAATAGGGCTTATGATGCAGTGGTAAGTCATTCACCTGTCATATAAATGAATCCTCAGCTATCCTAATTTCTATTCTCTTTAATATTAATAATATTTAAGTTTTCTGCTTGCCTTCTTTATTTTCTTTCCATAATTTTTTTTTGTCTCTAATATATTTGAAAATGAATGGTGACGTGATTACCATATCAACATATGTAAAAACTATTATTACTTTTTATTATTATTATTTGATTGTTTAAAATATATGTGACTCTAATTAATTAGTTTCAAGGTTGAAAATAATTTTTTATTTTTTTGAATCTTATTAGTTTTACTGCTAGTTATTATATAATCATGATTTTATTACATATATAAAGATAAGAAAAATTATCAAAAATAATAATTATAGAAGAATGGAACCCCCCATTTTCCAAATAACATATTAAACATCACAATATGTTAGGCAACATATAATTTTTTTATTCCTTAATCTTTCAATATTTACTCATGGTATTTGAGGAACTTCTAATACATGATTCACTGATACATTTGCCAGTAAACAGTTTAATTACCAAAAACAAACAAATAAGGTTTTTCTAGCTTGTTTTTCTGTTATTATTTGTATTTTCTTGTGATTTGTCTTATTGTATATTGATTTAGACTAGGTGAGAAATAAGTTTTATTATCAAAGAAATGGAAGGTTACTATTGATTTTTAATACTGAAAATATAGATTCTCTATTGTTAGCAGTTAATTGATTGTATAAAAAAATGAATTTGTGAAAAATGAATATAAATCCCTATAGGATTAACAAGGTTTAACTGGAACTATTGCACAAAAAACTTAAAAGTAAATACTACAGATAAGAATAGCTAGATAACCAATAGTTAGATGTTTAGAACATATATTTTTAAACAGAATACAATTAAAACAATGTATGGATAAAAATATTGTAATATATTGTACAAACATTTATTTAATAACATATAAAATGAATAAACATATGCATTAAATAAACAGGAACATAATAAAAGCAAACAAAAATTATATAAATTTTAAAAGTTCGAAGTTAAAAACCCAGATAATTGCTTCTTCGTGCTGTCTTCTTTTTTAACATAAAATTTCTTGGTAGCATTAGAAAAATTTTACTTCATATTAAAACTCAGAAGCAAATTCATATAGTAAATCATTTCTTCAAAATAATGATATCAAGTTTTGTAAAAGCTTCTTACAAGCTTTGTATTGACATCTCTACCTTAGTGAGCTTCAACATTTCTACATTTGTGTGGATCACAGTTTCAAATTTTTTTTCAGTTTTCCTTTATCACTGTCAGCAATCGATTTTTGGCAGTTCTTTATTCACTAATGGCCAATTATCTATGATTATCACTATCAATACTGAATTTTTACTAATATCATCAAATGAGTGAATAACTTCTGAATATGAATTTTTTCAATACTCATTCAATAAAAAAAAAATCAGAAGCCCACAAGCTGAGCAAGATTTAAAATTAACAAAGTTAAGTTTCAATGACTTGCAGAGTTTATTATTTGTGTTTAATTTTTCTAGTCCTTGCATTGCATATCAGATGTAATGCAAAAAAAATAAAAAATAAAATCAAAATTTTAAGTTCAAGATTATACGTTCTATATTGTTCAAACTTAGTATTACCTTAAAAACTAAACATTTTAATGATATTTGTCTACGTTCAGAACAAAATATACTAATCTAAAAAACAGTAACAAAACTCTGAAAGCACTTAGTCTGCAAAAATTATGATATTGAAAGCCTATAGAAATTATTATATAAAAAAGTTTCACTACAAAGTATCCATGTGTTATTAATTATAAAACACATTAGTGTTTTTCCTTCATATCACAGAACACTATCATTTCAAATAAGTTACTGATAATTATTTGCAGCCAGACTCATAATGAGTCATGCTAATAAACTTGCAAATATAATTTTTCATTTATCAATGCCCAAAAATTTAGTCCGATAAAATAATTATGGAATGAGTTTTCTGTGATATGATTATAATCTTAAATCTTACACATTCAAGCAGCTGCAGAAATTAGTAGTGTTTTTCCTTTTACATTTTTAAATTCATTGCAATAAAACTATCCTCAGAAGATTAAAAAATTCTTATATCATCCATTAATTATAAATCTCTTTTGATCAGAATATAATAATAATGCTTTCCCAAAACAAGAGACAAGCTAATGTATATTTTTATCTACTTGTGATTTTTAAAAATCTATTATAATTGCCTTCATAATTTCCTTTATATAGTTAATTTTATTTCACAATGGTAAATCAATTCTTGTTTCTAGATAATCATGATTCTTTAAATAAGTGATATATACATTCCCCCCAGTTATTCCTACTTTGAAATTAGATTATAAATATTATGCTTTTTTTAAAAGCATTTTTAAGTTTGAAAATATTTATTACAGATGTTGATATAAGATAAAAGTATCTGAAAATAGTATTGCCATCTTTGACAATATTTATATTCAACAGGCAAAACTCTCCATACAGTAGTGCTACCCAGAGTAATCAATGGATGCCAGAAGGCTTGTGCATAAAATCCCCATCTAATGCCTACTCATCCAATATCCCCAGACTAGTTCTGGCTTGCATGAAGAGTTTTGCCTGTTTAATAACAGTTATGTGCTAGCATAAGAGATGGTGATCATGTGATGTTTAGTGGTTTAATATTTATATTCCTGAACTGTAAAATTAACTTTTTAAAAAAATGATTAGCATCCTGCTTGACTCTGGAAATCAAATGTTTTGCAAATTTCTATAAAAATGTAGTTTTTCCATTACTTAGCATCAAATTTTGGAGAAAAATATTTTTGCAGAATTTTTCCATTATTTAATATTATATGAGGAAATATGTGAAAAAGAATATCCTGTATTTAATGATGATGGAGTCAGGGGAGAGAATTTTCTCTATTTTTTATAAAAATATTTTCCATTGTAATATCCTTTCTAATAGTTAAACAACTTGGCTATAATGATCTAGAAATAATTACAAAGTTATATTGATCTCATTTGAATTTTAAAATAACTAGATTGTTCACTTCTGCAGATATTCTGCAAAGTATAGAATGAAATATAGTATTAAGTAACATTTATATCAATGGATCAGTAAAAGCCTATTAGAAACTAGTATTTTTATTTATAAAATATGTATATCTATCATTAGAATAATCAGGTATATCAAAAAAACTATTGCTTTTAGGATAAACAATGACAAATTATCAGTGAAGATGATTATGATATTGCTTGAGAAAGATGATCATCAAGTGATATTACTAGTATTCTATTGTTTAATTACTGTATTTTCAGATAGAGAACATAATATAAATTATCAAGAGTTCTAATTACCTTAACACATGATGTCAAAATTAGAACACTAGTTAAAGTATAAATCAATATACGATTTTCTTTAATCTATCCATTAAAGATACTTCTTTCATCTAAGCATGCCATTTTTAATTATGAGCCAATAAAGAAGATTCTGACTATAAATCAGATTACCTTTTAAAGTCACACTATATTTATTCTAAGCCATTTATTTCCTTAATGCAATCAATTCCCTTCTTATTTACCATACTTTTTATAATCGCTTTATGTTTCAAGTCTATGTTCAATGCAATTTTTTCTATGTTGTAAATTTTTAATGAATGCATTTTTTTCTTTCATTTATTCAACATTTCTATAATACTAATCTCATTGTTTGAACTTGTCTAACATTCAATTTTTTTAACACTACTGCCATATTTTATTTACTATTAAAAACATTAATAAAATTTTGGATTTATTGATATTATCTCTCTAATCAAATATTTATTGAAATTTTATAATCAACTGATTATGTATGACTTAGCTTATTATTTACATTTCTTGGTGTTATCTTTTATCATGCAAACAACTATATATTGAAAATTTTTTGTGCAATTTATTCCTAAGTAAAATTAAGATAGATCAGAAGTGTTTGTCATGCTACAAAAACATTATATATATATAGAAAATAGTTTTGTGTGCATAAAATAAAAATACAAAATATTTCCTTTTAAAACTAGTAATAATTCTCTTTATATCACCAATTTCCTACCATCCCTGATGTAGAAATATTTTAAAAAGAGCCTGCCTTCTCATATTGTATCACTCATTCAGATCATGTATCTAATTGAAAACATAATGATAATGTTCCATCAATATGTACTAATTTAACCTTTACTTTCATTACAATTAGTGTAAAAGAAAATTAATTACAACTATAAAAAAAATGAAGAGAGAAGAGGAATTAAATCTATACATTAATCAATAGCTAAGAATGTTATGAAACTTATCTGACAGATCTATCCAATGTCTTTTAAAAAATTATATAAGCAAAAAGTTTCTCTACATTCTTAAAGTATCTCTCTACATTGTTAAAGTATCCTTTTGATATCTAAAATATATGCTATTTTCTCTCTAAAATAAATAAATAACTGAAGGGTTAGTTACTTGGGAAATTATGAACACATTCAACCGCTGATAATTATGTATGACCCAGGTTGCCTTACCTCTCAAATTTGTCACTCTATCACTGTGCTAAAATACAAAAGGCAATAAGTCAGTGAATTCTATTCAGAATAATGCAATTCCAGGAGAAAGTATACTAATTCATCTCAATCCAGAACTCTTGCATCACTTTTCACTATTTACTATTTTACAAAACAGAATGAATTTTAATGATATAAAAATTCATCAATGTTTATCATAAAGAGCTAAATATTGTGATGTTAGATTAAATTAAGTAATAAAAAAGTATCATATAATAGCACTAATGCTGATCAAGCAACATTTTATCATAGAATCCTATCATATTGTTAATCACCTACTTTAGACAGAAAATGTAATTTATATGCATATTCCAAGATTTATCAACACCTACAAAAGAAATGAACATCATGTGATATTATCTGCGTATCTGAAGAAAAATAATTATCTGTGTATCTGATGAAAAAATGATTTTTAACATAGTATTATCATTAAGCTCAATTTTGTGTATGATTTATAAAATGAAAATTCATTGTTATTAATATATCTTGTATACTGTTAAAAATGATTTCAAATAATCTCATATTTAGTCTTCTTACTATTTTGTAATACTAACCTATTTCCATCATTGTGTAAGACAGAATTTTTTTTTTTTAAATTGTAGTATTCAATGTTAATTTAGCTCAGTCCTTTAATATTGCTCAAAGAATTCATTACTATGATGTTGAAGACTATCAATCTCATCACTAGTTTACTTCTTCTCAATCTTTCCAAGCACTATACATTTTTACATTATACTATACTGTTTCACAATATGACTAAAACCGGACAATTTCAACCTAATAAATTTATGCTTTAAGAAAAATTTCAAGTTTAATCTGACCATTTTCTTTGTAGCCCATGGAATTCTCAAAATTCTCCCCAACATTATAGCTCAGAAAACAACTACTGATCATTCTCTTTCCATATCTAATTTTCACAATCACATGAAATCTCATAGATTGAGTAATTCAGATTTTCATTTTTAAAGTTATGTCCCTACATTAAAAAAATTTTTTTTTTCTAATTTTCCTCTATAACCAGTATTTATTATTAGTCTGCAATGATTTTTATGCATTTATGATAGATTTTAACATCAGGTACTAATAATTGTCATCATAATGCTCTTCCTCCTCATACTTAGCCTCACTTTCAATTTTTCACTATATTCTTTTTTAACATTTTGAAATCTGCATTTTTTGTTATAAATGTGATATCATCAGCACATCAAAGATGATTATTTTTACACCAATTCTGAATCTAAATGTCATTTAATTTGATTTACCTTATTACATATTCAGTGTATAAATTGAATAAAGTAGACTGATCTATGCAATCCTATCTAACTTCTTTATTAAAAAACAGTAGCTAGCTTCCAGTATTTCTCATTTCATAATTTAGCATGGTTAACTGAGTCTAAGATCTTGTAAATCAATAAAAATATAGAAACACTTCTTAGTATTCTTCAACATTTTCTATTGCCTAATATATATCAGCAAATTATATGTCTAGGTTCTTGGATCTTTACTGAAACCAATTTGTACATACAACAATTTTATTTTAATGTAAGACTTTAACCTGTGCTGCATTAGTTACAAAAATGTTTTTTATTTATATATAAGAGGTTTTCCAGAATAATTGGCACAATCTAGTTAATAATTTTATTAACACTTCTTCAGTTATTCTGAAAAATTTCTAATGCAATATTATTGAATTAATGTCTACACCTTTTGTCAATTATCATGACATCTGTTCCTGAAAATTCTCTAATGAAGGATATCTCATAAAAAATATGTTGATTGATGTTTTTATGATATAGCTTTTCTCTAAGTTCCTTCATTTATCTGATTTTTGTTACTTTGCTTATAATCTATCTATTACCCCTTTTCAGCAAACTTATTCATGATTGAATGTTGTTTTTTTTTTAAATCTTAATGAATCTCTTTAAAGATAGTTATTATTTCTCCTAGCTTTTTTTTTTTAATTAGTAAAATAATAGCTCTATTAGTTATTTCTCTGTGATGAATTATTCTATCTTCTAACTTAACTAAAAGCAGCAGCAGCAAATTGAAGACTATGCTGTACCTTAACATCTTTCTATTTTTAACCAGTAATTTAAATTGGTTTATATTCTCAAGGTGTAACCATCCAAGCTAAAAGTTGTTGGGAATTTTTCAAACATCACTGGCTGATAAAAACTTGATTTTTTTTTAATTGCCAAACCAATCTTTAAATAATGTGTTCAAAATATTAAGTGCACTCTGCAAATTGTCTTTTGAGTTGGCAAAGATTAGCATAGTGTATTGTAATCCAGAATCTAAGAAGTAGAAATTGTTTTTGATCTTAATTGACTTAAATTAAAAATTCCACAATCAACCTATACCTTACCTTAATCTCTAATTCAATAAGTTATTTATGAACAGTTCCATAAGCAACTATTATAAAAATTGAAAACAATGTTAGAACAAGTACACATCCTTAGTTAATACTAGTTTTCATTTCAAATGCTCCAGACTTTCCACTTGTAGCAATAACACTTCTCATTCCATATGTAGAAGCTGTATAATATGAATTAGTGAACAATAAATTAATTTCAAGCAATACCAAAAATCTGTTGATACATGAATAAAATGTTATGACAAATCAATAAAAGCAATATATAAATCACTCTTTTATTTTAGACATTTTTCTTGCATTTACCTGACAACAAAAACTAAGTCTATAGTGCTTTCTGATTCTCTTAATCAGCATTTGGTTCTCTGAAAAACATTCATCAATGACTGGAAGCAAGCTATTCAATAAAATCCTTGAAGTACTTTTGCTATAGTAGATAATAATGATATTTCATGATAATTACTGCAATCTTGTCGATTCTCTATATGTTTAAAAACTGGAACAATAGAAGTATCCTTAGGATTAGAGAGCATAACTTCAAGAGTCCACATATTCCTAAAAATTGGAACACTAGAAATACCCTTTAAGATCAGACAACTTAACTTTGAATCTACATTATTACTAAAAATTTCCAATATTTTTAAAACTAATATATCAATATCAAATTTTAAAATTTCACCTGGGCTTTCATTTTTAAGATTACAAAGAGCAATTCTGATTTCACTAAGCTGGATATTTTTGTCCAAATCTGAATGTGTATATTAAATGAATATACCATTGAAAATCATCATTTCAATTCTCCTATCACTATGCAAAACAATCAAAATACTACATACTTCCATCTGTTCAAAATACCATTGTCATCACATAAGAGTGCTATTGTTGGATTTAATAGGAGTGTGATACTATTTCTCAAGTCCATATGGTACTTTCAGTGCATCAAAACAGAATTAGTGACTATGATCATCAAGTGTCTATATCATCTTTGCAGTTTTATTTTTAAGCCTTTTTGTCAGTCATTGAATTTTTATACTTATTAAAAAATTCCATATTTATTATTCTGCCAAGTAGAAAATGCCACATTTCCTTTTGCTTCAGTAATATGACAATCCTGGAAGTCCAAATTAGCAATTTTGCACTAATTACCATTTTTTAATTACAATATTTTCTATTTCATTTATAAATATTGATGATATCAACCCACTAATTGCACAACCCATCTCTCATGTATATTCCAAAATTCATTATTATATTTAAAATATAAATTATTGTGTATTACTTTTAAACCCACTTCAATAATATTTATATTTATATATTTACTTAAATTTTTTGGTTGTTTTCTCATCCTTGGTGTTCGCCTTAAGATGTCGCTACTTCGAGGTAAATTCCTAGAAATATACCGTTTCACCGGCCTTCATCCAACAAAAGAGGAATTTTTCTACGTTATAAACGCAGAAAAGTCCTCACGTTATGTTGGACGGAGGAGGCGGCGACAGAAGCCAACACAAAGAGACTTCTTTCTATGATAAAACACAGAGTTCCTGACGGCTGCCGGTTATGGCTTTTTTTCTATGCTAAAAGCAAAGAGAAAGAAATGCCTTGATCGGCTGCCATGGTAGTCGATTTTGTTCATCATTTTCTCGTAATAGTAGAATATCTATTTTCTCTGTAGTTTCGGGTGAGAGTGTGTGTATTTGAAGCAGTCATAGTTTTTTTAAATTTGATAAGACGTCTGTTTTTTTTAATGTGTTGTAACTTACTTTACTGTTGTAAGTTTAGTAATAATGTCCTGAAGATTCCATTATGAAGGGGTAACCCTCAAAAATTGCTTTTAAGGGTGCGAAAGGGAAAAAAAAATAAAGTATCACGCGAAAAGTACCGTTTTTGCGAGAATTCGTCCGTGACCAGTTACTTTTGCTATATATATATATGCACAAACAAAAACAACCCACTGTCTAATTATTAGGAATTACTTGTCTGAAAAATAAAATTAGTCGGGTATTATTTTTTTTTTTGTTTTTTACATTTATTATTTCAAAATAAGATTAGTTTTTATATCTACACACTAACAAAAACAACCCAGTTCCTGATTAATTACTGTCTTTTAAAAAAAAAAAAAAGCAAATTCAACGGAATTTGATTTTTTCAATGGAGTCTTTGAATTACGGTTTGTTTGTTTTTATATATACACAAGATTTACCCCCCCCCTCAAAAAAAAGAAACCCACTTTCTGATTAATTACTGTCAAAAGAAACGCAAATTAGTCGGCTATCATTTTTAAATTTAGTATTTCAATAACAGTACCCTTTTTATATAGACAGACTTAACAAAAACAACCCACTTTCTGATTCATTACTGTCCCCCCCCCCAAAAAAAAAGAAAACGGAAATTAGTCGGGTATCATTTTTCAATTGAGTCTTTCAGTGACGGTCCTTACTAATAGTAGTCGGGTATCAATTCTAAATTGTAGTATATAAATTACATTACTTTTGATAGATTTAGAATTACATCTTGCTTTTTTAATAAAATAATTGATTTACTCTTGACCAAAAATACCGTAACTTTAAAAAAAGACACACATAAAGTCCAAAAAAAAAATGAGAAAAAGCCCCGTAACTTTAAAGACACACACACACACACACAAACTCAAAAACAATCTAAGATTAATAAACATCAACTTATTACATCTTGCTTTTGAATCAAATTATTGATTTACTCTTGCAAAAAAAATACCGTAACTTTAAAAAGGCACACCTAAAGTCCAAAAAAAAAAAATTAGAAAAAGCCCCGTAACTTTAAAGACACACACACAAACTCAAAAACAAGATAAGATTAATAAACATTTACTTATTACGTCTTGCTTTTGAATCAAATTATTGATTTACTCTTGCAAAAAAAAAAAAGACCGTAACTTTAAAAAGACACACGTAAAGTCAAAAAAAAAAATTAGAAAAACACTAACTTTAAAGACACACACACACAAAGTCAAAAACAAGATAAGATTAATAAACATTTACAAAAATAAAAAAAACTAACATCATAATAGTATTAGTTAGTAGAATATTTTATTACAAATCTAAGAAATCAGATCTTTTTAGATCAAATGGATTATTTAGGTCCGGCCCGGAATCGTTATATATATATATGTTTTTGATTAGCATCAATGCCATCTTAAGGCGAACACCAAGGATGAGAATACAACCAATTTTTTATTAATATATCTAAATTTTTAAGTCTTGGAATACTCGGATACATTTTTTCAATATCCTTTGTGGAAGTACTTTGATTCCTATTTATTTTTTAATAATACAACCTGCATTCTTTATAGAATATTCACCATAACCTAAAATACTTGTTATCCATTTATTTATATACTTGCAAAAATTTCTGTAAAATAAAATAAAGTTAAACATCAGCCTCAATGGGTTATTATTTTTATGAGTTTTAACCTTTGTAAAAATATATGGATTTTTATAATAGAAGGATGTAATAATTTATATAAAATTTATATAATTGCATATAAAATTACATGTGAAATTTGTAAAATAATTTACTCTGGGTATACTGGGAAACAATTAGAGGTAAGAATCAAAGAACATAATAATACAATTAATAAAAGAGATGATAAATTTGCATTATACATTGATTATTGAAATATGGGTATAGAATTTAAACCTTTAAATTACATCAAAGATCCAAAAAGAAGACAAATATATGAATATTTACAAGACTTCTATAAATTTAATTAATAATTGGTTAATTAAAAATGAGTGGAAAATTATATAAAATGATATATATATAACTGTATAAAAATGCATGTAATATTTAATGTATTCTTATGATATAGTCAATTATCTTGTAATTACTGGATTTATGAGGGTTTTCATTTATTTTATTGATTTATATTGTTATTGCTTGTTTTAATTCCATTATTGAACACTAGACAGTTTTATGTCTGAAATAGTTTTTTTTAATATAAAATATAGAATTTTATTCAGAAATTTAGTTATAATATATGATAATAGTTAAACATAGGATATTACATGATAATTAGTGGGATGAAAGCTCACTATTGATATTTTGTTTGACACCAGCTAAAAGGACTAATATAAAGCATATCCGCAAGGAACGAGTCTGGAATAGTATCCTGTTGATATAGATGACCAAGCTTGCATGTCTCATATAGTTCAGCGATAGGTCTAATCCTTTGTCCATGCTCCATATGAGCAAATTGACCCTTCATACCGGAGGTTACTTCCATAACAACTCAGGATCTGGGCAATAATCATGCAGAGCAAGGTAAATTATCACAAAGGGATGCAGGCCATTCAGCCTCAAATTACTCTCCAGGGAAGATTTCTATTTAGGAGTGAAAGGAATCAGCTTTGGGATAAATCAAATACCTTCATGTGGAGTCATAGATGTAGGAGGGGGCCAAATTCTGGTCCCTTTTCCAAATTTTTTCCATTTTGTTAATATAGAGTTCAAGCAGATGCTCTAGTGCATGATTAAAGGTGAGCCAGCACCGTATGTACCATAGCGAAAACAGTACAAATGTTGTTATTCACATCTCTGGGATGGATCCACATAGTATATTGTCAATGAGAGTCAACAGGGCAGGCATATTGTTATTTAACATGGAGGCTATAAGGACTCTGTAGGGGTGAAGGGAAACACAGTGGCAGAGGAGGTGAAGACAAGTTTCCTCTCTGAGGCATAGTGAGCAAGTGGACTCTATGTTTGAGAATCCTCGGTGATGCACCAGAAAATGTTTAGTAGGCAAGGCATTAATATTTATCTTCATCAGGAAATCAAAATATTTGGGTTCAAGAAACCATCGCTTAAATTTCTTGATTAGCAGATGGTTGTTAAGCCTGAGGATAGTTGATCCTGCAGAAACATCAGGATTAAGGATGTAGTATGCATCCCAGACCTTGATTTTCATTGAGGACGATTTTATAGGAAGCATAGTATGTTTGGAGATAAGACATGCGAGGGCTGCCAGCCAGTCAGTACCAATAGGGGGCGGCTTATCTGTGGGAGTGACCTCTCTGGAATGTGAGTAGTTAGGATATTGCAGACACATTCTGTAGAAAGAATTGTAGGAACGTTGGAATATGAAAGTATCTATGGAATGTAGGGATAATCCATTCAGTTTTGTGTGTTTCTGTAGATTTCTCAAGCTTATGGTTGCACTTTTCCCCCCTCTAATCAGATCAGTGCACATCTTGTGTATTTTCCTGATGAAGACTTTGGTAAAATTGACTACTGGGGTGAAATAGGATATTCTAGGTAATATTAGTATGTTGATGAGGAAGGACTTGGCGAACATGGACATGTAAACTTTGGATAGAGAGGATGTGATTCTGTGTGGATTGAAGTAGCTTTCCTTGGATAGATCTCCTCGTGGCAGACATGGATTCAAATATAGGAAAGCCCAAGAAGTTCTGAGGCTTTGCTGCAAATGGTCCTGGAATGGTCTTACCCGAAGATATATACCAGGCAGATGACTTGGCCATATTAAATTTGAGGCCGGATTGATCGGAGAATTCTTTGAGTATTGATAAGAGTCTTGGAATTAATTTTTTTGATGGAAGGAAAATGGCCAAGTCATCCATATAGGTGATGTGATGAATTGATGTATTTAAAATTGGGATATGAATGCCAGGAAGAGATCTCTCAATTTGAAGAAGCAGAGGGTTGAGGTAAGTAATGAAAAACAGGGCACTCAGAGGAGAGCCTTGTGGAATAGAGGATGTGGTGTAGAATGGGGGAGAAAGCTTCCCATTAAGTGAGATGCTCAATTCACGATTGTAAAGGAGGTTTCTAATAATATTTATGATTCCAGTAGAAATGTCATGCTCACCAAGTAAGTTTAAAAGGGTATTGAGTTGAATAGAATCAAAGGCAGCTGCAAGGTCGAGCTGCACAGCCACTGGTCTAGATTGCCTGGGGGATCTGATGTGATCAGTAATGATTTTAAAAAGATTGATAGCATTTATGGTTGAGCTGCCCTTTTTTGCAAATTGATATTGCGAAATAAGGGGAAGAATCTTGTTTTGAATTTTGTCCTTGATGATAGATTCAATGACCTTGACCATCAGTGGAGTCATAGAGATGGGCCGCAGGTTCTCCAGTGGGGACGGAATTATGTTGCGCTTTAGAAATGGCACTATTGCTATGGGATAAAGACCACTGATTTGATGGACACCAGAAGAAAGGTGATTAATGAAGTTGTACATGATTGGAACCGAGAATTTAGATAGGTGCAGTAGAAGGAAACGGGGAATTGCATGGAGCCCTGGATGGGTCCTTTCAGGCATCGACGTTAACTTAGTCAGAACACCTCCCTCCAAGATGCCATGGTCAGAGGGGGAAGAATCCCATATTGAGTCCTGTTTAAAGTCAGGTGCATGAGTGGAAAACTTTTCCCTGAAGAACAAAAACATTTTTAGAAGCATGTTAGATCCTGAATAAAGGTTATTTCCAACTGTAATAGATGAAGGGGTGGGTTTCTTGTCTCTATGGCCCAGAGCCCACCTAATATAGCCCCTGGACCAATTGTGGGGCTGGTTCAAGAAAATTTTTGACTTTTTGATTGTTAATATTAAATAGATTATTAACATTTGAAAAAGGCTTTTTATGTGTAAAATCATTATTGATATTTATATAAATAATTTATTATTATTTTCTGACTTATTTTATGGAAAAACAGCATAAAGATTTTTATTCTTTTCCAATTTTGATATTAGTTAAATCCTTTTAATTGTATATACATTCTTGTTGTCCCATTCTACACCCTTGATAACTCTTCTCTATTTTATTTTCCAAGCTATTAAAATTTTGTTGCATTAGTTTTTGCCCTTGCTGACCTTTCTTCATGTATTGTTGCATTTGTATTAATATCGTTATCATTTGACTCAATTTACACACCTTTAATAATCAATTTTCGATTTTTGTTACTTCATCCTGTTGATCAATTGACTAATTCTACTTTCATTTCTTTCGTGGTTCTAAAAATGTTTTATCAAGAGAAAAAGGATGAAATTGACCCCACCTCATTTATCAACACTTCTAAGAAATGGATGTTTCTAAATGACTTGCCTCTCTCATTTCACATTTCATTTTCTTTTCAAAATTATAATTCATTATTTAATTCTATATTTAAACAGCATTTTGTGTATTTAACAAGAAAAGATTATAAATTTATAAAGCATTTAACTTGCTAGGCATGCTTTCAACATTTACAATAAGATTGAGCTCTAGTAATGACAGAAGGATTTTATTGTTAAATGCATGAAACGGTGTTTAAACATAGAATTACATTTAAATAAGAAAAGAAGTAAAGAATCATCAATTCATTATTTATTAATTAAATTATTTTCTTATATTCTATTAGACTCTTTTCAAAATAATGATAAAGTCTGACATCACATTTCATCTCAAAGGTAATTATTTCATCATGCTCTATTTCTGTTTCCATCATATATCACTCATTACTTCCTTTTCCAAAATTTTATTTCTCTATTATGCTCAATAGATACCATGTCAAATTCATCAATGGTAAAGTTAAAATGCATAGAAGTTTTTTGTCAATAATTCTCTTTTAAAACTTGTGATAGCTAGTATATTACCCATTAATGTATTCCACTCTTGGTAATTCTTCAAAATACATATACACCTGGGTCTCATTTTATGCAGTAGATAGGTTCCTCAGAAAATGGCACAAAAGAAATCACACAAAAATAGACTTAACTTGAATGGGGGATAGGTTACTGTAATTTTCAAAAATTGCATAAAAGCAAAGCAACAACATAAAATTACTTTAAAATTCGCACAAAAAAAAAAAAAGGAAATAAAATATGACTAATAAAAAATTTCAAATTTGGAAAAAATTGATACAAGATGAACTTATTTTACTTATTTATTAACTACAGTATTTAATTTTATTCAAAACAATATACTTTTATGCATACTTTACAGTATTTTTCATTATTTCATACATGTATTTTAATCATTATCACTATTTGAAGATAAGTAAGTTCGTTAGTAAACTAGTAAGACATCAGATTAGTCACAAGAGGAAGTACAACTAGTGCCAACTTCATTTTTTTAATTGCTCTTATCATAGACTCACCAAAATTAAACGTTTTCCAATCGCTGTTGATCCTTTCGATTTCGCTAAGCGATCTAAAATTGAAATTTTTGTTTCCAAAGAAATTAATTTTCTTGGGTGTTTTTTTCTTCTCCGTTAGAATAAACTAAAGTTTAAAATAAAAGTAAGTACTTAGACTTACGATAATAAAAAGATACCAACTCACCACTATTGGACACAATTTAACTAAAACTACAATTAAAAATTAAATTTTTATTTTTGTTTTTAATTTTTTAATTTTCAATTCCGTTTAAAAATCAAAAATTCCATTGTTTCGTGTCACATTTAATTTCAGATCATGTTTGTAATTTTTAAATTGTTAATTATAATTAAAAATCAGATTTTAATTGTCAAATTTAATTATGCCCACTGCTATAACTCATCTTTTAAAAATAAACTTGCGGACACTAAATGATTATTGATTACGTACTCTTTTTTTAAAAAGCAAAAATAGAATGTGATTTAAAATGCAAAAACAACAACATGCATAGAATAGGCATCTATAATGTGTGAACAGATTTACATTATAATCTTGTAAAATTTAATGTGTGCATATAAAGTGGGGAAATCCTGATTTTAATTGAATTATTTATTTTTCTTTTATTAATATTATTTTGACTATTCAATTTTTTCTAATTCATTCCATGCACTATTATTGCATATTTTTCAATACATCAGTGTTTAGTCACACCATACTTCTCATATCTATTAAAAAGGATTTTTTTTTTTCATTATCAAAGGGAATGAGTTACTTTCAATGTGGAGATTCTTTTCTTATGTTACATTTTAGTAATACTGTTTATGTTTTTCTATAAATTTTTTTAGTATCAATTAAGAAATAGTGTATTATTATTGAAACGGTCAATCTGAGAGTCAGGTTACACTTCACAGTCCACTCTAACCCCCACCACCAAACCAAATTCAAACTCCATCCCTACACTAATATAGTACTTATATAACACAATTTTTTTTCTTTTCTTTTAAAAACAACTTTGATGAAGATATTCACAAATATCTTAAATAAATAAATAAATAAATATTTTGTATCATTTAAAAGTCGTATGTGTGTATAAGCGATATGTACACATAACAGGTGATGGGAGATTATTTATAAAATAATTATTATATTAAAACATGTTATATTATATCATATATTTAAAATTATGTACAGAATATTTCTTAGTTTCAGTAATGGTGGTCAGAAAAGCTGATGCAATCATGCCGAATATTCTTTAACGCAATTAAATTAATTAGTATAAAATCCATTAGTAAATTTAGAAATATGATAATTTTAGTAATATAATGTAAGACCCATTAGTAAAAAATTTGTACATTTTCAGTTAGTTTTAAAATCTAAGATTAGATTTTAAAACAATCATTCGAGGAATGTTCAGCAGGCTTGTATTGTTTTCTAACTTACTAGAGCAAAAGTGTGCATCCAGCTGCAAATTGCAGATAGTCAAGGTATTTAAATCACCTAAGGTAGTATAACTAAAAGTATTCCATAATAATTTAACAAATTATATAAATAAGGCTAAATTTGAATGCAGAAAACCTAATCCATGCTGGTTGTAATTTCAAATCAATGTGCCATGACTAAAGATCCACCTTTCCTGGCCATTCCAATGCAATCTTCTGCAAAATCATTACCCTGGACCCATCTGCCCATGATCTATAATCATATACTTAAAGACCTGCCTGACAAACAAAAATCAAAACTAGATCTAGTCTCCGATGGATACTGCAATTAACCGAGGACAGCTATTAATGATTAAGGTAATAAATTCCTGTTGCTGCCTAAGACTCAAACTTTCTTTGAACAATTTAAACCTTAATCTAAATGTCTCGCTTAACCATTTCTTTAATGTATTATGATTCTTTTAGATGATCTTGAGGTCAAAAATCAAGTATTAATTGAAATGATTTGTAAATTCTTACCTGATTATAATATGTACTCAACTCTCTATAAACTCATTATTCATATCTCTCCTGTCATTAAGCCTCAATTATGATAACTTTATTTCTAAATTATATTTTATATTTTGAAACTAATATGCCAATAACCTCCTAAACTTGCAAGTATGTTTGCTCTCTCTCTCTCTTACCCCCCCCTCTTTTTGTAGGGAGGTAAATTAATTTTAGTTAAAAACATATTTTGTTGTTTTCATTACTGCGAAAGCTTGCCAGTTTGGGAGAAAACAAGTTAATTGTATTTTAATGTTATAATCAAATAGCAGAGCAAAAATCTGCTTTTCTAATTAATTCTAAGAAATGTTATTCCTAATTTAAAATAATAGCGCTAGTTCTAAAATAAAATAAAGTATTTACTTGAAATTAAATATTTTATTATCTAAAGTAATGTAACGATCCGGAGAATGTGACTTAACGTAAACTGCACTACGGGGCGCCATCTAGGCATTTGAACCTAGAAAAATTTATAAAGTAGGCAGATACGTAAGTCAAAAAAAAAAAAAAAAATTTTTTTTTTTTTTTTTAAATTTTGATTCCGGTCGTTAGCCCATGTCACTAGCTCAGTGGAATAGCAGAGATTTAATAAGATAATCTAAGAGTATATATAAAAAAAGGAATAAAATAAGCCACTGCCAGTAATTAACATACAAACATTTATTTATGCACATATATATAAGATTTAAAATTATTTTAGTATTAGTTTTACATTTTAACATTATTTTTAACTTTACCTTAGATTTTAATTTACATTTTAATTTCTATTATATTATAAGTTTACATTTTAATTAAGTTCGCACAGATGGGATTATAAAAGCTTGTTATAATAAGTTGCTATAGATCGGTTACATAGATTACACGGTTAAAAACATTCCAAAGTAAACATAAGCGATCAAAATATAAAATTATTGATTACTGACAATTGCGGAGGAAATTTATATGTAACCCAATAGTATTCACCATAAGATACTTGCATTGTCACCAATAACTTAAAAGGCATCCGAATAAATACATTTTAGATACTCACCGTAAGGTATCATTATTTATCGAATGTCTATATATTTTGATCAAATATGAAAACGCAAAACATAGTTAACCGATAAACAATCCATGCAAGCATCTATAAACAACTTAAATTTAATGCATTTTTATTTAGGGTCGAGCATGAATACTACATAGATTTGCATTGAAATTAAAATATTCTATCCCTATTTAACCTTAGGCTAAAATTCGTAGTCAAACTGGCATCAATTCATCTGATATATCGATGTATTCAATGTAATAAAATACGACAGCACAAAAGGTTAAAGAAGAAATTGCCTCTTATGAGATAGGAATATTACATCTATCTCTAAAGAAGAGCAATAAAACAAAAAACTCCATAGAAAGGAACTGCGGTATCCGACTTATAATTCCTTCCATAGGCAAACGGAAGTGTGCGGCGTATGAAGCGATTCTGCCCGTGGCGAATCAATATTACATCTACTAATCACACCAATATATCCAATCCATTGACCCAATTTAACCACGAAACAAATAACCTAAGATTACCCTCCCCTAATATAACTTTACAAATCTATACAGCCATTCACGCCCGACTTAAGTTTAACATTTATATAATTTAACTTAACGGAAAACAAAAATCATAATAAAACTTAAAGAACAAAAAATAAATAAATGGAAATGATTTTACAAAATAAATACATTAAATAAAATTATAACTAATTAATAAATAATGTTGGTCAGATAGAATAATATTGCAATTATTTAAATCTGGAAAGTTTTTAATTTACTGTTCATAAATTTTAAAGTTCTTACGGTTATTTAAATAGTTCATCTTCATATATTCCTTGCCGTTTGAACGTGAATTCCCACGTCGTCCGAAGATTGGTATCCTGTTGGCCGATTTATTTATCCATCCGGAGATTTTTTAGTGTAGTTGGTCCTCAATGTAGAAACGATGGCTCATTTTTCTTCCTTTCTTAACAGAACTGAAGGGATTGAAGCTGTGCGTCTTTTTCAATCCCCTCAGCACTAACACCTAGCTGTTACATCGTAATAATCATCAATAACTAGTCACTAACTAATAATTTCCAAAATTTTTCCTTTTATACGTATTCGAAGGATTGACTTAACATTACGTCATCAATGAGATGATCCTTTTCGTTGAGGTCCGATTTCCAAATGGATTTATTTCATTTGCTGAAAGTTTCTATTGTTTTCTTATCTGACCGGTGTTTTTACATTTAAATGCCAAGGCTGGTTTACATTTAACTAATTAACAATCATTTCCATTTCTGATTAATTAACCTGTTTTCCAAATCAAAAATATGTTTAAAGATAAATTTAAAGATATAATTTTATCTCCAAATCTTTTTAAAATTTAGTTTTAAAATACTTTTTCTTTAATAAATTATTTTAATAATTTTTCATTATCTGTGCGATTTAATATATAAGAGTTTAAGTTGATATTTAATTTCAATTTTTAATTCTTAAAGAAAATTTTTAAATGCGAACTTTTTAATTTACTTTCATGTTTAATAAATAAAAATAAAAAAACAACAATGTAACGAACGTCTGTGCTCGTTACAGTAAAGTTTAATCATCACCACCTAAATCTTATATATGATTATTTGTAAAATGGGTAGTCATGGAGGGACCGTACTGCCACCATCAGATGGCGCTGCGCCACCATCAACAACCGGCCCGAAGCCTGCAAGTGATAAATTTATATACAAGTGGCTGAAAATTGACAAATAAAAATGCCTGAGGCAATATATATCCAAGAAATACATCGAAAGTACAAATTATAAAAAAAAAGAAATGTTCAAATTAAAAAAAAAAAATTCCATGAAAATACAAGAAAGACCTACCACCCCCTTCCTAAAATCAAAATTTCTTCACTTAAATTGAAAAATAAAAATGCCTGAGGATATATATATCCAAGAAATACATTGAAAGTACAAATTATAAAAAACAAACAAACAAGAAAATGCTATAAAATTCACATTAATAAAAAAAAAAAATAATAATTCCATGAAAATACGAGAAAGACCTACCCCTCCCCTAAAATCAAAATTTCTTCACTTAAATCCAAAAATAAAAATGCCTGAGGATATATATATATCCAAGAAATACATCGAAAGTACAAATTATAAAAAAAAAACAAGAAAATGCTATAAAATTCAAATTAAAAAAAAAATTTCCATGAAAATACAAGAAAGACCTACCCCCCCCCCCAAATCAAAATTTCTTCACTTAAATCAAAAAATTAAAATGCCTGAGGATATATATATATATCCAAGAAATACATCGAAAGTATAAATTATAAAAAAAAAAAACAAGCAAATGCTATAAAATCCTATAATAATTCAAATTTAAAAAATAAAGAAGTCTGTGATAATCTACAAAGAAACATGGCAGACAAAGAGTGGGAAATCCAAAAACATCAAAATAGTTTATATCTTTCAACATAAATATGCATCTACGATCATATTGATAAGCAATTAATTGTTTTCTGGCTTTCAAATTATTGCATATCTAAACTGAGCAATAATATTTAAATAATCAAAAAGCAATACACAAAAAATAATTACCAACCCCTCCCCCAACTAAGAAACATGGTGTAAAATCCACCCCTCCCCCCAAAGTAGCTGAAATTGACAAATTAAGTCAATGGTGTAGATTTTCAAAAAATATACTAAATACTTAAAAAAGAAAATCTCAAATTATTTAGCTTTAAAGCAATTAATTGTTATCTGGCTTTCAAATTATAGCATATCTAAATTGATCAATAATATTTAAATAATTAAAAAGCAATACACAAAAAATGGTAATCAACGTAAAAAAGCAATACACAAAAAATAATTACCAAAGTCTTTCCAATCATTTGTAGTTGGCACTTGAATGTGTTCAGCATAAAAATCCATTAAGAACATTATTTTGATTTAGAGTTCACATTTTAAATAGTAACAGAAGATTGAGTAACGGTGGTTATTTGGTCTAAAAAATACAGCAAAGATGTCAGAATTTTGAAGCTTTTAACACACTTGAATAGTAATAGAAGATTAAGTAACGATGGTTATTTTGTGTAAAAAAATATAGCAAAAATGGCAGAATTTTGAAGCTTTGAACTTGAATAGTAACAGAAGATTAAGTAACGATGGTTTTGTGTAAAAAAAATATAGCAAAGATGGCAGAATTTTGAAACTTTGAACACACTTAAATAGTAACAGAAGATTAAGTAATGATGGTTATTTTGTGTAAAAAATACAGCAAAGATGGCAGAATTTTGAAGCTTTGAACACACTTGATGGCATTTACACAATTATGAGTTTCTCAATGTCCTGCCTTGTTTACTACTCTTCTTTAATTAAAATTATCAAATAATAAATGATTCTTCAGCATTTTGACAAAGAGAAATGATTTTCTTTAAAATATACTTTAGTACCATATTCTGGTAATTATATATATAAGATGCATATTTCATTACGTTTTATTTAAACAAAGTTGAAATTGAAATGTGACATAATAGCTCTTTCTTACATTAAAAAAATGTAGGCGCAAACAATGTACTTTCACAAAACATAACACCCCAATTCAATTCCAAATACGAAATGATTTTTCAGCATTTTGCCAAAGAGAAAATATTTTCTTAAAAATATACTTTACTACTATATTTTCTCTTTGGCAAAATACTGATCATTTCGTATTTTGAATTGCATTGGGATGTTATATTTTTGAAAGTACATTGTTTGCGCCTATATTTTTTTAATGTATATATAGTAGTAAAATATATTTTTAAGAAAATATTTTCTCTTTGGCAAAATGCTGAAAAATTATTTCGTATTTTGAATTGAATTGGGGTGTTATATTTTGTGGAAGTACATTGTTTGCGCCTACATTTTTTTAATGTAAGAAAGAGCTATTATGTCACATTTTAATTTGCAACTTTGTTTAAATAAAACATAATGAAATATGCATCTTATATATATAATTACCAGAATATGGTATTAAAGTATATTTTAAAGAAAATCATTTCTCTTTGTCAAAATGCTGAAGAATCATTTATTATTTGATAATTTTAATTAAAGAAGAGTTGTAAACAAGGCAGGACATTGAGAAACTCATAATTGTGTAAATGCCATCAAGTGTGTTCAAAGCTTCAAAATTCTGCCATCTTTGCTGTATTTTTTTTACACAAAATAACCATCGTTACTTAATCTTCTGTCACTAGTCAAGTGTGTTCAAAGCTTCAAAATTCTAAATCAAAATAATGTTCTTCTTAATGGATTTTTATGCTGAACACATTTAAGTGTCTACTACAAATGATTGGAAGGACTTTGGTGATATTTTTTGTGTATTGCTTTTTTATGTTGATTACCATTTTTTTGTGTATTGCTTTTTAATTATTTAAATATTATTGATCAATTTAGATATGCCATCATTTGAAAGTCAGATAACAATTAATTGCTTTAAAGCTAAATAATTTGTTATTTTTGGATAGAAATTCTTCATTGGGGGAGAGGGTAGGTTTTACATTTGACTTATTTTTGATAAGCCATAATTTCAAACCAATACTATTCTTTTTAGTTTATATAACCGTTGCTTTAAATCTGATCGTTTGCAAATATTGAAAGCTACTTAATTTGCTGATTCATATTTGCAAATGTTGAAAGGTAAATAATTTGATATTTTTGGATTTCCCGCTCTCTCTCTTCACCATGTTTTTTAGTTTGTGAATTTTCATCGATTTCTTTTTTTTTTTTAATTTGAATTTTATATGATTTTCTTAGTTTTTTTTTATAATTTGTACTGTCGATGTATTTCTTGGATATATATATCCTCAGGCATTTTTATTTTTCGATTTAAATGAAGAAATTTTGATTTTAGAGGGGGGGTAGGTCTTTCTCGTATTTTCATGGAATTTTTTTTTTTTTTGAAAGTGAATTTTATAGCATTTTCTTGGTTTTTTTTTTATAATTTGTACTTTCAATGTATTTCTTGGATACCTCAGGCATTTTTATTTTTCGATTTAAGTGAAGAAATTTTGATTTTAGGGGGGGGGTAGGTCTTTCTCGTATTTTCTTGGAATTTTTTTTAATTTGAATTTTATAGCATTTTCTTTTTTTTATATAATTTGTATTTTCAATGTATTTCTTGGATATATATTGCCTCAGGCATTTTATCTGTCAATTTTCAGCCACTTTCGTATATAAATTTATCACTTGTAGGCTTTGGGCTGGTTGTTGATGGTGTCGCAGTGCCATCTGACAGTCCCTCCACGACTACTGTAAAATGTTATAAAAGCACTTATGACCAAGTATTCATCTGTTATTTTAACGTTTGTGAGAAGTTTACATCTAAGTAAATGTAATAAGAGAGGGGGTTCTCAATTCTAGATAGAGTAATATTTCTATCTGTTAATTTAAGTTATCCATCACTGTTTAGTAACCCTGAATCATACCATTATGTGGGATATTCCAAATACATAGGTATTAATGAAATAATTATATTAAAAGTTATATATATATTGTAACCTCGCTAGAATGAGATGGGGATATGAGAAAGAGAAAAGAGAGAGAAAGAGAGGAAAATGCCAATAATGAAATTGAGATAAAAATGATGATGATGAAAGGTACATGGAAAGGAAGAGGGAGAAGATGATAAGGGAGGTATGGAGAGAGATGTAAATTGTATCCTAATGAAAGGAGAGGGGTGTGAGAAAGAAAGAAGAGAAAGAGAAATATAATACTAATAATGAAATGGAGATAATGATAATGTTAAGGATAAATGATGGAAAAGAAAAGAATTGAGGAGGAAAAGAAATGGAAAAGTAATAGAAATGATATATGTAATGGAGAGAGAAAAGAAATGAGATGATTAAAAGATATGAAAGAGAGATATAAGAAGAAGATGGAATAAAGGAGAGAGAAATGAAATGAGATGATAGAAGAAACTTTTAACGAATGTTTAAAATGGCTGAGATGATAGAAAGATATGAAAAATGACATGAAAAGAAATGGAATAAAATTGAAATGAAGTGAAATAAAATATAAATGAGAGACTCTAAACGACTCGGCTCAGTGGGGTTACAATAAATTTAACGAAAAGAGATGATGATCCAGAGATATATAATCAAATAAAGATCAAATCCAATACTGATGAACTATAACTACTACAGCATATTAATATTTTAATAAACCATACAAGATTATCTAAAATCAATAATCAATGCTTTCCATGTTAGTCCTACCAATAGATTATACACTCTCTGAATAAGACCTATGATGCTTTGCTTTAAAATATTATCTTACAGAATTATATTTACTAAAACAACAAGAGTAAATAACCTCAGGGATTTTAAAACTAACACTCTTGTGTAAAATTAAAATTTAAGTTAAGTTGCCTAATAAAGAATTACTGTGATTAATAAATAAAGTGACATCTTAGCTGACCATAAAATAATTATAATATGTTCAATCTTAAAATAATAAACAAAACAAATATTAATTCACAAAATTTAATGAATCAATTTAAATTTAACTAATAATGGCCTATTATCTAAGATATTACTTGAGCAGAGAAAAGAGCAAGGGTACTTTTAATGCCTTTCCATACTCACAGACAACCACTAAAGACCTCAAATGCAAATGAATTAGAATTCTTTAAATATATCAGATTTAAGATGATGATAGATGATGTGCAGTGAATATAAGATAAGGTGCAGCTTTTAAAATAATATTAATTAAAATATTCTTCTGAAGTACTAATATTGTTAATCTGATATTGCATAATCTTTAGTCTGAAAGATATACTGATAATTTTTAAAAAAAAATAAACTTTTAACTAAGTATTTAATTAGGTATCTGCTATAATGCAATTATCTGTATTTATGATTCAATATGAGAATCATTTACTTTAACATAGCTTTTTTTTTTTAATTTTCAAGACAATATTAACTATATTTAATTAACTTAGAATATACTTGTAAATTTCTGAATTGAAGATTCAATAACTTTTACATTTTAAGATTTTGTGAACTTGGAACCCAAGACAATAATATATTCTCATATAAAAGTAAAACAAACAAAACAAAACTTTTGAAATAATAATAATTTGATTTATTAATAATGAGAAGACATGTTTACAAATGTAGTAGAATACAAACAATGCCAATACCGCACTAAGATTTAATATAATTATTTGGACTCTTAACAGTTTTATTTAACTTACACTAATACACTTAATAACCTACAAAGGTTATTCACTGTTACTTTCTTTTAATAATTATATTTTTCTCAAAAAAAAAAAAAAAAATCTTAAATTTTAATTATCATATGTACTTAATAAGCACATTACTATTCTTCTTTACTAGACTAATTTATACCATTATTGTGTCATCTAATAATCAGAACGACACACAGAACTAGGTTTATATTGAAAACCCTAAGCTTAATTTTATACTCCTCAACTTAACAAACGCTAAGTTGGAATAAGCATATTCAGCAATACTTTTGAAAAATATCATCACTAGTTTCACGGATATAACTAATATCATAGCTAGATATATGTTTAAATCAGATTAAGCTAATATTAAAATTAGACTAACTTAAGTGTATGGAACAATCATTCATCAGAGATCAATTACACTTTTTTAAAAACTAACTTTAGTTCACATAAAATTATTCCCTCAATGTTTTAAAGATAATGATGTAACAGACTTACAAATCCAGCGGCGAAATTCTGGATGAAAATATTAAATTAGTATGTGTGAATTGCCACTTATACCATATGCATATTTAACATACTTTAAAATAAATATAACTTATTGTTGGTTAGCTTGTGCATGATAAAACTATCATAGCAACACAATTCAAACATTGATATACCTATGAGCCTTAAATTAGCTACAACTACCTGAAGAAATACATTTCCTCAAACAAGCATATCTTGTCATCACAAATCTAAAACAAATGCAACATCACCTACTGTGATGGAATTAGCATTAAGTCATCATGAATGATAGGCAAAAAAATATAAAGATACTAGGCTCCTCAGAGCTAAAAAAAAAAAAAAAAAAAAGTGGTGTCTTTCAAAAAAAATACCTAACTTTGAGGCAGAAACGAAGATACCTGGAATTCATCTACAGTGTATCTGGGAACAGGAAAGATGCACCAGAAAAGCACAATCCTCTCATGGGATTTCCAATGCTTATAAATGTGATCATCATCACTGAAAAATACAATACAATAACCCTCTTTTTGGGGACAAGCACTATCAAATCATGGAAATACAATACAATAAGGATGGAGGATTTTCTCGACTCCATAAAGCATATTCAAAAATTATGAACTAAGCCTAATTCTTGAGGCTAACAAATACTAACTAATAGCAAGATATATATACTTCACCTTAATTAATTAAGTTATTCCTAAAAAGTCTAAAAATACAAAACGTATATCCAATGTTCGAACCAACAAAGCAAACTATGTGTCAACTGACTACTGTAGAAAATACTTTGAAATTAAATGCATATAAAATTCTAGGCAAGGCACAATGCACACATAACAAAATATTAAATGCTAAAATATAGTAACTAGTGGACTTTTAAAATTGTAAATTAAATGCAAGAATATTTACTTCTCGATGAATATAAAATATTTGTAGTTATTATTAATATAACATTCATAAAACAAATGAATGGATATTCTCTGATAAACTTCTTTAGTAAATTTAAAATAAAAATTGAGTAAAACATCCCATTTATATGAAAATAAGACTGTGATATTTAAATCTCTATAATAAAATTATTAAATAGAATCTAGCTAATGTAATGCTTAATAAATAAACTAAATCTACTTAAGAATGGCAAAATACATTTGCTCACTCAAATAAACCTATTTCATTTTAAAATTATAACTCTAGTTTACCTGTATATTTATGCAAAAGTGTTACAAAAAAAAAAAAAATTAACAACATAAATATTTTTATGGTTTTTTTTTTTTGAACCAATAAAGCAGACCATAAAAAAAAAAAAAAATACATTAATTTAAGTTCATATTTCCGCTCCGTGATGATTTTTCCATTTCATAACGTGTAGACAATTTATCCAGGTTAAGATATCGATTTGAATTCGAAGCTTCAACTAATACATTTATATACATGGCAATCATTTCCAAACGAAAATGTTCAATAGTTCATTAATAATATTTTTTTTAAACAATTTTAAAAAAAAATTAAATAATAAGATTAAGCCGGCATGAAACAAAATAAATTCTTCAGCTGAACACACTTTAATTTATTTATAGGATCCCGAGTTCAAAATTGCATATAATAATAAGAAGATCTTCCTATCTGAATTTCTTTATCCTCTTTTAGGAAAACGCTTCTTTTGAAATATAGTTTTTCTTAAGTACTTTTCCTAATAATATTCCAAGACATATTTATTTTTAAAATTAATTTCCTTTGCTTACTTTTAAATATGAGAGTAAAAATTTTTTACTGTTCAAGACATTTCTCTGTTTATATGCTATAATTAATGTCATAAAGTTATTTTTAAATACTGGCAAGTATGACCATTTATAATGTACTCAATACTATAAATTCATTATTAATCCTTACAAATTGCTTTAAAGTTTTATTTCCAAATACGTGTCCTTTTTTTTTTTTTTTACTGTGTAAATAAGAATTATCCTTTTAAAATGTATATATTATCTGTTTGCATTTAGCTAAACAAATCATTTTCATATATGTCAAGATATAAGTAATAACTTTTCCTTTT
This sequence comes from Epiperipatus broadwayi, assembly GCA_028023455.1. Classification (NCBI taxonomy): domain Eukaryota; kingdom Metazoa; phylum Onychophora; class Udeonychophora; order Euonychophora; family Peripatidae; genus Epiperipatus; species Epiperipatus broadwayi. The sequence goes on from JAQFVV010006205.1 coordinate 2,299,039, forward strand.
TTTAAAAAAAATAATCATTCTTTATAGTTTCACTGTAATCGAACGTAACAGCTTCTTTATAATGTTCTTTTTAAGCTTTAAAAAAAAAATTCTTTTTTTTTTTTTTACATATACTTTTAATCTAACAGGAAAAATAATTAGCATTTTATTTTCAAAATAGTTTAATACCACCGAAATGATTAATAGTCTGTTCCTTAACCTTATTTCCAAGTAAAGAAAATTAAACAAGTTAATGTCATATAATATGTGAGATGCTTCATTTATTCTAGACATTTTTTTACTATAATTTCTATGCCTCGACTGAAATTCAAATTGTCAGAAAAACGGATTACCTTTCTTTTAGTCCTCCATCACTACAGGACGATTTTAAATATTTTAAACATACTTGTATTTTTTTTAGAAATATCAAGTTCTTTAAAAAAAAATTACTTTTATTAATAAAATTTTTAAGATCCACACCAATTGAATCAAACAAGATCAGCCCCTGGATGGTCCCTCGATCTCCGTTTTATCTCACAATTTTTCATCCACCTACAATTCATTTAAAACCAATAAAAATTATTTTTTATTAAATTTTAATATTCTGACAAACCAGCTGTGGAATCAATCTACTGACGTAATCAATATAATTTTCCTAAACCACGTGACCTTCAGCTGCAAAGTCAAAATTTTAGTATTACAAATATTATGCAACAATTGTGTTTTTTTTAATATTTTATACAACACAACAGTAAGAAATATAAAATTTAAAGTTATACCCTTTATTAACCCCTTAAATATTTCATTTAAAATAATTTTATCCACACATTTGCTTTATTTATTTATTTTAAACAATATGGGAGTTAAATTATTTTTTTATTCTTACGTTTCCATGTCTATGCATGCACATATTCTCACATACGTCTGGCTTTACATTAATTGTTTAAAATTATTTTTAGAATTACAACAATAAAATGTTAATGATTATTTAATCTAACTAACTTTTATACCTAGAATACTAAACTACAAAACTAATAACAAATATTCTTATTTTCTTTTAATAAAAACTTACATATCATTTCTTTTTTAAAATTTCTTACTTATTCTAACTTAATAATAATATCTTATTATTATTCTTTAAACATTAGAATAGATTATACAGTAGTTATTTTCAAATATATTTACTATTTATCAATTCACCATTCTTTTCTTTTTTTTTAACATTTGCTTATGTTAAATTATTACCTAATATCCCTTATCAAACCAACTAATATTATTAAAAATATTTAGATTATCCTATTTTAATAATTAACTAGTTTAATTTCCATTTTTATCATCATTATTTTTCCTTTTTTTTTTATCCAAAATTTTAAACAAAAGGTTAAGTTAAGATAACCTTGATTACCTCTTGGAACTAAGTGACACTTGTTAGATACAATATATGTTATTCCAAGCATTGCATACATACAGGACTCTTTGTTACATAATTTACATTGTGCTTCATTCCACCGGGCGTATCGGAAAGTTGAACCCCGTTTTGTTATATCCAAGTCCAAGAACAAGGCTATACACCCTCCTTGGAACTCTTCACAGTATGAGGTAGCTCTGCATGGGAGTGCTCCAGGACAGCCAGCTCATAGCAACTCCCATCAGATTATTCTTCGTTCAGTGAACCAATTCTGCTAAAGATGCAGAAGGAAATCGGTCATCATACTTTAATAATATGAAGCACCTTTTAGGATCCGAGGCTGGATCACATAAGTATGCCATCATGCACGTACCACACTCTTATCTCTCGATCCAAATAAAAACCTATGAATATCCATCAGCAGTAATGTTCTGATTCCACTACAGTTTTCTTTATAATTTATTAATCTTCTCATGTGTGCACCATTCTGCGACACAATTACATATATTCCAAATGAACTCTCCCACAAGTTTCTTCCTCAACATAAGCTGAGATTAACTACATTTATTAATGTTTAATAATTCTGTAAATTTATAATAAAGCCCAAAATAATATTTATTAAGCAAGCTCAGTCAAGTGCTACTTTTCTCTCCTGGGGTGAATTAAAGAGTCCTAAATCTACTTATATTATAGCACTATTCAAATCATATTTCCATAATGTAATCAGTTAGACTATGTACATGATTTATTCAATTGCACAAAAGACAGTTCTGCTATAAATAAATATAAAGAGGCCAATGATAATTAATGGAAAATTATTAAAATCAAATTACTAATGCTTTATTTTGTTTACATTAATAAATTAAAAATATATATATAACTAAACCTTCAGAATCATTGTTTCCTTTATTTAATAAATATATCATGATTAAACAACTTATGCTTACTATGACTAGATGAGATCCCACTAATCTTATATATAAATAACATGAAATGTCACAATCTGTTATGTGTGCTAGAACTTGTAATTATTTTTATGCTAAGGGCTTCACCATAGTGTCCATGTCTAAATACTCTCTTTGTTTCTCCGCTTTGCGATGCCGGCTGTGAAGGATAAAAATAGATTGGGTATGATCGGAATTGTTGCTCATAAGTTGGTAGATCTGGAGAATGGGCAAACAGGGCAGAGTTCATGAGTGTTCCTGACCTGTGTATCCTGCACATGATTAAACTTGAGGTACTTTTGCCTAGATTCTAGATCTTGCTATATGAACAGACAAAACTGACTGGTACATTATTTTTCGTTCACATTATCTCTGGTAGTATTTCAAATTATACAAAAACTAGCTTATATATCAAGGTGGAAATAACATTGAAATAACTAATTTTTTTTTTCGTTCACATTATCTCTGGTAGTATTTCAAATTATACAAAAACTAGCTTATATATCAAGATGGAAATAACACTGAAATAACTAATATGTTGTTTTCCTGAAGGTTTGTGATGATGGTGTAACATTCAACACACATATTAGATTATGGAAATAGTCCAGTATAAAAATACAACTAATATGTTAATCGAATTAAATGAATAGAAAAGATTATAAAATATATATATAATATTTGATTTGTTAATGTGATTATATCGTTTCTATTACAGTGAAAAATATTTCCAAAGCAGTTGCAATGAATTATCACAAAGAATATTACACCTCCAGTACACCTGGGTCTCATTTTATGTGGTAGATAGGTTCCTCAGAAAATGCGCACAAAAGAAATCGCACAAAAATAGACTTAACTTACCTTGAAAAATGGGGGATAGATAATGTCATTTTCAAAAATTGCATAAAAGCAAAGCAACAACGTAAAATTATTTTAAAATTTGCATATAAAAAAAAATAAAGAAGTAAAATATGACTAATAAAAAATTTCAAATTTGAAAAAAATTGATACAAGACAAACTTTTTTTATTAACTACAGTACACCTGGGTCTCGTTTTACGCGATAGATAGGTTCCTCAGGAAACGCGCAAACAAAATCGCGCAAAAATAGACGTAACTTACCATGAAAAAGGGGGGATGCGGACTGTGATTTTTAAAAAATCGCGTAAAAGCAAAGCATCAACGTAAATTACTTTAAAATTCGCGCAAAAAAAAAATAAGGAAATAAAATATGACTAATAAAAAATTTCAAATTTGAAAAAAATTGATACAAGACAAACTTTTTTTAACTATAATATTTAATTTTATTCAAAACAATATATTTTTATGCATAATTTACAGTAATTTACATTTTTTATACACGTTTTAATTATTATAGTTATTTGCCGATAAACAGGTTCATTTGCAAACTGATAAAAAATCAGATTCTTCCCAAGAGGATATACAACTAGCGCCAATGTCACTCTCATGTTGTGTTAATGGTTTTCTGATGACAACGTAATTAGTAATTAATCTAACAACTAAAAATTAAATTTATTTTTGTCTTTAATTTTTTAATTTTCAATTTTAATTGTGTCCACTGCTATTACTCACCTTTTAAAAATAAACTTGCAGACACTAAATGATTAATAATTGATTATGTTCTTTTTTAAAAAGCAAAAACAGAATGTGATTTAAAATGCAAAATTAACACGCACAATGTTTGAACAAATTTACATTATAATCTTGTAAAATTTAATGTGTGTATACATAAAATGTGGAAATCATGATTTTAATTTCATTATTGCATAAAATCTTAGTATTAGCACGAAATTTATTATTTAAAGTAATAGCACATTATTGAAGTTCGACTTCCGGAAAAACGTGAATCGCGTAACTTCAAATTCGCGTTAAATAAATCCGCGTAAAAAGATACCCAGGTGTATTTAATTTTGTTTAAAATAATATATTTTTATGCGTAATTTATAGCAGTGGTCTTCAACCTTTTCACACCTGCGGACCGGCAAAAATAAGGATAAGATTTCGTGGACCGGCAGAATTTTAGAGATAAATTTTCATAAATATGTAACCTGCTTAGCTTTAGATAAGCATAATTATTATAACAGACCAAAACAGCACACTAGTTATTGTGTATTGTAATGGTGTTGCTTACCTTCACATGCTGAACACTTTCTCGAGTTGCGCAGTCATACTACTACAGAAAACAGTACAATAACAATCGATCTCATTAATGTGCTTGCATTTCTACATTTATTATTTCACTGTTAAAACAGGCAAGAATAAAATGTTATTCACCTGAATGTTGGGAAATATCACACCTAATGTAATTACATGACAATGATTATGATAAATGTTGAGAAATACCTTGTCTTCACTGAGACCAAAGTTATTTTTTTGTTTGTTTTTACCTTTTTTTAAAAAAGGTAACAGAAATTGGTTTTAAAAATAAGTTTTAGTATTTTAGCAGTATATAAATAAAGCCAAAAAAAATATCACCTTATAGGCTAAAAAAAAGTGGATGTATTTTTAAACAAAAAAGAAAATGAAACTTGAGGGGGGGGGGGGGGGGGGGGGAAAAAGTGGGCGTATTTTTAAACCAAAAAAAAAAAAAACCTGAAACTTGAAAAAGTCAAAAGTTTTGATCTTATTTTAATTTGGGGGTGGGGGGTGGTGGATTGAGAAATACTTTGTAAAAGTTAAAGACAGAAATTTTTTGGTTGTTTTCCTTTTTTAAAAAAGGTGATAAAAATTGATTTCAAAAATAAAAGTTAAAGCCAAAAAAGATCTTAATTTTTTTGGGGGGAAGTGGGTTGAGAAATACTTTGTCTTCACTGAGACAAAAGTTATTTTTGGATTGTTTTTATTTTTAAAAAAAGGTAATCAAAATTGGTTTTAAAAATAAAAGTTTTAGTACATCAGCGGTATACAAATAAAGGCAAAAAGATATCGTCTTATAGGTAAAAAAAAAAGTGGCTGTATTTTTAAACAACAAAAAAACAAACTGAAACTTGAAAAAGTCAAAGTTTTGATCTTACTTTATTTTGGGATGGGGGGGGGTCTATTAAGAAATACTTTGTAAAAGTTAGAGATAGAAGTTATTTTTTGGTTGTTATTTTTAAAAAAAGATAATAAAAGTTGATTTCAAAAATAAAAATTAAGGCCAAAAAAAAAATTGCCGTATAGCCAAAACAAAACACTAAAAATGAAATATTAAAAGAGGGAGTAGAAAAAATTTAAGAGATCAAAAAAAGTCTTGTTACATTTTATGTGATGTGATGTACTGTAGCTTCTCCTTAAACGAAGTCAAGGATCTCTCAGCAATTATGCCGCGATTGGCTATCAAAAGACAACCGAAATTTGTATAATAAAAAACTTTAATTCTACCCCCCCCCCCATAAACAACTGTGATAAATAGAAAAACAAATTAATTTATGTATGATTGATTAGATATTTTGTTGTTTTTTTTTAATCGGGTAAAAATGCAATGAAAAAATAAATAAAATTGTTTATATTAATTACAAGTTTAAAATCTTATTATTTTGTTATTATAAACTTTCTTGCCAGTCTAGCGCGGACCAACAGAAAACTTCTGCGGCCCGGCGCTGGTCCGCAGACCGGTGGTTGAAGACCACTGATTTACAGTATGTTTCATACATGTACAATATTTTAATCATTATTGCTATCTGATGATAAGTAAGTTCATTTGTAAACTAGTAAGACATCAGATTCGTCACAAGAGGAAATACAACTAGTGCCAACTTCATTTTTTTAATTGCTTTTATCATGGACTCGCCCAGACTAAATGTTTTCCAATCGCTGTTGATCCTTCCGATTTTGCTAAGTGATCTGAAATTGAAATTTTTGTTTCCAAATAAATTCATTTTCTTGGGTGTTTTTCCCTCTCCATTAGAGTAAACTAAAAGTTTAAAATAAAAATAAGAACTTAGACTTACGATAATAAAAAGACACCGACTCACTACTGTTGGACAAAATTTAATTAAAACAAAAATTAAATTATTTTTGTCTTTAATTTTTTAATTTTCAATTCTGTTTAAAAATCAAATTTCATTGTTTCAGATCACATGATGTAATTTTTAAATTGTTAATTACAATTAAAAATCATATTTTAATTGTCAAATTTAATTCTGCCCACCGCTGTTACTCACCTTTTAAAAATAAACTTGCGGACACTAAATGATTGATTATGTACTCTTTTTTTAAAAAGCAAAAATAGAATGTGATTTAAAATGCAAAAACAACGACACCCATAGTATAGGCATCTATAATGTTTGAACAGATTTATATTATAATCTTGTAAAATTTAATGTGTGTATATAAAATGGGGAAATCCTGATTTTAAGTGAATTATGAACTCCTTTATTGCATAAAATCTATTACAGTACTATTATAAAGCGCTGAAAATATTAAAATTAGTAGATGGAAGTCAAAGTCCGATAATGCGCTATTAAATATGACGTTTGCGTGCATGAAATTTATAATATTTAAAGTAATAGCACATTATTGGAGCTCGACTTCTGATCTAATAATTTTTATCGCATAAAAGAAAACCGCATACAAAGATATTAAGAAGAAACATGAATCGCATAACTTCAAAATCGCATTAAATAAATCCGCATAAAACGAGACCTTGGTGTACTTGGAATATCAATTCTATATTGTAACAGTCAAACATCTAATTTTGTTAACAAGACAGAAGACCGAATAGACACTCTCAACCAGCATGCATAGGGTATTGCTACCCCTATGATCCTAATTTAAACCCTGGTCTAGGCTTCCTAGCCTCTACTACACAATTAACATCACACAGCTACACCTTTTCACATAGTTCTGCTTGGCTCAGGGATATGCACACTCTTAACTATTATTTAACCTTGACGATATGATTCCGACCAGCAATGAGAAGGATGATAAATAAATTTTTATAAATAATGTTTATTAATAAATTAATAAAGTAGCTTGCTTATATACATTCTACGGTTAGAGGCTGTTTACTAGACTTTACACATATACAGAATTGTGGATGATGGTGATATTAAAAACTAAAATAAGGGTGTCATATTATTTATTCACAAGGTAATGACAAGAATATTTATCACATCAGTATGGATCACCATTAATTATATTTTCTCTATGTGGTTTATTATTTCTAGGGACCCTTTTGATATTTGAGCTAGATATAATGTAACATAGGGTTATGGCTAGATGTACAGGCGTATACATAATAGAGAGGAATAAAAAGAAATTGCAGACTGCACATCATTATAGGTCACCAATAATTATATTTTCTTTATGTGGTTTATTATTTCTAGGGACACTTTTGATATATGAGCCAGATATAATGTAACAGAGGATTACGGCTAGATGCACAGGCGTATATATAAAAGAGAGAAATAAAAAGAAATTGCGGACTGTATTAACTATGTATGAATCAATGACTATCGAGCAGTGGGATCGGCTTTGTGATTTGGATATATGATTCACAGAACAAATATAATGTCCGAGGCCACAGAGGTGTTCCCGTTTCTAACCATAGGTGCATCATATGGAAAAAGTATATGTACGGAATGCACTAGAGTTTAGGCGCTGGGATCTGCTGTTCTACAACTCTATCTAGTCTTTGGTGATAATATTTATATATTTAAATTATTAAGAAGACTCATTGGGCACCTATAAGATATATAGCAGACACTGGACGCTTTGCATAAATTACTACAAATGCACGTCTCCAATGCAGTATACAATAATTAATATAATAAACTAAAGATCAGCATTTCAAGCTAATGCACATGCGCTTTATGAATATTAATAATAAATGCTTTCATTTCCAACACAAGATAAAGTCTTCGTGAAAGAATAGAATGAATCACCTATTCTTTCAACCCAAATGCTTAAGTATGGGCAAATCTTAAGCACTGGAAATGAAAGCAAAAATAGAATGTGATTTAAAATGCAAAAATGACACCCACAGTATAGGCATCTATATACCTCATTTACATATGTTTAGTTTCATTTAAGAATGAAGTATCGTAAATTCTAGAAAATTTTGTAGGCATCATTCATTCAGACATAGTAAAAAGTAATTTAAAGTGATTGGTTTATCTTCATGCTTTCATTTCCAGTGCTTAAGATTTGCCCATACTTAAGCATTTGGGTTGAAATAATAGGTGATTCATTCTATTCTTTCGCAAAGACTTTATCTTGTGTTGGAAATGAAAGCATTTATTATTAAGATTCATAAAGCGCATGTGCATTAGCTTGAAATGCTGATCTTTAGTTTATTACAATTCATAAACATCGCGCTATATAAAATAATATCTCATTTAAATAATTGATATAATAAAATATAATACTAAGCTAAGCTATATATATGCTAAATTTAAATAACAAAATAGTCTATAATTATAATGCACATATCCCTACGTAATGACATATCAATTTATAAGAGCTTCAGCTAGTCTACCCATACTTATAGCTTATTAATCCAGCTAAATCTATTATAATAAAGGAGGACCTACTAACCCATAATCAGTGATCTTCGATCTGGTCTCTATCATATTAAATTGAAAAAATTATAGAAATTGTGATTTGCTCTTCACTTTACCTATATTGAGCTATCTGATACACATATATACTTGAGAACAGTGATTGTTATAAGCCAATAACTTTGTTAATTTATTAGAATTTCATCAATTTAGAGAAAGTTTTGCCTTGCTTCATTTGAAAGCGAATTGGCTCATTTAAAAAAATATAGTGCACCATATATTATTCCCTGTAAAAATATTTGATTTTATCAAATTTAGATAAAACTAGCTTAGTTTTACTGAAATGTAATGTTAATTTAATTAATGCCAGTATTTGATAATAGAGCTGCTATTATTTTTAGAACAAAACTATAAATAAAGCCTAATTATTATTATACTAATAAAAAAAATATTTTTATAATAATATCTCATATATGTATTCAATCTTTATATTTAGCTGGTTATTTCTGCATTAAATATACTAAAAATAAAAATTTCCAGAACGATTTTTTCTAAAATGATTTTTTCAGAAAGTCTTTTATATTAGAAAATAACATAACCTCACTTTAAATATCATCGACCCAATTTTATTATTGAATGTTACCTGTTTCTCAAATATATATATATGGCATATAAAAAAAATATCTCTTATTAATGCTGATGGCAATTCTGGCAGGGTAAGAGAAGTTTTGAAGTGCTTCTTTTCCGTAATAAAATGAAAGTTTGCTCTTTTTTTGTTGTTATTATTAAATGCTTCTATTTAAATTAGAAACTTTGTTTGTTGGATGGTTTATTTGTTAAGTTATAAATATATTTTACCTGCGGAGAAATATATAAAATAAAAATCAATTTTACCTTATTTATTTATCATAATTTCTATATGTGACACATCTGAGCAAATATATTTGTAAAAATTAAAAAAATAATATCACTCATCATCCTTCACTAGTTTTTCTTACAACAGTAAAAAAAAAAAAACATTACTTAAAACAATGGTGGAAAAAGAAAATCTAAGAGTAAAATTAATGTATAATAAACTTTAACTTTGAAGTAAATGATTTCTACGCTTGGTTTCTATTCTCTCCGTGATGTCCCTGAAATGTCATAAAGAGAAATGCAAGATAGAGTTTGTATTCATTAAATTCATTCTGCAATCGTTTAAGTCTTACAAATCAAATAAAAGTAATTAAACATTTTTTTCTTTTAACCCAGCAAACTTACATTATAAAAGAAATCAAAAATATTAAAACTTAAAGGAAACTAGCGCGTATTTAAATTATGGTTAATAAAGTTGGTTAAATATACTTTCATATTAAAAATAAAAAAATCTTATAAATATTTATTGGCAACTTTGTGTAGTGGACAAGCGCTTGATGGGAGACAGTTTACAATGATGGACAATGTCTCTGTATGATTTCGTGGAGAATTTTCTTCCATCAATTGCAATGAATTATGTGGAAGACAGAATTTTCCTCCATCAATTGCAATGAATTATGTGGAAAGCAGGCAGCTTGGTCTCTCTTATCAGCATTGGGACGGCAGAGCAAGGCATACTTCTCTCTCTCACTGGATCTCATCAACGGGATGCTGCTCCCCCTCTCTGACAACTCTGGGAAAGCCGACATCAAACTACTCGATCATTTTTTGATATGTAATTTCTTAACAATTTCAAGACTAGAACCAAAGACTTCAAGTCCAGCCCAAAGCATTTTTCTAGTTTTTATATTCTTTAATTTGCCTTGGGAAATTTTTCAATTTACAGAATGGATTTTAATGAATTCTTGAGTTAATAGCTTTTCCATTAGTTTTTTCTTACTTTAGCTTATCTTTATTTCCTGCCTCCTTTGTCTTTATTTTGACTTTAGCACCTTTTTGACACATACTCACTACAAAGGTGTTGAAGCATAACTATATTGCTGATTTTTGTAATTGATTTAAAAAAAGGCACCGATCTTACTTAGTTGATGGATTAATTCCATTAGCAAACTCTTTTTTATTGTTCTCCTAATTTACTTTATACGATTATTTCTTTTAACTTTAATTTTTTTAATTTTAAGTTTGCTTTTAGTCTATTTTCTATTTTAATATGAATACATAATTGTGTACACACACAAATGCCGATTATATATGTGTGTGAGGATTTAAGGGAAAGATGGCAGAATTGAAGAAAATGAAGCAAGCATATATGCACAGCTTCAATATGATAGAACCATATCTATCTGAATTCAATGTTATCCAATCAAAACAAGTAATTATACAAGAGCACCAACAACAAAGCTGCTAAGTTAGATAAAATGCTATGATCAGTTACAGCAATAATGAATAATATACTAAATTTTTTAAGATTTCAATCACAAAACTGGAGATCTACTTGCTACAAGTCTATATAAAAAACAATCTAAATAATTGTAATAACATGAGAATGTTTAATAGAATTTATTTAGAAAATTTTTCGTTTCCTGTTAATATATTGTAACGTTTATTTATATATGTTGCAAATATATTGGCATTTGGTAAAAGCTAAAAAAAAATAAAAGTAAATTTAGATTTTTTTTTTGACTATAATTTTTTTTAAAAAAAAAAAAAACGTACAATGAAAGTTAAATTATTCTTTCGTATTTTTTTTAATGTAATTAGAAATAAAAGTAGAATTGGAGAGAACAAAAGAATTCCAAAAGCAAGTAAAAAGATAAGCTAAAATAAAAATATTTTAGCTAATTAAACATGGCCGAAAAACTTGATAAAAAAATGAAAACTTAGTAATTGAAAAATGATAAAGACTGTATAAGATTATAAACACAAAATGCCATGATAATAGCATGCGCAGAAGTCCGAAAACTGGACCTCTAGTATAAAAAGGAGGGGTTCAGTTGGAGGAACGTCTTGGTTTGCCTGATATTCTTTTGTTTGGTTTTGGATTAAAGAATCCAGACCACTCTACGATGAAAAAGTTCTTCATACGAGAGTAGACCAGAGCTTTAGCTGACATCGTTACTGATGGACACCAGAGAAGCTTACGCGACTAGCCTATGGAACCAGCACCAAGATCAATTTATAATCAAGGGCCGTGAGCTCATGTTAACCCCGAAAAACTATGAATAGTTATCTACAACCATCGTGAATTCACTAAAACTTACCGGTAAGACTACTTATTCCTGATTGTGACAAAATTAAGCGTTTGCAAACAAGTTTTAAAATAATCCCGATAGAAACTTTCATTTTTTCTGTACAAGAGACTTTTATTTATACCAGAACTTTTTAATTAATTATTTTATTTTATTAATTGCGTCACGTTTGAATTAATGTGTTCTCTCTCTCATTTACTTGATTAGGAATTCTCATTTTAACTTAAACAGATTTTTAATCTGTTATAATAAAAAAAATATTTCTAATATCAATTTTCATTTGTGCGTTATTAATAATAGTTATTATTTTTTATTATTAAATTTATTATTAGTTTAATAAGATTTAAAACGTAATTTACCTTTGCCAATATGTTTCAATAAGCCCAGGAATAATAATCTTAAAAAATAATTCTCGTTACGGTATGATGTAATACCGATTAGTTTAAAAGTATTTTTCTTTTTTTATTCGTGAGACGTTATTTGACTATTTCAGCGGACTCTTTAGAATAAAAGGTCCTGGCGCCCATATTAAATAAATTAAAAGCTGATTTCGTCAATAGCATAATTCTCAACAATTAATAGGCCGAGTTTGATCAGGAAATATAGTTATGTTTTTAGAAATAGAAATACAACTTTCTTCTTTTCGACATAACTTGATCAACTCGCACGCAGTTTATATTAGAATGTATAGGCCTAACAAAACGGAAAACGTTATAATATAATTCCAACAGTGTAAATACTGATTATATACTTTAATATTCCTGGTAAGACTAAACCATAAAAATATATATTCTACAAACAAATGAAAAAAGTTTGGTTATTGTGGGACCAACCCCCAAATAAATAAAAAAAGATGGATCCAGTGCATTAGATTTTAGTTGAAATGTGAATCCGATGATTATAAAAAAATAATCTGTTATGATATAGAGAGTAAGGGATATATCAAACAAGTAGAAAATTATAGAAAAAAGATTAGCATGGATTACAGATGACCCTCAAATAATCAACAAGCACAACTATCTAAATCAAAAAAATTATCAATTAGAAAATACTGAACTGGAAATACAAAACATAATTTCAAAAAATGATAAAGATATTAGAAACTAATTTTTTTAGGAAACACAATTAAAAAATACAGAATGTTTCAGAAAATACCTCATCTACAAACTCCTGATGAATGACAGTGAAATATAATGGGTCATAAAAGAATTGAAAACTTAAAACACCTGACACAGATGATAATCCCAGGTAAATTATTTAAAGAAAAATACAGTACAGCCATGATCTAGTCTCTCTTGCATTCAATGTATATAGCATGCAATAGCTCACCTTTTCTTGATAAACATTGATAAGAATAGAACACATATTATTTATTGAAATGCAAGTGCACAGTACTTTTCAACACACACACATATATATTATGATGGTTAGATTTGGTACAGACTTTGAAAAGATATATGCTTTAAAAAAAATTGTATTAGGACACAAAGTTAATCTATAAATAAAATGCCTTAACACTTTATCGCAATAATATCGTACTTATAACTTAAAATATCTAAGGTATCAAATTTTTATTAATTCGCGAGCAGAATTATTTTAAATTATTTATAATTGATTTATTTAAGTTAATATTGTATTTTTACATTCAAATAATTTTACATAGACAGTTAATACAATAATAAAGTAATACAAAGATTGAAATTTAATAATGTGTAATATTAATAGTTATTTAGTTATAAATACCAATATTTAGTTTTAAATAGTAGTAGTAATAGGATGTATGTGCATGAATATTTAAATTAATGGAGAAAGGTTTATTAGTTTTTTTAAATATAATTTAAGATTTTTTTTTATTTTTTATTAAATATAAATATTTTGTATTCTATTTTCATTGTGCATCTAAAAATAATTCCACGTTCGAAAGCATTAACATCAGGTACGGTATTTCTCATTTATGTACTGCAGAAAGATCAAATTGTGTTTGAAAAATCCCACTGAAATGCTTATATCAATTGGAGGTGATAAATGCATGCAAAAGTGTTCAAAAATGTTCATTGCCACTTTCTACTACTTGCTTAATATTGCTTACTTCTATTGATATTTTATAAACCTTCATTATGTGTAAGCAATTAAAAAATATGGGTGACTAAAATCTGAATTAGTTAAGAGATGAAAACCTTTGAATTGCTTTGCCAATTTTCCATCTGACATGATGAAAACATCCATGAATCGTATATGCAAAAATAATCTACTAGATATTCCGAAGAAGAAAGTCTTAAAAAAAAAAAAATTAACTGTTTTAAAATTTATTTAAAGATTCCAAGAAATTGCTAATTGACTTTACCTGATTGTTCCTATTACTTGTAAACAACTAATATAAACAATATACTGAAATAACTTTTAAATTCATCTCTAAGTGTTAATGAATCATCCGTTATAATATTCACAACTTTCTATACGTTTGTTTCGTATCATCATGGGACAAATATCCAGGAATACCTATGAACTTTACATATATATACATTTAAAAAAATATAGATCTGTAAAATTAATGTTTGTTTTTTTTTTAAAAAAAGCGAAATTTATGTAATGTATTTCTTTATTTTATTACTATTAATATAAATGTATATTTTTTAGCATTCTCCAAAAGGCATGCGAATATAAAGGATACAAACCTAAATTTATTTAATAATTATACTGTTATACAACAGCACATTTATTTTGTGTGTAACATCATATGAATGAGATTGAATTTAACAAAAGTTATACAAATTTAAAATGTTTATATTTTATAATAATTTATTTTTAGTTATTTATATGTTTTCAAGGGGGAAATGGTTTGGTGATAAATAGCTGTATCTTGTTGAATATTAGAGATAATCTACTTCTGAGTTTTCCCTGATGATGTTTGAATGTTGATAAATAGTAGCTATCATTGCCTCATAGTAGATATACTTTTTATAAGAGATGAAGCATTATTTTTATTTGTATCGTATTATATAAAGTATGTGCATCTGTATGTGCATATTTTGTATTTAATACCACTTAATAAAACAGCAATAGCAAATAGATTGCTGCCATAGTATTTTCAAAAATAATATTTTGTAAAAATATATTTACGGTTCTGCTAAATGTGTGTGTACGTGCATGTATAGAAAAAATACGTTTAACCAATAATAAAAATAAATGTAAAACTAACGGATCGCTAATTGTGTATTGTAAATAATTAAATGATATATTAGCGCTAAACTATAAAGTAATTTATCAAAAAGGATTAGATAATGTAAACAAAGCCATTGCTTAGAATAGACAATGTTAAAGGCATGACATTATCTAATCAGGAAACCTATAAGAACTAAAGAGATGACCACCACGTGGACAGCGGATGGCCAATGAAGGGAGGC
The DNA here is from genome assembly GCA_028023455.1 of Epiperipatus broadwayi. Taxonomy (NCBI): domain Eukaryota; kingdom Metazoa; phylum Onychophora; class Udeonychophora; order Euonychophora; family Peripatidae; genus Epiperipatus; species Epiperipatus broadwayi. The sequence goes on from JAQFVV010006205.1 coordinate 2,314,437, forward strand.
TACTCCAAAATAAAGGCGTGACAAGTAATGGATCTAATATTGAACTGAGAGAGGACACTTGCTAAGGAAGCGCTTGAAAGGTAGATGTGCCATTTCCTCGGGTGCTCCAGTCAGCTCCTTTGCTTCACCTAGCCTTGCGGAGAGGTTTACCTCCGGACGTGCCAAAGTAAACCTAGGGAACTATAACAGGTCATACCGATCTCTTTATTATTTTACTCTGCCTTCGGGCCCCTTATTTATATATAATAATATTAGCGTGTATATAACATTCATACTTTGTATATATTAATAGTGATTAACTCATATATAAACCTTTAAATAACGAAGATTTATTTAAAGGTTTATATAAGCGGCAGGTCGCAAATACTTAATTTATTGCACGAAGGTCATCCGGGCATTGTAAGGGCGAAAGCGTTAGCTCGTAGTTATGTCTGGTGGCCGAAAATTAACAGTGACATAGAACAATGCATAAAAAACTGCACAAACTGCCAGTCATGTGCAAATGCACCCTCAGCCAAATTCGAGTCCTGGCAAGAAGCAGACAAGCCATGGCAGAGAATTCATATAGATCACTGCGGTCCTATTCAAGGACAATTATTTCTAGTAGCAGTGGATGCTTATTCAGGATGGGCCGAATATAAAATAGTTAAAAACACAGGTTCGGATGAAGCCATCGACAAACTGTTGGAAATATTCGCACACCACGGTCTCCCAGAAACCCTAGTATCCGACAACGGCACACGTTTTACATCAGAAAAGTTCGCTTACTCGATGCATGAATGGGGAATTAACCACATATTTACTCCACCTTACCACCCCCAATCAAATGGACTGGTGGAAAAAACTGTACAGAATTTAAAATCCGCCATCAATAAAATGGGAAAACAAAGTCTGCACGAAGCCGTCTTTAACGCGCTTCTTTATCAACACTCTACGCCTACAGCTAAGTCGGGTAAATCACCTGCAGAGAAATATCTAGGTCGTAGACTGCGAACAAAGCTTGACAAAATTATACCAACGAAGGACACCGAAGTACCTTCAGGCAGAAACTATAAATTCTCACCACAAGACCGCGTATGGGTTAGAAATAATCAGGATAGATTCTGGATTAAAGCGGAAATTGTGCATTTAAGTAAGCAAGTGGTTGCTGTATGAATGGAGAATGGAAGAGAGTTACGCAAACACATAAATCAATTGCGTAAAGACGAAAGTATACAACAAATGCCGCAGCCATTTCCGAGAAAAGATGATGCTCCAGACGCGGAATTGGACATCCCCCAATGTTCTAAGAGGAAAAGTAAAATTCCCTCCCACCTGTGATTATGTGCTAAGTTCAGAGAGAAAAAAAAAATCAACAAACTAAAACGCTATCTCTGAACTTGGGGGAGGTATGCTAAATGTGTGTGTATGTGCATGTATAGAAAAAATACGTTTAACCAATAATAAAAATAAATGTAAAACTAACGGATCGCTAATTGTGTATTGTAAATAATTAAATGATATATTAGCGCTAAACTATAAAGTAATTTATTAAGAAGGATTAGATAATGTAAACAAAGCCATTGCTTAGAATAGACAATGTTAAAGGCGTGACATCTAATCAGGGATCCTATAAGAACTAAAGAGATGACCACCACGTGGACAGCGGATGGCCAATGAAGGGAGGCTACTCCAAAATAAAGGCATGACAAGTAATGGATCTAATATTGAACTGAGAGAGGACACTTGCTAAGGAAGCGCTTGAAAGGTAGATGTGCCATTTCCTCGGGTGCTTCAGTCAGCTCCTTTGCTTCACCTAGCCTTGCGGAGAGGTTTACCTCCGGACGTGCCAAAGTAAACCTAGGGAACTATAACAGGTCGTACCGATCTCTTTATTATTTTACTCTGCCTTCGGGCCCCTTATTTATATATAATAATATTAGCGTGTATATATCATTCATACTTTGTATATATTAATAGTGATTAACTCATATATAAACCTTTAAATAAATCTTCGTTATTTAAACCTACTTGCCGGGCTGCCTCATTAATTAATTTATATTGTGTTATTGATAGTTGCAATCCAGCGAGCAATAGAGTGCCGCTGGACACTGAAGGTTCAGTCAGAGTAAATAATATTTACAGGCATTAAGGTAAACTATTTGAATCACCCAACTGAGAAAACATATTCATGATTTTATTTGAAAATTTTATTCCACAATAAGCAAATTTAGGCTTAACAAATATATAACCTTGGTTATAATTTATGTAGACCTAAATATAGCAAATATGGTAAATATCGTACTTGGAAATGCTCTCCCCCCCTCCAACATGTAAAAATATTGAAATTATTTAGTGTTACATTATTACATTTTTGTCGTTATTACATTTTTGTCCTTTGTTTGTTTTTTATTAATGTAAATAAAATTTGAATTTATTTATTAATTAAACTGGACTTTTGTATTTTTTTATTTATAAGATTATTTCACTAATCATTTCTCTATTGATCACATATTAATTGTAACTTCAATACCACATACATTTAATTTACATTTTAGTCTGAGATACTTAAATAAACATCAAATTATTTTGAATTCTAATTAGAATACATACAGCTATAACAACATCTTTAGGAAAAATTAGTATCATTAGTTATACATATACACATGAAAATATTTATTACAAATATAAGAAATATAGACAAAGATTGTTCAAATTTAGGCTATCATATTTATTCATTGAATTTAGTTTGGACTCAATAAAATACCGTTTGAGTCCAAACTATATTATTTTATAATAATAGGCAAATTAATTTATCATTACAATTTTTTTAACTACGAATTACATTACATTAATGATAGTATGGCTGCACAAACTGAAAGGAGATATATTGATTCCTCTTGGAGGTCTTATAGGAACTGAGTAGGGCAAATTCCTAATGCTCACTCTATACATTTTTGTCATTGCTCATTACTAGTGATTATTCATATAGTACACAAACGTGAATGGGCTGCTCACCAACACACATTAGCCAGTGTGGTGAGTTTATTGGCTTTTTATCTCTGAGTTTAAGATCAAGAAACAACATGGTCTTTCTTCTCTATTTCCTGATAAGGCAGAATGAATGTGTGTGTGAATGAAAAATTTTTTTTAATAGATGTATGCAATCATGACAGACAAAAATAAATCATGGCCTTTATTCCCAGGAGGCAGTAAAGTCACCAATCAAGGCAGTATTTGGTGGCTAAAGGCAGAGGGTGCTCAGAATCCCTGATTGTGGACCTAGGCTGCCATTTGATGACGACTTTTTATTTAGGTACTTACAACTGCAGATCGCTTTCAAGTGAAGGAAGATTGCAAGAATTGGAAGAAGAACTGTCTCATATTAAATGAGGCATTATTGGACTTTGTGAAGTTAGAAGCAAAAGTGAAGAGACAATTGATTTAAAAAGTGGACATGTACTCTAATACAAAGGCACAAATATTGGGAGTGTAAGTGGAATAGGATTCATTATAAATAAAAAGTGGAAGAACAACATTGTGGAGATTGATGGTGTATCGGACAGAATGGCAAGATTAGTTATTCAACTTAATAGCAGATACCAAATGCAAATAATTCAGGTTTATGCTCCAACAAGTTCTCATAGTGATAAAGGAGTAGAGGATTTTTATATGGATGTACAAAAGGCTTTTGATTAGACTAAACATTTTAAAAATTGTTATGGGAGACTTTAATGCTAGAATTGGTAGACAAATGAAAGATGAAATTGCTGTAGGTAATTTTGGTTATGGTAATAGAAATGTGAGAGGATATAGACTTATGGAGTTTTCAGAAAAAGAAAATCTTTATATTATGAATTCTTTTTTTGAAAAAAATGTTAAAAGGAAATGGACATGAAAGCATCCAAATGAAGGTATAGCAGAATTGGATTATATTTTGACTAACAGAAAATACATATTTCAAGATTGTAATGTTCTTAATAAATTCAACACAGGAAGTGATCATCGATTAGTAAGATGTAAGATATGTATTAACCCAAAATATGGAGACCAAAAATTATTAAAAACAAACAATATTTACAATTGATATTCCTAATCTTCAGAAACATTATTAAAATGAATTTAAATTAGAACTTGCAAATCGTTTTCAAGTATTAGTAGATTTTGAACATGATTCAGATTTGAATGAAATTAATATGAAAATAACTGATACACTTTTAAAAACTGCAACAAAGATAGCCAGTAGAAAAAAGCAGCAATTGATCAATAAAATTTTTACTGAGACTAGAGAATTTATGAAGAAAAAGAAGGAATATGAAGATATAAAAATGATGCATTAAGAAGGATTGAATATCTTAAATTTTATAAAATGGTGAAAAAAGAGTTGATAATGATATAAGAAAGTATAATTGTGAACTAGCAAGAGAAAGCTGTAGAAGAGAAATAAAAGTCTCAAGAGTGTAAAACAACATTTTGGTATTGGTAGAAAACTTATATCTGCAATAAGAAAAAAAAGATGGAACTATTACTAAAAAGAGAGATGACATGAAATGGGTAGAAGAGTTCTATCAAGAATTATATAGTAATAAAGAACAAGTACCTCCTATATCTATTATATCTTCCTGAATTGCCCAGAATTTTAATGAAGAAGTGAGACATGCAATTAAATTTATGAAGAAGGAAAGATCTAGGTAATGATGAAATTATAATCGATATATTAAATGAAGCAGGTGAAGAAATAAACAAAATGTTGGCAAAGTTATATACCAAATGTTTAAATGATAAAGATGTACCAGATGATTGGGAGAAATGTAGTATTAATATTAATATTTAAAAAAGGTGATAAAGAAATATTAGAAATTACAGACCAGCTTTTATCAGTTTTATACAAAACTTTTTAACCAAGATAATTAAACATCTTCAGAGAACTTTGGATTTCAACCAACCAAAAAAAAAACAAGCTGGATTTAAAATTGGTTTTACTGCAGTAGATCATATTCAAGTATTGAGAAAAGTTATAGAAAGGACCAATAAATATGAGTTGTCATTATGCTTTGGATTTGTAGATTATGAAAAGCATCATTTGATTCTATAAGAAGCATTTCTTCAGTGATTAAAGCATTGGATCATCAAGATATTGTAACAGTTTGCTATCTGTAGGTAACAGGTATAAAGTGGTATACGTTTGTTACATATTTAAAAATCTAAGCTTCTGCTCTTTTTTTATTTAAACTAAAATTATGATTCAAGCATACATATATGAGTTAGTTCTGCAATGTACTCTTATCACTCGCCCAGCATATTTAGGGACATCAATTTGCCTCCAAGCGCCAATCCCATTTGATGAGTAAATAAGAATTGTGCTGGGAGAGAGCGAGTATCTATTTCTAATAGATAGAGCTTATACCTCTGGCTAGCTCACTCAGGGGTAGTGGTCATTGACCATGGGAGAAGAGGTGGGAGAACAGATCAAGTGCTTACGGAGTGCATAAGCGGTACGTTTTACTTTTCTACTTTTTATTCTTAATACTAATCTCTAATTGTACTATGTAATCTAGGCGTTTTAAAAAATTAACATTGAACACCCACAATTATGCTCAAAACACCTAACTTAATATTTATTAATAAAAAATAATAAAACAAAATAGAATCCCATAATTGGATATTGGTTTGTGCTCGAATACTTGAATGATACGCATGCAAATACACACTCTCATAAGTTCATAAATGTAACAAAAAACCATATATCACTAACATATATAAAGTAAATGCAACCAGTCATTCTCTGGTCTATTCATTCATATAGTTATATAGGGCATTATTTCAGATGTCTCTTTATTTACTTTTAGCCCTT